>CM026403.1:41221364-41328476 GCA_014843695.1 Archivesica marissinica
TCCTATAGCACCAGCCCTGAGATATCTCCAATAATCCTATAGCACCAGCCCTGAGATATCTCCAATAATCCTATAGCACCAGCCCTGAGATATCTCCAATATTCCTATAGCACCAGTCCTGAGATATCTCCAATATTCCTATAGCACCAGCCCTGAGATATCTCCAACAATCCTATAGCACCAGCCCTGTGATATCTCCAATAATCCTATAGCACCAGCCCTGAGATATCTCCAATAATCCTATAGCACCAGCCCTGAGATATCTCCAATCACCCTCTTTAACAGTGCCGTAGTCTGAAGCTAAGTATAATCGAGTCGAACCTTCTATGGTGTTCCGGGGACATGCGGAGATCTATGCAGATGTGTAAACAAGATCGAAACAAATAGGAATTTTCTACTGTTTTCTTTTTCTTCATATACTTGTTTTCTTTATTTGCCAAATTCTAACCGAGGTGAGTGCCTCATTCGCCTCAGTGTGGCTATGGGCCTACCAGTACGTACGCAGGCAGAAACTAACAAGACACAACAATCAAAATATTAATAGCATCAAAATATGAATATATAGTGGATTGTTAATATGTGTTTCTTTGTGATGGACATGTATATGTTTCTTGGTGATGGACATGTATGTGTTTCTTGGTGATGGACATGTTTCTTGGTGATGGACATGTACATGTTTCTTGGTGATGGACATGTATATGTTTCTTGGTGATGGACATGTATATGTTTCTTGGTGATGGACATGTACATGTTTCTTGGTGATGGACATGTACATGTTTCTTGGTGATGGACATGTATGTGTTTCTTGGTGATGGACATGTATATGTTTCTTGGTGATGGACATGTTTCTTGGTGATGGACATGTATGTGTTTCTTGGTGATGGACATGTATATGTTTCTTGGTGATGGACATGTATATGTTTCTTGGTGATGGACATGTATATGTTTCTTGGCGATGGACATGTATGTGTTTCTTGGTGATGGACATGTATATGTTTCTTGGTGATGGACATGTATATGTTTCTTGGTGATGGACATGTATATGTTTCTTGGTGATGGACATGTATGTGTTTCTTGGTGATGGACATGTATATGTTTCTTGGTGATGGACATGTATATGTTTCTTGGTGATGGACATGTATGTGTTTCTTGGTGATGGACATGTATATGTTTCTTGGTGATGGACATGTATATGTTTCTTGGTGATGGACATGTATGTGTTTCTTGGTGATGGACATGTATGTGTTTCTTGGTGATGGACATGTATATGTTTCTTGGTGATGGACATGTATATGTTTCTTGGTGATGGACATGTATATGTTTCTTGGTGATGGACATGTATATGTTTCTTGGTGATGGACATGTATGTGTTTCTTGGTGATGGACATGTATATGTTTCTTGGTGATGGACATGTATGTGTTTCTTGGTGATGGACATGTATATGTTTCTTGGTGATGGACATGTATATGTTTCTTGGTGATGGACATGTATATGTTTCTTGGTGATGGACATGTATATGTTTCTTGGTGATGGACATGTATATGTTTCTTGGTGATGGACATGTATATGTTTCTTGGTGATGTATATGTTTCTTGGTGATGGACATGTATTGTTTCTTGGTGATGGACATGTATATGTTTCTTGGTGATGTATATTTTCTTGGTGATGGACATGTAATGTTTCTTGGTGATGGACATGTATATGTTTCTTGGTGATGGACATGTACATGTTTCTTGGTGATGGACATGTATATGTTTCTTGGTGATGGACATGTATGTGTTTCTTGGTGATGGACATGTATGTGTTTCTTGGTGATGAACATGTATATGTTTCTTGGTGATGGACATGTATGTGTTTCTTGGTGATGGACATGTATATGTTTCTTGGTGATGGACATGTATGTGTTTCTTGGTGATGTATATGTTTCTTGGTGATGGACATGTACATGTTTCTTGGTGATGGACATGTATATGTTTCTTGGTGATGGACATGTATATGTTTCTTGGTGATGGACATGTATATGTTTCTTGGTGATGGACATGTATGTGTTTCTTGGTGATGGACATGTATGTGTTTCTTGGTGATGGACATGTATGTGTTTCTTGGTGATGGACATGTATATGTTTCTTGGTGATGGACATGTATATGTTTCTTGGTGATGGACATGTATATGTTTCTTGGTGATGGACATGTATATGTTTCTTGGTGATGGACATGTATGTGTTTCTTGGTGATGGACATGTATATGTTTCTTGGTGATGGACATGTATGTGTTTCTTGGTGATGGACATGTATGTGTTTCTTGGTGATGGACATGTATATGTTTCTTGGTGATGGACATGTATGTGTTTCTTGGTGATGGACATGTATATGTTTCTTGGTGATGGACATGTATGTGTTTCTTGGTGATGTATATGTTTCTTGGTGATGGACATGTACATGTTTCTTGGTGATGGACATGTATATGTTTCTTGGTGATGGACATGTATATGTTTCTTGGTGATGGACATGTATATGTTTCTTGGTGATGGACATGTATATGTTTCTTGGTGATGGACATGTATGTGTTTCTTGGTGATGGACATGTATATGTTTCTTGGTGATGGACATGTTTCTTGGTGATGGACATGTATGTGTTTCTTGGTGATGGACATGTATATGTTTCTTGGTGATGGACATGTATATGTTTCTTGGTGATGGACATGTATATGTTTCTTGGTGATGGACATGTATATGTTTCTTGGTGATGGACATGTATGTGTTTCTTGGTGATGGACATGTATATGTTTCTTGGTGATGGACATGTTTCTTGGTGAGACATGTATGTGTTTCTTGGTGATGGACATGTATATGTTTCTTGGTGATGGACATGTATATGTTTCTTGGTGATGGACATGTATATGTTTCTTGGTGATGGACATGTATGTGTTTCTTGGTGATGGACATGTATGTGTTTCTTGGTGATGGACATGTATGTGTTTCTTGGTGATGGACATGTATATGTTTCTTGGTGATGGACATGTATATGTTTCTTGGTGATGGACATGTATGTGTTTCTTGGTGATGGACATGTATATGTTTCTTGGTGATGGACATGTATATGTTTCTTGGTGATGGACATGTATATGTTTCTTGGTGATGGACATGTATATGTTTCTTGGTGATGGACATGTATGTGTTTCTTGGTGATGGACATGTATATGTTTCTTGGTGATGGACATGTATATGTTTCTTGGTGATGGACATGTATATGTTTCTTGGTGATGGACATGTATGTGTTTCTTGGTGATGGACATGTATATGTTTCTTGGTGATGGACATGTATATGTTTCTTGGCGATGGACATGTATATGTTTCTTGGCGATGGACATGTATATGTTTCTTGGCGATGGACATGTATATGTTTTTGCCAATAAAACCTTTGACTTTACTTGTTAATATGACTCACCTGTGTCTTGCAAGAAGTGGCTTTCCTTCAAACACTGGAGACACAATGGTTGCTTGAAACTTGGCACCACACCCATCTGATGTATCAACGATGTCCTGAAAGTACATGTATAGTTAAAGTAACATGTATTATAAACAATAGATATACAGTCAAACCTGTCGTAAGCAGCCAGTCAAGAGATTCATAAAATGTGGCTGCTTAGCACAGGTGGCTGCTTAATAGATGTTGAATGTATAATAAAACACCATATTGGGAATCCTGAAAATGGCTGCTTAATACAGGGTGGCTGCTTAATAGAGGTGACCACTAACAGGTTTGACTGTATGGTCAAACCTGTCTTAAGCAGCCAGCCAAGGGAGTGATGAAAAATGGCTGTTTAGTCAAGGCTGCTCAATAGAGGTTAATTATTGAATAAATTGCCACATTGGGAATGTTGCAACTGGCTGCTTATTGCAGGTTGGCTGCTTAATAAAGGTGACCACTAACAAAGGTTTGACTGTATTCTGTTCTCAGTTCACATCTCATCATTCTGGTAGGATGAATGAACAGAAAAAACAATTCACAAACTGTAGCGGATCCGTGGTCCAGTGATGAACATGCTGGACTTGTAATCCAATGGTCACAGGTTTGATCCCCCGCTATACCATACCAAAATCACTTGTATCATGGTCCTTAAGACATATGAGACTTTAAACGGAGGTATTGTGTCAGTTGTTTACACTGTGCATGTAAAAGAAACAGAATAAATATTGGAATGTGTTTCTGTCTGTATCATTGCATTATCCTCCAAAATCTAAAATGACTAATTTCTTCAAGAGTCTTCGCTCATATGGGCAACTGGTAGCGACGATAAATAAACGTAATACACACACAATTCACAAATAAGTCATAATTCATGCTGAAGTACACTACAATGCCAATACAATACCATCTCCGTAGCCTAGTGGTTAAGGCATCCACCTACGGAGCGGGAGGTCGAATTTCGTGAGAGGTTCGTTCTGATATGGTTGGTTGGTGAGCCGCCAGCTAGTTAAATAATGGTTACCGATTGCCTATCAGCCTGGCATACAAGCATAGGATTCAGGAAGTACTGATGTTCATAAAAAGAAGTGTCTCATAAGTCAGAAATGGCTGGCCCTTTAAATAGCGGTGACACTATAATAAACAAACATTTTACATTACACTAGGTGTCCGCCTCCGTGGTCGAGTGGTTACGGTCGCTGACTTGTATACCACTGTAACCTATCATCACTGATGGTCACGGGTTCGAGCCCCGCTCAGACTGTGTCTCATTTATATGAAAAAGTTGGCAGTTTCTTACAGAGGTTGGTGCACACAAGTACTGGTTAACCGCTAGAGCCTGCCCAGGAAAGGTGTTGTTAGGTAAACTGCCCGCCGGCGATATAGCCCAAAATGGTGCTGATGCAGGCGTAAAACCCGAAATATAACATAAATATAACATAACACTACACTAGTTTTAAACAATTGAATTGGAATACCGAGAACAAAAACCCCAATTACTTTAACTCCTTTATATAGATTATTCATTCTATTCGTGTTGATTATGACCAAATAAAATGTGAAGAAGTTACCAAATGCGTTGCTTCAATATCATTGCAAAGCTTCTCTTTCAATTGATCAACAGTAATTGGCATAATTAGTATATTTATTGAGCTGAAAAGATGTGACGGTAAAATGAAAGTAGATGCGTAAGAAAAGCGTCCTGTGAAAATCACTTATTATTTATGGGTATAGCTAGAATGCGAAAAGAGGCGAAAAGAACATGAAGTGCGAAAAGGAGCTGCGAAAAGAACATGAAGTGCGAAAAGAAGCTGCGAAAAGTAAATGAAGTGCGAAAAGGACATGCGAAAAGGAGCTGATGCGAAAAGGGCATACGAAAGAGGCATACAGTGCGAAAAGGACATGCGAAAAGAACATATTGTATAAAGAACCAGCGAAAAGAACATTTTGGTATCAGAAAAGTATAACAATTGTGTCAGGAATATTTTGCTAAATCGATTATGATGATGCACGGGACTGTTCGTGCCAAACCCGATCGTCCCTAGGACCGGATGATGATCGACAAGCGGTCTTCGGCATTTTCATCGTGTCAATGTCCAATACCCTATCTGTTGAAATAATACTTAGTTTATGCCTAAAACATGAGCGTACCCCTTTAATGTCAGCAAAACAGAAAACAGATTCAACGAGGAAGATACAAAAAAAATAGCCCGACTTATTTAGCATTTTATATATGACTTTTCATAATTATGTGAGGAGCGGGATCCGCTCTGATATGACTGCTATTTGTTGAAAGGTAATTATTAAGTTTGATAATTTATTATTATATTACTTACGTTTTCTATTGTAATTAATATTCTTGTCAGATACTAAACTGTTCTTTTCGTATGACATTTTCATATTCTGCGGACGTTCACAGGTCCATTCTATCGCCATAATGTACTCCATTCTCGCAGATGCATGTTTAGTTTGAAAGAAAATAATAGTTAATTTTAAATTTAAGTATGTTCACAGACCAAAATAATATTAGGTCTGTGGTATGTTATTACTATTATAGAAATAGTAAAATGAATTATTGACAGTAATTTGATCATACCCTTTCCTAAGTCCGTTTCATAATCGATGTAGCGAAATATTCCTATACACTATTGTTATACGGTACTTTTATGATGCCAACATGTTCTTTTCGCAGGTTTTTCATACAGTATGTTCTTTTCGCAGGTCCTTTTCGCACTGTATGCCGCTTTCGTATGCCCTTTTCGCATCAGCTTCTTTTCGCAGCTCCTTTTCGCATTTCATGTTCTTTTCGCAGCTCCTTTTCGCACTTCATGTTCTTTTCGCCTCTTTTCGCCGAAAATGTCCTTTTCGCATTCTAGTCATACCGATTATTTATTATCACCAAATGTTTTTATTACGGTTACAGGAAATGGGCGCCTTATTCAAAAATGGAATAAACGATTTCTTTTAATCAATAACTTAGCGGTAAGGTTGTATTGAGAAATATTGCATCTGACTGAATAACATTTTTCTGAGTCTAAATTGCCGCTGACACTAAACATTTGTAAACACCTATTTTTAAAATTGGATACATTTGTTAAACTGTTAAACACTTATCGATAAATAAGTTAAAACAGCGGCTACTCAAAACAGCTACATAATCAGTACATATTCATGTATCATTTCAGTAATGAGTTCCGTTTGTTTGGTTTGTTCTACCTTTGATTAAATCACTTGTGCAGGGCCCACACTTGAGCATTCATTGTCGTACAAAGTCAGTAGCGCACAGTAATTCATGAGTTGGTCCTTAACCCATTTCATTCTGGATACCGTTCAAACAGTATTTGCAAAGAACATAGCGCCAGATCAGCCGCAATGGAATGTTCCATCTGATCAGGCTTTATGCTGTTTGCTATTCAGATGATCTTGCTAAGACACTGCTATGTAGCAAACAACATAGATCCTGATCAGCATGCAGCCTTTAATGTATCCAGAATGAAATGGGTTAAATGGTATTATCCAATAAATCATAGATTAATGTCAACAAAATGGGGTTAAAATACACATTATGGCCATTAAATACAACATTTGAATAGAAGCAGTCTGGAGAGCATTACAATGGTCAGTGTATCTTAACAGACACATTTTGTATGTAAATTGTAGGGGCAAAACCAGTGTCCCTAATGCGACTACTTTGCCCATGTTGCTCGATAGAATGAGCCCGTTTATGACCACTTCATGATTTTCTATATATATCCACATGCTAGAGGAATGAACCTTCGAAATTAATATATCCATTTATGATTTCAGTAAAACCCACTCTTCCCTGATTGTCTCTTCCATGCTATGTGACTGCCCAAAACATGACTGCATCATACATGTACGGTACCATTGTCTCTTCCATGCTGTGTGACTGCCCAACACATGACTACATCATACATGTACGGTACCATTGTCTCTTCCATGCTATGTGACTGCCCAACACATGACTGCATCATACATGTACGGTACCATTGTCTCTTCCATGCTGTGTGACTGCCCAACACATGACTACATCATACATGTACGGTACCATTGTCTCTTCCATGCTATGTGACTGCCCAACACATGGCTGCATTATACAGTATTATTGTCTCTTCCATGCTATGTGACTGCCCAACACATGACTGCATCATAATGTACCATTGTCTCTTCCCAGCTAAGTGACTGTCCAACACATGACAGCATCATAATGTACCATTGTCTCTTCACTGCTAAGTGACTGTCCAACACATGACTCCATGCTATGTGACTGCCCAACACATGACAGCATCATACAGTATCATTGTCTCTTTCAGATTCCTTTGCTACTGATTTATTACATAGTTAAGGATGGATGACTTGACGATTGAACATCGTGTTCAGTTGTTAGATCAACTTGTACAGGGTACGGTTGATTGTGATGATGAGATGGTACAGACTGCGCTTGTGTCGAGGGACGGTCTCATTGATGCTCTGCTTGTCTTCTTTGAGGAATGTGGACGGTACAAGCTGATACACAACAAGCATGTAGCTGCATTTGTAAAGAAATGTAAAGCTTTTTTATTTCTGCTACAATTACAAAATAACTTTTAATGGCCATTCTAAAGTACATGTACATGCTAATAATACTTCTTATTCCAAATTTATTAAAGCGACACTACATCGTTGAAAACGCAAATGTCTGCAGAATGTAATTTCCTATTATATGGTGTAATTTTGTTACACATATTTCAACTAATAAACAAACGTCGTATGCATAACAAAATAATATAAATAGTCGACATTCACGCGTTATACGATGCGTTTATCCTGAATAAACACAATTTATTGTACAGATTTACCGTTATATCTCACATTTGTTCCTATGCGTATTTATTTGTAGACTAATCTTGGTTAAATTATCTCTAAGCGACAGTATTACACGTTTAGTATTGACTCCAATGACAAACACACGTCAACTCAGGAGCATGGATACCCGTTATATGAAATCCTACTTTCACTTTTGAAAGTTTGTATACCACAAACACACATTTTATTGATTCAGTGTTGCCCCACCCGTACATTAGACAACGTTGTGGTGAGTATCATTCTAATTGTAAGAGCCTAGGCGTACATGTACTTGTATCTTCACAACATGTTTGTAACATTCTATTTATAAATAACTAGGTGGGAGCTGTCCCATATGTAATCCATATATATTTTAAATGTATTGTTTGGGCCTTTTAGTTCTAAGAAAGTGCAATTGGGAATTAGTGACACTAGCTCTTCTGGACACCAACCCAATCATGCTCACATACCGCTGTAGGTTCGCATCCCACTTGGGGTGTCAAATTCTCTTGTGTGAGGATGTTATCCAGCTGGATTGTGGATGGTCAGAGGTTCTACCTAGGTACCTGTTCCTGTCTGAAATACTATATGGAATGGGCACCCAGGGTCTTCCTCCAGCAATAATAGCTGGAATGTGGCCATACTTCACCTAAGATGTTGGTGTGACTTTTAACCTAAAATAACAAAGGAATGTGGAATGTTGGTGGTTCTACCTGGGTGCCTGAAATATAAAAAACCAGATCTTCCAAGCGAACTTAGTATAGCCGACTTCACTATCCTTCAGTCAATTCCTAAAACAATATGAACAGACACGACACGTGAGCACATTTTCAACACAATTTCAGGGATTATTAAGGAAACCTGTCACCTGGCTTTTTAATATTTCAGTCCAACTTTAAGAATAATAAAGAAATAGATTCCAAACTTTGATATTGGCATACCGCATACGTGTACATGACAATTTATAGAAAGTATATGCAATAATGGACAAGTGGAGTGAGATATTGCTAAAAATAGATATTGTTTATATGTCATAAATCGATCTGATTGATGTAGGTTTTAGGAATAATGAAAACTGAATATTTTGACCTTGTACTTCATATATGCTTTGTAGATGAGAGCACTGTGAAGGAGATACAGCGGTTACGGGTGCAGTTGACAGACTTTGAGGTGAAGGATGTGATTGGACGAGGTCATTTTGGAGAGGTTCAGGTGGTGAGAGACAGACACACAGAGACTGTGTATGCCATGAAAACACTGCGCAAACAAGAAACCTTGGCTCAATCGGAGGTATTGTCCGATACACACAAGCTACATGTATGTCGGGGCTCATTCTAGCGGGCGACTTGGGCGAAATAGTCGTCCTATGGACCATGACTTCACTTCGCCCTCTGAGGGCTCTGGACACTTCCCTAAGCAAAATAAAAATAAAAGTTAGCTACACTGTCCCATTATAAAAGCATTGACAAAGTTCTGTATGAAAATTGTAAAAAAACAAACAATTGGAACCCCCTAGAGGGCGACTAGTTTGCATCAGTGTTCCCTCTGGAAAAACACTGGAGCCAATTTAAAAAACTTGGAGCCAACTAAGAGTCATATAGTTCACAAATAAATATTTGAAACCATGAATTTGACAAAAACATGTGCAGAAAAAAAATATATAAAAAGTTGCGCAAAATATTTTCGCCAATTCACAAAATTGAGTGCCAATATTTTTTTTTTGTCGCCATTGGCGACCGACAGCGGGAATCCTGCCACATCAACCTCTAGAGTGTGCCCTGAGCATTGTATATTGACTCTAATAAAAATTACTCTGAGCACTTTAGTAGCCACACATACATGTATTAAAACAGCTATGATCCAGCATGAAACTGGCCTACAAATTCAGAATAAAGGAACTACAATTTAGCTATCCTATCATCCTCAGATATCATTTTATGAAGAAGAAAGGGAGATAATGGCCACTGCAACAAGTCCCTGGATCACTAAGCTACACTACGCGTTCCAGGATAGTCACACCCTGTACCTGATCATGGAGTTCCATGCTGGCGGTGATCTCTTGTCTCTCCTCGGTAGACACGAAGATGTATTCGAAGAATCGATGGCGAGATTTTACCTGGCCGAGATCATTCTGGCCACTCATGACCTCCATCAGATGGGTTATGTACACAGGTAATTTATTGAAGTACATCAGATGGGTTATGTACACAGGTAATTTATTAAAGTACATCAGATGGGTTATGTTCATAGTAATTTATTAAAGTACATCAGATGGGTTATGTTTGTTTTTTGTTGTGGGTTTGTACACAGGTAATTTATTGAAGTACATCAGATGGGTTATGTGCACAGATGAGTTTTCTGCAAACAATAATTTCACAAAATCAGCTCATTTGTGAACAGGTTTTCAAACTTGTGCGTAAACATGAATGTATTATTATTGAAATATAGGATTGATTTATACTTATCCACTCCTTAGAATATTTCAGCTGCGTTTCCAATATAATTATTATTATCTGTATGATTTGGGTACTGTAGAGATGATATTTTTATCGCCGTTTCAGTTTTACTTTATTTATGCACATCCAATCCCAAGTGTAAGTTACCGATCACAAGTTACCAATCACAAGTTTAAAGTGCAAGGACGCTTTGTTCTTACCTCCCCTTCCCGTTGCAAGTACGTGTCACACATGGCCTCCTGCGACACTTTGTTAACACCCGTTCCTATTAATCACAAGTTACCAATCCCATGTTTACGTTATCAATTCCAAGTTGCCAATCCCATGTTCAAGTTATCAATTCCAAGTTGCCAATCCCAAGTTCATGTTGCAAATACCAAGTTACCAAATCCAAGTTACCGATCACAAGTTCGTGTTAAGATGTCATTTGTGTACTACTGGTTGTCGGTTAACTCTCTACACCCAGTATCTATTTCAGAGACCTGAAACCAGAGAATGTGCTGCTGGTTGTCGGTTAACTCTCTACACCCAGTATCTATTTCAGAGACCTGAAACCAGAGAATGTGCTGCTGGTTGTCGGTTAACTCTCTACACCCAGTATCTATTTCAGAGACCTGAAACCAGAGAATGTGCTGCTGGATTGTAAGGGGCATGTGAAACTCGTGGATTTTGGTTCCGCAGCAAGACTGTTATCAGATAAACTTGTATGTTTTTGTATATTCTTTGATTGTAACCCATGTGAATTAATAAACACAGTGAGACTGTGAGACCGTAACTGAGTACATTTTTGACCTAGTGACATGATGTTTGAATACCTATTTTGTTGTGATATTAATTTTAAAGAGATCGCAAAAGACATAGGAAATGGATTACCCAATAACTGTTGATTGTTTTTCTTGTGCAAATTGTTGAAACCTGAAAATAGTGATGGTTTTAAAATATTATGTTCTTTACATTTAAACAGTTATTGCATATATTTCTGTCAGGACCTCAGTCAGTAAGTTAGTTCTTCACTTGAGAAAATCACGGTTTTAATTTAGAATGTCTAGCGTGTAAATTCAGGCATTTTCAAATTGTTTGCCAATCACAATTATAGCTGATTCACAAGCTTAGACTGGTATGAGAATCTTCTGGTGGTGTGATACACCGAGTCCACTTTGCATTTATACTGTGTAGTGTGCTGTGTAATACTTAGACTGTTTGTTAACAAAGTTCATGAAGACTACACTGCATAAATCTGATAGTGTAACTTATACTACGTTGGCCAGTCGATTCGTAGGGCAGTTTAACCCACCGGTTTTAACCGGTTAAAACCGCCCCGGTCAATACTCCTAAAGTGGTCAATTGGTGGTCAATATTAAAGCTTATTCATATTCTAGTATAGATGTTATTATTAGGTAAGAATTTCACATTTAATTTATATATAACAGACATGTACACTACTATAAATAAGCATACATATATTAATGTTTATTTATGCAAATACCATTACTTTTTCTGAGTCGCATGACTTTCTCTGAGTCACATTTAAATTGACTTCATCTTACAGCCGCTCTAGTGCCTAGTGGTCATAATTAAAGTCTTAAGAGTCTTAACTGTCTGTACAATAGTCGCTCGTCTTTCACAAAGTCACACAGTCTAGAGAGTAGTCACCCTAGTCTAGTCACTCTACCAGTCATCAAGATCCTCATTTCCACGTAGGGACTGGTAGCAAAACACTAGTTTGGCTGCTTTCTATAGACCAAGTCTGTTCCTTTGTTTTGTCTGAATGAGTCCAAAGTTCGAATAATTAAGTGCATATTTGAACCAAATTTTCAATCGAGCAGTATTGACCGTATTGATCACCGGCCCGGTCAATACTCTTATTGACCGGTTGATTACCAACGTTGAACTTATAACGTCATATCTTTCATTACGCTGCCTCAAACAATATGTATTGTAATACATTGCAATACGCTTCTGGCGTGTTGTTGCAGCCCTACGTTTGAATGACCTGGTTTCAAAATGTTCAATTGTCATACTTAATTAGGTTGATGGATGTTGATTCAAATATACTACAGTAAAGATAATTCAACATCAAGTAACTGACATGGACTGGTGCATTTTAGACCAATAAATTAATAAGAAATTATATTTGGACCAGTTAATTTGTCAAAATGGGTAATTTTGTCTAAAAATAGTAATATTACTGGTAAAAAGTGCAGATCCTGATGAGACCGCTCATCTGGATCTATACCATTTGTAAGCCTATTTAGAGGTCTAGTGTTGAAAGGGTTAGTAGTGTGACAATAAAATACACTAACTTGCTCTTAATTGCCAGAATAGTCACATATTGTGTTGCCAGAATAGTCGCATATTGTGTTACCAGTATAGTCGCACATTGTGTTGCCAGTATAGTTGCACATTGTGTTGCCAGAATAGTCACACATTGTGTTGCCAGAATAGTCACACATTGTGTTGCCAGTATAGTCGCACATTGTGTTGCCAGAATAGTCGCACATAGTGTTGCCAGTATAGTCGCACATTGTGTTGCCAGAATAGTCGCACATTGTGTTCAACAGTTGCTAGTATAGTCACATATTGTGTTGCCAGAATAGTCACACATAGTGTTGCCAGTATAGTCGCACATTGTGTTGCCAGAATAGTCGCACATTGTGTTCAACAGTTGCCACTATAGTCACACATTGTGTTGCCAGAATAGTCGCACATTGTGTTCAACAGTTGCCAGTATAGTCGCACATTGTGTTGCCAGAATAGTCGCACATTGTGTTGCCAGTATAGTCGCACATTGTGTTGCCAGAATAGTTGCACATTGTGTTGCCAGTATAGTCGCACATTGTGTTGCCAGAATAGTCTCACATTGTGTTCAACAGTTGCCAGTATAGTCACACATTGTGTTGCCAGAATAGTCGCACATAGTGTTGCCAGTATAGTCGCACATTGTGTTGCCAGAATAGTCACACATTGTGTTCAACAGTTGCCAGTATAGTCACACATTGTGTTGCCAGTATAGTCGCACATTGTGTTCAACAGTTGCCAGTATAGTCGCACATTGTGTTGCCAGAATAGTCGCACATTGTGTTGCCAGTATAGTCGCACATTGTGTTGCCAGAATAGTCGCACATTGTGTTGCCAGAATAGTCGCACATTGCGTTGCCAGTATAGTTGCACATTGTGTTGCCAGAATAGTCGCACATTGTGTTGCCAGAATAGTCACACATTGTGTTGCCAGTATAGTCACACATTGTGTTCAACAGTTGCCAGTATAGTCGCACATTGTGTTGCCAGAATAGTCGCACATTGTGTTGCCAGTATAGTCGCACATTGTGTTGCCAGAATAGTCGCACATTGTGTTGCCAGAATAGTCGCACATTGTGTTGCCAGAATAGTCGCACATTGTGTTGCCAGAATAGTCGCACATTGCGTTGCCAGTATAGTCGCACATTGTGTTGCCAGAATAGTCACACATTGTGTTCAACAGTTGCCAGAATAGTCGCACATTGTGTTGCCAGAATAGTCGCACATTGTGTTGCCAGAATAGTCACACATTGTGTTCAACAGTTGCCAGAATAGTCGTACATTGTGTTGCCAGAATAGTCACACATTCTGTTCAACAGTTGCCAGAATAGTCACACATTGGGTTGCCAGAATAGTCACACATCGTGTTGCCAGTATAGTCGCACATTGTGTTGCCAGTATAGTAACCACATTGTGTTGCCAGTATAGTCACACATTGTGTTGCCAGAATAGTCGCACATTGTGTTGCCAGTATAGTCGCACATTGTGTTGCCAGAATAGTCGCACATTGTATCGAAATTCGTGTGGCTCTCCTTGTTGTGTTAAACAGCTACTATAACACGGATGGATTGTCTGCATGTTGCAGGTCTCGTCAAAGATGCCAGTAGGTACACCAGACTATGTCTCACCAGAGCTGCTCAATGCTATGAACAGTGATGTTGTGAACAGCTATGGGGTAGAGGTTGACTGGTGGTCACTAGGTGTGTGTATGTATGAGATGTTGTTTGGGAAGACGCCGTTCACTGATGAGACAGGGTCCATGGTTGCTACATATTCAAATATCAATAACTACAAGGTATGTTTCCTTGTTTCTAGCTGTACGAGCATTTTGGTAATATAACGATGTTGCATTTTCAAATATTATGAAGACATTTTGTCCTGAGTATACTTCATAATGCTCAAATTTCAATTGATTCTCCGGGGCCTCAGTGGCCAAGTGGTTACGGTCGTGATGGTTTGTTCTTAACGCCCCTTCCCGTTGTAAGTACATGTCACAAATGGTCTCGTGCGGCACTTTGTTCTTGTAAGTACGCCCCATGTCGTTGTAAGTAAGTGTCGCACATAGCCTCCCACGATGTCGCTTTGTTTCTAACGCCCCATCCGATTTATAAGGACGTGTCACACGTGGCCTCTCACTGCTGTTTGTTCTTGTAAGTAAGTCCCTTGTAAGTTTGTGTCACACATGGCCTCCTGCAGCGCTTTGTTCTAAACGCCCCTTCCATTGTAATTGCACGTCACACGTTGCTTCTCGCGGCTCTTTGTTCTTGTAAGTACACCCTCTCTCGTTGTATGTACACCCTCTCTCGTTGTAAGTACACCCTATCTCGTTGTAAGTACACCCTTTCTCGTTGTAAGTACACCCTTTCTCGTTGTAAGTACACCCTCTCTCGTTGTAAGTACACCCTAACTTGTTGTAAGTACACCCTCTCTCGTTGTAAGTACACCCTAACTTGTTGTAAGTACACCCTAACTTGTTGTAAGTACACCCTAACTTGTTGTAAGTACACCCTAACTTGTTGTAAGTACACCCTAACTTGTTGTAAGTACACCCTAACTTGTTGTAAGTACACCCTAACTTGTTGTAAGTACACCCTAACTGGTTGTAAGTACACCCTAACTTGTTGTAAGTACACCCTAACTTGTTGTAAGTACACCCTATCTCGTTGTAAGTACACCCTAACTTGTTGTAAGTACACCCTCTCTCGTTGTAAGTACACCCTAACTTGTTGTAAGTACACCCTACTGTTGTAAGTGCACCCTCTCTCGTTGTAAGTACACCCTAACTTGTTGTAAGTACACCCTATCTCGTTGTAAGTGCACCCTCTCTCGTTGTAAGTACACCCTTTCGCGTTGTAAGTACACCCTTTCTCGTTGTAAGTACACCCTTTCTCGTTGTAAGTACACCCTTTCTCGTTGTAAGTACACCCTCTCTCGTTGTAAGTACACCCTTTCGCGTTGTAAGTACACCCTTTCTCGTTGTAAGTACACCCTTTCTCGTTGTAAGTGCACCCTCTCTCGTTGTAAGTACACCCTTTCGCGTTGTAAGTACACCCTTTCTCGTTGTAAGTACACCCTTTCTCGTTGTAAGTACACCCTTTCTCGTTGTAAGTACACCCTCTCTCGTTGTAAGTACTAAGTACACCCTTTCTCATTGTAAGTACACCCTTTCTCGTTGTAAGTACACCCTCTCTCGTTGTAAGTACTAAGTACACCCTTTCTCATTGTAAGTACACCCTCTCTCGTTGTAAGTACACCCTTTCTCATTGTAAGTACACCCTTTCTCGTTGTATTTTCTGATGATAGGACTACTTAAAGTATCCACCAACGACATTAATAACAGCAGACGCAGAAGATTTGATGAACAATCTACTCACTGACACAGAACATAGACTGGACTACAACAAGATGAGAAAACATGCCTTCTTTAAAGTGATAGACTGGGCCAATATCAGGAACGGTAAGATATCACTGATGTACTGTCAGAACTCCAAACCATGTTTTATTCAGCAATAAATAATTGAATGACACATTTTATTTCTTGACCAATTTGTTGACTTTTAGCCCTAACCGTAACCCTTGTGTTACTCATCAATTGGTTGACCTTTAACGACACTTCCTTTGTGTTACTCATCAATTGGTTGACCTTTAACGACACTTCCTGTGTGTTACTCATCAATTGGTTGACCTTTAACGACATTTCCTTTGTGTTACTCATCAATTGGTTGACCTTTAACGACACTTCCTGTGTGTTACTCATCAATTGGTTGACCTTTAACGACACTTCCTGTGTGTTACTCATCAATTGGTTGACCTTTAACGACACTTCCTGTGTGTTACTCATCAATTGGTTGACCTTTAACGACACTTCCTGTGTGTTACTCATCAATTGATTGATCTTTAACGACACTTCCTGTGTGTTACTCATCAATTGGTTGACCTTTAACGACACTTCCTGTGTGTTACTCATCAATTGGTTGACCTTTAACGACACTTCCTGTGTGTTACTCATCAATTGGTTGACCTTTAACGACACTTCCTGTGTGTTACTCATCAATTGGTTGACCTTTAACGACACTTCCTGTGTGTTACTCATCAATTGATTGATCTTTAACGACACTTCCTGTGTGTTACTCATCAATTGGTTGACCTTTAACGACACTTCCTGTGTGTTACTCATCAATTGGTTGACCTTTAACGACACTTCCTGTGTGTTACTCATCAATTGGTTGACCTTTAACGACACTTCCTGTGTGTTACTCATCAATTGGTTGACCTTTAACGACACTTCCTGTGTGTTACTCATCAATTGATTGATCTTTAACGACACTTCCTGTGTGTTACTCATCAATTGGTTGACCTTTAACGACACTTCCTGTGTGTTACTCATCAATTGGTTGACCTTTATCGACACTTCTTGTGTGTTACTCATCAATTGGTTGACCTTTAACGACACTTCCCTTCCTATAAGACGATCTCGACTGACTATGCGTTTCCCCTAACTTTGGTCTTAAATCAGTGGTATTTTGATAGACCCGCATATAAGACGGGTTGAGAAAATGGGAAATACTCGCAAGTAATGACCAAACAAGTTAAACACTGTAAATGATGTGAAATCATAAAAATGCACTGATGCACAGCAATAAATTTGATTTGCTAAACTGTTATTGACACGTTTAGTTTTCAGACAGAGCTATGAAAGTCTATGCTCTCGTTACACCCTTTGATACATTTCACTTTACTGTAAGCATCTATTTATAAGATGTAGGACTTTTCATCCAAAATGATATCCAAAAGTCTGCTGCATCTTATACTAAAGTAGGACTAAATTTCTTTGTTTCCAGTACTCAAAAATGGCAAATGGTGTATTACAACAAAGGGAAATAAATGTTTCATATTTTTCTCTAAGTTCAGTATGTGCCATACTTGTTCCATATTTCATTGAGTCTAAATATCTACATCGATAAAATAAATAAAGAAAATCTAGATAGGAGATTATTTCAATATAAAAATCATCAACAGCAATTGTTTATTGAAAGACAATTAATAAAGTAAAATAAAGTAAATAACATTAGCAAGGTTTGCAAACAACCAATTACCTACTGTTGTTTTGTGTGTGTTTTACATTTATTTATCATCGCTACCGGTTGCCCATATGAGCGACGCCTCCTGAAGAGATTAGTCATTTTAGATTTTTGGAGGATAGTGTAATGATACAGACAGAGACCCATTCCAGAGTCTCCTCTGGTTCTTTTTACGTGCACGGTTTAAAGCACCGACACGAGACCTCGGTTTAACGTCCCATCTGAAAGACTGTTAATTTTTAGTTTAATTAATACAAATTTATTTTAGCTTGATTTTGCTAGCTTTGATAGTTATTACAACTTATATTAATCACTCTCGAGACCTCATTCCTGGTGGAATCCATCGCCACGAGGGAGAGAGAAGAGGCAACGTGGAATTAAATGCCTTGCCAACGGGCACACACGTAACGGCTCCAGTGGGGCTCGAACTCTGGACCTTTCGTATCTGAAGCAAATGTGCTACCACTGCACGATCACGACTTCCACATGAGAAGTTAGCTGCCTACGCCGAGGCATACGCTGAAGCACATGGGTACACAGAGCAGCAGGTATAGAATATGGCATATTAACGATTTAGTGGTCATACACCAGAGTCATAATCACGACTCTTCACTCTAAGATCATGTGCATGTTTATGCAACAAATAAGCTTTTTTCCCTGGAATTTCTCCTTTTTTTAATTGCGTTTTATACTCCCGAGCGACCTATTTTTAGACGATTACGGTACCGTCATCAATTATCGAGTCGGAACAAACTGATTTATCACTCTCTTATGAGACAGGAAACCACTTTGAGGCCATAAACAAGGATCCAGACCAGCGACGCCACATGTGATCAGGATCTATGTTGTTTGCTATTCAGCCAAGTGCTTAAGCTCAACTATCCGTATAGCAAACAACATATAGCCTCGTCAGATGGACCGCTCTGTGCACGTTCTGTGCCATCTGATATGGCTCCATGCTGTTTGCAAAAATGAATATTCTCGTTTCCAGCACGGTAAGGGATAGAGTATTCAGGTGGCAGTAACTGACCAATGTCTCTCATTATAATGTTTACGAGACCAGGGCGATGCGGGCGAAATTGTCGCCCTAATGACCCTGACTTCGCCCTTTTGGTTTTTACGATTTTCAAACAAAATTGTGTCTAGTAAGATACACTGGTCCATTATAAAGCACTCCTTCTATTCAAATGTTGTATTTAATGGTTGTACTGTGCATTTTAACCCTATTTTGCAGAAGTATATTAACCCTTTCAACACCACAGACCTCTATATAGGCTTACAAAAAGTGTAGATCCAGATGAGCCGACTCGTGACGAGCCGTCTCATCAGGATCTGCACTTTTTGCAAGTAGTATTACTAATTTTAGACAAAATTACCCATCTTGATAAATGAACTGGTCCGAATGTAATTTTCTTATTCATTTATTGGTCTAAGAATATCATGGACTAGTCCATGTCAGTTACTTGGGGTTGAATGGGTTAAAGAACACCATTTAAGGAAGCGATCACGCGCTTTCTCACTTCTCCCAAAAATTCTGACCTAGAATGAACCCTGCGAGCTTACTTAGCAATACGCTTACATGCCACATGTACTATGTTTCAGAGACTCCACCATTTGTACCCCAACTTCAGGGTCTGGACGATACGTCAAACTTTGAGGAGTTTGGTAAGATCCGGCATCCACCTGTCTTGGATGATCATTCACATGATAGAGAGTTCTCCGGCAAACATCTTCCATTTGTTGGCTTCACCTTTACAGAAAAGAAGTCTGCGAATGAAACGTATGTGCTTTTTATATCACATATAACAGGGATCATTCTAGTGGGCGAAATAGTCGCCCTAGGGACCCTGACTTCGCCCTCTGGGGCCCCACTTCTCCCTATAAAAAAAAGTGTCTAGTAAGATACACTGGCCCATTATAAAGCACTCCTTCTATTCAAATGTTGTATTTAATGGTTGTACCGTGCATTTTAACCCTATTTTGCAGAAGTATATTAAAGAACACCATTTAAGGAAGCTATCACACGCTTTCTCACTTCTCCCAAAAATTCTGACCTAGAATGAACCCTGTATAATTGTATATACATATTGAGATCCTGGGTCAAATTTTCATATTATATTGAAATGTATATGTCCGCTTTGTATAAGAAATATATGCAAATTAACGGTTTTACAATGTCGCCGAACTGTACTCGATCCGTTTTGTACCGATTTCGTGCATAATAAAATTAAATGCAGATCAGCTTTTGTGTGTGTATAATCAACATTCCTATTGGTTTGACAAGATTAATCTTCCCTGCAGCTTTTCTACATACAATAGTTCCTACAATGTATATCCTGCAAACCTCGACTAAATACGGATTCACTATTTGCAGTCGTTCAAATGTCTCCCCACTTCTCCCTAAATTTTCTCACTTCTCCCTAAATCATCTGGAGGGAGAAGTGACATCTCCCATAATTTGGAGTCTAGCTTGAGCCCTGGATGTAAGCTTGGGAAGATAGTCTCCACAAGTTTCCTCACTTCCCCCTATTTCAAGTAAGGGAGAATCGTTAGGATTAAGTGCAAGGAATGTAGTTTTTATTTTGACTGATTTTAAAAAAAGAAGAATTCTTGCATGTTAGACTAATCACTCTGAGACCTCATTCTTGGAGCAATCCTTCCTATTTAGTGATTGAGAAGAGGGAAATGTTTGTTTAAGTGTCAACATCACCACCATTGTCCTGGCAGAGTTCAAGCTCAAAACCCTTCGGTTACGAGGTCGTCACTATGCTAGTCTTCCCAGAAATCAGTAGGACCGGTTGACCTGATTTGTCTAACAACTCTTACTAATTTTTGGAAAACATTTTATAAGAAATTTGGAATACAGTTCAGTTCAATTGTATAGTATACAGTATATTATGACATTCATCAATTATAGTACAGTATATTATGACATTCATCAATTATAGTACAGTATATTGTGACATTCATCAATTATAGTACAGTATACTGTGACATTCATCAATTATAGTACAGTATATTATGACATTCATCAATTATAGTACAGTATATTGTGACATTCATCAATTATAGTACAGTATATTGTGACATTCATCAATTATAGTACAGTATATTGTGACATTCATCAATTATAGTACAGTATATTGTGACATTCATCAATTATAGTACAGTATATTGTGACATTCATCAATTATAGTACAGTATATTGTGACATTCATCAATTATAGTACAGTATATTGTGACATTCATCAATTATAGTACAGTATATTGTGACATTCATCAATTATAGTACAGTATATTGTGACATTCATCAATTATAGTACAGTATATTGTGACATTCATCAATTATTGTACAGTATATTGTGACATTCATCAATTATAGTACAGTATATTGTGACATTCATCAATTATAGTACAGTATATTGTGACATTCATCAATTATAGTACAGTATATTGTGACATTCATCAATTATAGTACAGTATACTGTGACATTCATCAATTATTGTACAGTATATTGTGACATTCATCAATTATAGTACAGTATATTGTGACATTCATCAATTATAGTACAGTATATTGTGACATTCATCAATTATTGTACAGTATACTGTGACATTCATCAATTATAGTACAGTATACTGTGACATTCATCAATTATAGTACAGTATATTGTGACATTCATCAATTATAGTACAGTATATTGTGACATTCATCAATTATTGTACAGTATATTGTGACATTCATCAATTATAGTACAGTATATTGTGACATTCATCAATTATAGTACAGTATATTGTGACATCAATTATTGTACAGTATATTGTGACATTCATCAATTATTGTACAGTATATTGTGACATTCATCAATTATAGTACAGTATATTGTGACATTCATCAATTATTGTACAGTATACTGTGACATTCATCAATTATAGTACAGTATATTGTGACATTCATCAATTATAGTACAGTATATTGTGACATTCATCAATTATAGTACAGTATATTGTGACATTCATCAATTATTGTACAGTATATTGTGACATTCATCAATTATAGTACAGTATATTGTGACATTCATCAATTATAGTACAGTATATTGTGACATCAATTATTGTACAGTATATTGTGACATTCATCAATTATTGTACAGTATATTGTGACATTCATCAATTATAGTACAGTATATTGTGACATTCATCAATTATTGTACAGTATACTGTGACATTCATCAATTATAGTACAGTATATTGTGACGTTCATCAATTACAGTACAGTGAAATATCTTGACCTAGAATGAACCCTGAGTCTGATGAATAATTTTAGCTCTTTGCACGCTAGCGGTTAATAGACAAATAGGTCGTGCAATTACATTAGAATTGTGTCATAAGATATGACTCATAACAACACAAATGTAATGAAATTCCATGACATATTTCCAGTTTTCATTTACAATACGAAAAATACATTAATGAATTGTCATCTGCTACAATTATTTGAATTATTTATAGTCTTTATTTTACCCAGCATGCAAAGAGTTAAGCGATCATCGATTACATATTGTTCAATAGGAAACAACCGCATATCAACATTGACACTGAAAAAGCTGTAACATCAAACAGACGCCGTTCATCGGTGAGCGTAGATGTAACTCTTAGGATCACGGAAGTGAAGCGGTTACGAGAGAAGTGTAACACGTTGGAAGCGTCGGAGTGTGAACTGAGATCGGCCGTCCAACGGCTGTCCATGACACTGGAGGATAAGGATGAAACAATCAAGAAATTGGAACACGAGAGTCAGACGTACCAGCTAGATCTGGAAAATTACATGGCCAAAACTAATGTTAGTATAGACTACTCTATACAAATGTATACTCTACATTGCCAAAACTAATGTTAGTATAGACTACTTTATACAAATGTATACTCTTTGCAGGTTTGTGACCTTGTAGATACTTGTAAATTATACAAGGGAAATATTGAGGTATGTGAGAAAGAAATTTGCTGATTCCATCAAGTGTCCTCTACATGTATATATATATGGAAAAAACACGCCATCAGTTCCAAATAGGGAGAATTTAAACAGTAGGCTAAACTTGACCTAGTTCAAACCCCTTATTCCTTGTACTTCTACATTTTTAGTGGAAGTTGTGATAGCGCAGTGGTAACGCGTTCACTTCAGGTGCGAAAGTTCCGGAGTTTGAGACTTATTTAGGCAAGGCATTTAAATTCCACGTTGCCTCTTCTCTCTCCCTCGTCTCGAGAGTGATTAATATAAGTTGTAATAACTTGTTTCGCAATCAAGCTAAAATAAATTTGCATTAAAACATATTTAGCCCTGAAAGTTGCTCTAATTAAAGATTAATCTTCATTCTCTTACATTTATAGTCACTCTCACTGACATGGACAAACAGCATATAAATGTAATATTTCATAGGGAAGAAAGGCAGAGCACCCGGACAAATTCCACCACCTATCTGATCTATGTACAACCATACCAGGGTTCCCGCTGTCGGTCGCCAATTGCGACAAAAAAACAAATATTGGCGCTAAATTTGGTGAATTGGCAAAAATATTTGGCGCAACTTTTTTTTTTTAAATGTTTTTTGGTGCAACTTTTTAAAAAAAAATGTTTTTTGGCACATGTTTTTTCAAATACATGGCTTCAAATATTTATTTGTGAACTATATGGCTCAGAGTTGGCTCCAAGTATTTTAAAATTAGCTCCAGTGTTTTTCAATTGGCGACAAGTGGCGCAGACAAAAATTCAGACAGAGGGAACCCTGCATACCATCTCATATACTGCACAGTCTGAGAATCAATCCCAGGTTACATTGATAAGAAGTGAGCTTACCAACCACTGCTCTAATCAGACATCTGTTGTTAATTTCATAATTAGATGTTGAATAGTTAGACATGCTGGTGGGTGGTCTCTCAATGATGTGTTGGTAGTTGAGGTAGTTTTCAAGTTGCAATAACCAACTGTTCTTCAGATTTTATATACATGGAATATTGAGTCTTTTGTTTTAATTTTAAACTTTATTTAATTTACAATGATTGCGAAACAAGCTTTAACACCTTATATTAATCACACTCGTTGGCGCTGATGAAAGCGTATATGTTGTCATTCGTGTGGGAGGAAACCGGAGAAAACCCACCTGTCCGATCTGGCGACCATCGTACCACCTCATATACTTCCTGGTCCGAGGATCGAACCCGGGTTGCATTTGTGAGAAACGAGTGTGCTAACCACTGCGCTAATCGGATAGTCTTGTTTTTCTTAACATGTTTCTTAGATAACCAGCCAGTATACAAGTTTTTTATCAATATATTTCAGCGACTCAGCATTCAAATAGAAGGTTTGCTGGAAGAGCGTGCTAACACAGAGATGAAGACGGAGCAGTTGATGGGACACATAAATGACATGAGTTCCGAGGCAAAGCAGATCGGGGATGAACTCCACCAAATGCAGATCCAAGAACTAGAGGTAAACACTTCCAGTTAACCAATATTGCCTTCTCAGCAATACTGTGTACAACAACTTAACACAATATGTCATATGTTATCATGTATTTGAACTGTTCTAACAAAAAACCAACACAGATTGTTTGCCATTACAGCAAATACTTTGGGATCAATTGCGAAAAAATGTTTCAGAAGACGAATAGGTGTGTGTTTTACATTTATTTATCGTCGCTACCGTTTGCCTATATCAGCAATGCCTCCTGAAGAGATTAATCATTTTAGATTTTTGGAGGATAGTGCAATGATACAAAGACTCTTTTCAATATCCTTTTTTATCTTTTATGGGCACGGTGTAAAGCACCGACACGAGACCTTGGTTTAAAGTCTCATCCAGAAAACTATAATATGAGTGATTTTAGTGTGGTATAGCAGGGGAACAAACCTGTGACCCCTGGATTGCAAGTCATGCATGTTGACCTGTGACCCCTGGATTGCAAGTCATGCATGTTAACCTGTGACCCCTGGATTGCAAGTCATGCATGTTAACCTGTGACCCCTGGATTGCAAGTCATGCATGTTAACCTGTGACCCCTGGATTGCAAGGCATGCATGTTAACCTGTGACCCCTGGATTGCAAGTCATGCATGTTAACCTGTGACCCCTGGATTGCAAGTCATGCATGTTAACCTGTGACCCCTGGATTGCAAGTCATGCATGTTAACCTGTGACCCCTGGATTGCAAGTCATGCATGTTACCTGTGACCCTGGATTGCAAGTCATGCATGTAACCTGTGACCCCTGGATTGCAAGTCATGCATGTTAACCTGTGACCCCTGGATTGCAAGTCATGCATGTTAACCTGTGACCCCTGGATTGCAAGTCATGCATGTTAACCTGTGACCCCTGGATTGCAAGTCATGCATGTTAACCTGTGACCCTGGATGCAATCTTAACCTGTGACCCTGGATTGCAAGTCATGCATGTTAACCTGTGACCCCTGGATTGCAAGTCATGCATGTTAACCTGTGACCCCTGGATTGCAAGTCATGCATGTTAACCTGTGACCCCTGGATTGCAAGTCTGCATGTTAACCTGTGACCCCTGGATTGCAAGTCATGCATGTTAACCTGTGACCCCTGGATTGCAAGTCATGCATGTTAACCTGTGACCCCTGGATTGCAAGTCATGCATGTTAACCTGTGACCCCTGGATTGCAAGTCTGCATGTTAACCTGTGACCCCTGGATTGCAAGTCTGCATGTTACCTGTGACCCCTGGATTGCAAGTCTGCATGTTACCTGTGACCCCTGGATTGCAAGTATGCATGTTAACCTGTGACCCCTGGATTGCAAGTCATGCGTGTTAACCCTGTGACCCCTGGATTGCAAGTCATGCATGTTAACCCTGTGACCCCTGGATTGCAAGTCATGCATGTTAACCCTGTGACCCCTGGATTGCAAGTCATGCATGTTAACTACTGGACCAACAGTTTGACAAGATTTGATGTGTTTTATTTAAAGCAGCATTACATCGTATGAAATAAAAGATATTTGAAAAATTCAATTTTTTACGTATGGGTAGCAATGCTGCTACACATTCTTACATTATACTTTGTATGCTTATGTTCATTTGGTAAACAGTGTCTTTTTGCGATAAAACAAACTCGAAACCGAAAGTAGGACTTTCCGAGTCGATCGGTCACGCACTTGTTTACAACCGGAACGCATTGTCCGCACTAGTTTACATTCGGAATGCATCATCCCCATTTGTCCCACGTTGTCTTTTTGAATTAAATTACTTAATATGTTGATTCATACCTCTGTTAGCTAAGTCTTTTAGGGACATTTCTACATCCCCATGAGGGGTTCGACATTAGAGGAAGATAGATAGATAGTCTTTCATTTTCAAAAGATATATGTTGTTTTCTGCATTCTCTGTTGTTTCACGCATGCGCGCTGTGCGTTGTTTACATTTCGTGTGTTGATAAACAAAGTCGCATATACGACAGTTTAAATTTATTGGAATTTTATCGTTTCTGAGCGACTATTTCGATTTTTGTAAACACACACACATTAGTATTTATATTTTACCCAAAACATCCTTTATTACGATATAATGCTGCTTTAAGCATATATATTCGACGTTATATAACATAATTTACAACAAATAATTTTGTACGCAATAAATACATGTGTTAACTGTTTGTTACCGCTTATATCTTTTAAAATAGAATAATTAATCAATGGCATACCTACCCCGTTTGACAGTAAACTGTTTATATGTTTGTTTAATATTAATTATGCAAATAAAGTTATGTTTCATTTTGCCCAAGTTTAGCTAAATTTAAATAATTATGTCACATAATCAGATAAAATAAGTGTCCGTAGTCGAACATGCCTTATCCGAAATACTTACCAAATACCCGAAACATTCGCTCACAATAATGCAATGTACATCTAGCCTAGAATGAAATGATTGTTTCTTGAGTACTCGATCGGACATATGTCTGAGTAACCTAGAATGAAATGATTGTTTCTGAGTACTCGATCGGACATATGTCTGAGTAGCCTAGAATGAAATGATTGTTTCTGAGTACTCGATCGGACATATGTCTGAGTAACCTAGAATGAAATGATTGTTTCTGAGTACTCGATCGGACATATGTCTGAGTAGCCTAGAATGAAATGATTGTTTCTGAGTACTCGATCGGACATATGTCTGAGTAACCTAGAATGAAATGATTGTTTCTGAGTACTCGATCGGACATATGTCTGAGTAGCCTAGAATGAAATGATTGTTTCTGAGTACTCGATCGGACATATGTCTGAGTAACCTAGAATGAAATGATTGTTTCTGAGTACTCGATCGGACATATGTCTGAGTAGCCTAGAATGAAATGATTGTTTCTGAGTACTCGATCGGACATATGTCTGAGTAACCTAGAATGAAATGATTGTTTCTGAGTACTCGATCGGACATATGTCTGAGTAGCCTAGAATGAAATGATTGTTTCTGAGTACTCGATCGGACATATGTCTGAGTAGCCTAGAATGAAATGATTGTTTCTGAGTACTCGATCGGACATATGTCTGAGTAACCTAGAATCAAATGACTACTCGTTGCCACCCCAACTATATAATTAACTGAACATGTACTTTAGCTCTACTCCATCTTTTTTGGAAAAAATCAATACATTGTTTGTAGAGGCATGCTTGGCTTTCTATGAGGTATTGTCTGTGCCATCTATCCCTATCAATTTCTTAAATATCACCGGTACGTTAAAAATATGGAGCTGTCACTGTTTAATGTCAAAAGTAAAAGGCGGTAAAGCAAAGAGACATAGCATCAGCATAATGTTATTTCTCCATTCACCTTTTTGCAAGGCCATGTCACTGCTGTTTTCTTTGCCGCCAATTGAAAGAATAACAAATTTACAAATTTTTACCTGTGTCTCATTTATATGAAAAAGTTGGTAGTTTCTTACGGAGGTTGGTGCACCCAAGTACTGGTTAACCGCTGGAGCCTGCCCAGGAAAGGTGTTGTTAGGTAAACTGCCCGCCGGCGATATAGCCCAAAATGGTGCTGATGCAGGCGTAAAACCCGAAATATAACATATAACAAATTTTTACTTCATAATCAAAAATCGGATGAATCGACAAACTAAGGTTACATCACTATTATAGATGATATAAATTGAAAGAAATTCACTTGTACATTGTACAGTATAAAAATGTGTCTTTAACTCTTTGCATGTTGGGTAGAATAAAGGCTATAAATAGTTCAAGCATACGACAAATCATTAATGTGTTTTTCTTATTTGCAACGGAAAACTGGAACTATGTCCTGGAATTTCAGTAGAATTATTGCATGACATATTTGCCTGATATTTTCAACGCTAGCATGTAAAACGTTAATTTAGTTTAGTTTATACAAATTTATTTTAGCTCGATTGCGAAACAAGTTCTTTCAACTTATATAAATCACTCTCGAGACCTCATTCCTGATGGAATCCATCGCCACGAGGGAGAGAAGAGGCAACGTGGAATTTAAATGCCTTGCCTAAGGACACGATCGTAACGGCTCCAGCGGGGCTCAAACTCCAGACCTTTCGCACCTGAAGTTAATAGTTAATGTGTATGAAAGAAGTTGATTGTAACTGTTTCTTATTATTAATTGAAACTGTTCCAACCTTAGGAAGTGATAGCTCTGACGGAGGAACAGAAGAATGCATTGATAAGGAAAGTGTCCGGCCGAGATAAACAGATATCTTCGTACAGAGAACAACTGGAAACAAGCCAGAATCATTTGTCTAGGTTACAGTCTAAACTTGATAAAGTAAGAGCCAGTAAGCTGTTTGACGTGTAGAAGTGTTTACGGCAGTACTTTGTTTAGATACGTTGTTTAACGTTGTACCCCCTCCTCCACCCCTGTTTGACGTGTAGAAGTGTTTACGGCAGTACTTTGTTTAGATACGTTGTTTAACGTTGCACCCCCTCCTCCACCCCTGATTGACGTGTAGAAGTGTTTACGGCAGTACTTTGTTTAGATACGTTGTTTAACGTTGCACCCCCTCCTCCACCCCTGATTGACGTGTAGAAGTGTTTACGGCAGTACTTTGTTTAGATACGTTGTTTAACGTTGCACCCCCTCCTCCACCCCTGTTTGACGTGTAGAAGTGTTTACGGCAGTACTTTGTTTAGATACGTTGTTTAACGTTGCACCCCCTCCTCCACCCCTGATTAATCGAGGTGACACCTCCAGAAGTATAAGTCATTTTAGAGGATAGTGCAAGATCCAGAGGACACTACAATTCCAGAAGCATCCCTGGTTCGTTTACATGTCCGGTGTATTGCACCGATACATGGTCCACCTGAAAGACTGTTAATTTATTAGTTTATACAAATTTATTTTAGCTCGATTGCGAAACAAGTTCTTACAACTTATATCAATCACTCTCGAGACCTCATTCCTGTTGGAATCCATCGCCACAAGGGAGAGAGAAGAGGCAACGTGGAAATTAAATGCCTTGCCTAAGGGCACAATCGTAACGGCTCCAGCGGGGCTCGAACTCCGGACCTTTCGCACCTTAAGAAGTGGAAGTCGTGATAGCGCAGTGGA
Organism: Archivesica marissinica; assembly: GCA_014843695.1. Taxonomy (NCBI): domain Eukaryota; kingdom Metazoa; phylum Mollusca; class Bivalvia; order Venerida; family Vesicomyidae; genus Archivesica; species Archivesica marissinica. The sequence continues at coordinate 41,251,097 of CM026403.1, forward strand.
TGCTCGTTCGCTTCGCATCCACTACGCTATCACGACTTCCACTTAATAATGTTAATTTATTACAGTAGGATGATTGCAATCCCTCTATTCGGCGGAGTCCAACTTGTGGACCACTGGCCCGTTTTTGATTAGCTCTTAGGTGTTGTACAATATATAGCGATCAATGCGCCTGAAGACACTACAGTAAAACCTGTCTTAAGCAGCCAGCCAAGGGAGTCAGAGAAAGTGGCTGCTTAGCACAGGTGGCTGCTTAATAGAGGTCAAATGTACAATAAAACAAATGATTGGGAATCTGGAAACTGGCTGCTTAATACAGGTTGGCTGCTTAATGGAGGTGACCACTAACACAGGTTTGACTGTATAGAAATGAGACATTCCAAATAGGAGACCCTCTGTGCCCGACTCGGGCATTGCTTCAGGCACTGCTTAGCATATAGGTAGAACCACCGACCTTCCACAAGCTTCATCACATGATTTTGAATTTGACACCCCAGGTTCGATTTGAAGTCCACAACCTGTCAGAGAACTACTCTGCGATTATGGCCCATCTATGGAGAGCTAAACTTCTGCAAATGTTTGAATAATCCATGGAGAGCTAAACTTCTGCAAATGTTTGAAATATAAAACTGAAGAAATCTAACGTCTGCAGTTTCTTATTGACAGGCACGTCGAAAATCTTGTGATAATCAGAAACGTGATCTGACGCTGCTGGAAACCAGGGAAGACACCTGGAGGAATCAGATCGAAGACAAGAACTCAGAAATCATGGATCTGAACAAGAGATGTGCGGTAAATTGTTCTTTTACAAGAAATACAAATACCGAATCTGAACAAGATGAATATTGTATATATTGTTCCTATACAAAGACATCATAATTAAGGAATGAATCGTGGGCTAATAGTTTCCATCGGGGTATGAACTACATTGGACGTGCTTAAAGTTAGCGTGGATGACTTCGGCCTCCACACACTTTCGTGAACACAGTTTCAATATATGACTGGAAGTATCCAAGATGTGGAAACCATTTTATACAGGTCAGGGTTAGGAGTGCATGTTAACTCTTTCCCTCATAGAAGCACCTCTTGACGCCATTACCAATACGACATACATTAACAATGTAGTAGCCAAACCAATGTTCATAAACCCTTTCCCTCATAGAAGCACATCTTGACGCCATTACCAATACGACATACATTAACAATGTAGTAGCCAAACCAATGTTCATAAACCCTTTCCCTCATAGAAGCACCTCTTGATGCCATTACCAATACGACATAAATTGACAATGTAGTAGCCAAACCAATGTTCATAAACCCTTTCCCTTATAGAAGCACCTCTTGATGCCATTACCAATACAAAATATATTGACAATGTAGTAGCCAAACCAATGTTCATAAACCCTTTCCCTTATAGAAGCACCTCTTGATGCCATTACCAATACGACATACATTGACAATGTAGTAGCCAAACCAATGTTCATAAACACTTTCCCTCATAGAAGCACCTCTTGATGCCATTACCAATACAAAATATATTGACAATGTAGTAGCCAAACCAATGTTCATAAACCCTTTCCCTTATAGAAGCACCTCTTGATGCCATTACCAATACGACATACATTGACAATGTAGTAGCCAAACCAATGTTCATAAACCCTTTCCCTCATAGAAGCACCTCTTGATGCCATTACCAATACGACATACATTGACAATGTAGTAGCCAAACCAATGTTCATAAACCCTTTCCCTCATAGAAGCACCTCTTGATGCCATTACCAATACGACATACATTGACAATGTAGTAGCCAAACCAATGTTCATAATAGAGGCCAGAATCTCATGTAGTCCCAGTAATATCTATGGAGGTGGGATAGATATGGCATCTACTTATCCACTGCATGATAGCAAAATGGCTGTCGTTTGTATGGAGATATAATAGTATATTAGCCTAAATCTCTATGAAGGAAAGGATTTTTATATCTTGCCGTTCAATATTAGTTGAATGTTTATTTAGGAGTTGACGGATCTGTTGGATGTGTACGAGAAGCAGGAGAAGGAATACATGGAGAGAGAACAACAGCTCCGCGACAAGCTCAAACACAGCGACAGCGATAGAAGAGATGTGGTGAGTTGATGACTAACATATATCTATTTAAAGTCTGTCCGATCATCTGTCATCTTCATATAGGCTGTAATTAAACGACATGTTATCCATTTTTTAGTCTCTTGTTGCCGCAGTGTTCAATTCGTCGTCGTCGTCCATGAACATTTTCAAACCTCTCCTCTATTCTCCTCATTGGGTCTGTATCCATCATTTATGGTCATGATACTTTGGTAGGTGGGGGATTGGAAGTCCTGGGTTTCCCATGCGGCAAGACCCCCCTCTCGACCTTGTTGATGTGGTCCAGAGGAAAGCAAAGCAGTACGTCTGGCATCAGTTTGGTTGCAGGAGTTGCCGGAAAGATGGTCAGGTTGACGCTTCATCCCGCCTTCGGGGCTCCACTCCGATATTTCTGTCAGGGTTTGTTCCCTTAGCCTTGCACTATCCCTAGCACTCACAAGGCAGTGAGACTATTTGACCCATAGCCTTGACTATTTGATCCATAGCTGGAGCTATTTGCCCATTGCTGGAGCTATTTGGCCCATAACTGGGAGTCTGTTCATGGGCATCAGGGCGTGTCCACACACCGGTGGGCTGGCATGCCGCATGTCTGGGGGCAGACTACCTCCGAGACCCTTGCAGTTCAGCCTGAGGCCGTAAGGTGCTCAGTATCCGTGCGTCGCCACTGGGAGGCACTACAAAGGGCTTGTCTACAGAGAGGCTATGTACCGGCAGGGAAGACTTACGCACACTGCTTCCTTTTCGCCTAGAACTAGGTTACCAGCGGTGGAGGCTGGAAGTGGAGGGTGACAAGCACACGACGCACAGCGGACCACACTTCGCATCAATAAACCAATTTACACACAAAATTGTTAAAAGGATGTATTTACAACTTTGAAGATGGCATCTGCTGTCTAAAGGTAGCACAAATTCTTTAAACAAATCACAAACCGCCAGGCATATTTTGACGAATCGTGCACCTTTCATTAAAATCGGATGTTTACGTGATCCAAGATTGTTATCGAAAGATCAAATGGTCAACCTTTTATGAGAGATTTCAAATATCTTCTTCTCACGAATTGATCAGCCAAACTCTATTTTTATAATCCGATGAAAACTTTCCAAAGATGTTCAAATAAAGTTCCCCTGATATCCAAGATGGCCGCTGTCTAAAAATCACAATTTCTTAAAAATCTTCTCACGAACTGCCAGCCGGGTTTTAACAAATCTTGGTAGGACTAATCGATGTACAATGTGCATGGCCCGGGATTTCAAATGGCTGTAAAAAATTTAGCGAATATGGTCGTGTCATATATCAAATCGAAAGTATCTACATGCGATCTTTCATTTGCAATTGTCAAAATCTGATGATTTATTCATCCAAGATGGCCACCGAAAGATCGTTTGGCCAATGGTAGTAAAAGTCATATAATCTGTATTTTACTCTGGAATTGAATTTTAATATGAATTATTATGTGTCTCATTTTAAATGTTTAGGATGTTCGTGTATTGGTCCATACGTCACCATCACAGAGCTCAAGGAAAGATAGAAAATATTCAGAAAAGATCAAGGTAGGTTCTTGTTTGTTTTTACATCCACCATCTTCTCTACTTGCCTGGAATGTTGTCTTCGGTCACTTTGCCAATTCTGTATGAGTTTATCCAGTTTTTTCTACTACAAATAGCTGGGGAAAGTTTCGACTGTTTAGTTAAAGCGACATTACATCGCAAAAAGCAAATAAAATGCATTTTTTTCACGTATCAATGCATAGCTACTACAAATTCTTCCCAAGTACATTCGAACACTAACGTGCTAACTTGAAACGGTGCTTTTGTGGCCTACAACTTTCAAACGTGAAAGTAGGATTTCATATAGCAGTCATCCACGCTCCTGAATTGACATTTGTTTGTCATTGAAGTCAATACTAAACGCGCGATACTTTCGTTTAGAGATAATTTAACTAAGATTAGTCTACAAATAAATATGCATAGGCACAAATGTGAGATATAACAGTAAATCTGTACAATAAATCGTGTTATTCAGGATACACGCATTGTATTACCCATGAATGTCGACTCTATTTACATTATTTTGTTATGTCAACAAACCGCGTATACGACGTTTGTTTACTAGTTGAAATACTCAGTTTTTGAGGCAAATATTTGGAACAAAATTATACCGTATAATAGGAAATTACATTCTGCATTTACGTTTTTAATGATGTGTCGCTTTAATGATCTGTCTTCACATATCTGAGAACTAATGCCAACAGATGAATGACAGTTTAATCTCTTTTTAGGCACACATTTTTAATGTTCAATATACATGTACCTGATTTGATTGGTCCAATTAACTGGCATGTTCATTTCGGTAGGTTTGAATAATCGCATTCATCTTATAATAATAGATAATAAAGGATGCTTGTTGTTTAAATATATAATTTCCAATGACTGTGTGTTTTAAAAAAACTTAAAATATTCGTCATGAATTGAATAAATATAGCACCGTTGTTTACGTAAATTATTCATCAACAAGTGGATGTAAACAATGGTTGATGCGTACATGTTCACAACATTGAACAGTGTATGTTGAAACAAATATCTATGGTGTTTGTTCTGCTGTCGATAGAGAGCACATGTTCACATTCCAACACAGTGTACAGTGGCTGTTCGGTTTTCAGGAGTAATTTGCAATAGAAATGTGCACAAATGGTCCCAAAAACTCGTCCGGTATTCGGAAAAGAAAGGTTCCGGTTTAGAGAGGTTTTTTTACAATGAACAAAGAAGGGAAAATATCTGGACCACGAAAATTGTCCGGTTTGGAGGGAATTCCGATTTAGAGGGGTTCCGGTTTTGAGGAGTTTCACTGTATTCCTAAAACATACTGTTTACAGACAGAAAATGATTATTCAAATTATAATGTGTAGTAGCATTGTCACTTGTACATAAAATTTCATATTTTATAATGTTACGACACTATTCGATCACAAAAATAGCGATGAATAAATTTGGATGAAAATTATTATTACAAGATAGATTTGAGAATTGCCAAACAAATTAATGCCACTATTTATTTTTGCTGCAAATGCGCCATTGTTGATCTGCAGCCAGGATATGTGTGTTGTAATAATGTTGTGTCTGCTAGGAATTGGAAGAGAGGATAGAAAAACAAGATAAAGAGAAGGAAAGCTGGGAGAAAAATGAAGAGGATTTGAAGGATATCATTGAGGTAAGGAACCAGTCGTATAGGTATATATCAATTGAGGTAAGGAACCAGTCGTAAAGGAATATATCAATTGAGGTATGGAACCAGTACTAAAGGTATATATCAATTGAGGTAAGGAACCAGTCGTAAAGGTATATATCAATTGAAGTAAGGAACCAGTCGTAAAGGTATATATCAATTGAAGTAAGGAACCAGTCGTAAAGGTATATATCAATTGAAGTAAGGAACCAGTCGTAAAGGTATATATCAATTGAAGTAAGGAACCAGTCGTAAAGGTATATATCAATTGAGGTAAGGAACCAGTCGTAAAGGAATATATCAATTGAGGTAAGGAACCAGTTGTAAAGGTATATATCAATTGAAGTAAGGAACCAGTACTAAAGGTATATATCAATTGAGGTATGGAACCAGTCCTAAAGGTATATATCAATTGAAGTAAGGAACCAGTCGTAAAGGTATATATCAATTGAAGTAAGGAACCAGTCATAAAGGTATATATCAATTGAAGTAAGGAACCAGTCGTAAAGGTATATATCAATTGAAGTAAGGAACCAGTCGTAAAGGTATATATCAATTGAAGTAAGGAACCAGTCGTAAAGGTATATATCAATTGAAGTAAGGAACCAGTCCTAAAGGTATATATCAATTGAGGTATGGAACCAGTCCTAAAGTTATATATCAATTGAAGTAAGGAACCAGTCCTAAAGGTATATATCAATTGAGGTATGGAACCAGTCCTAAAGGTATATATCAATTGAGGTAAGGAACCAGTCGTAAAGGAATATATCAATTGAGGTAAGGAACCAGTTGTAAAGGTATATATCAATTGAAGTAAGGAACCAGTACTAAAGGTATATATCAATTGAGGTATGGAACCAGTCCTAAAGGTATATATCAATTGAAGTAAGGAACCAGTCGTAAAGGTATATATCAATTGAAGTAAGGAACCAGTCATAAAGGTATATATCAATTGAAGTAAGGAACCAGTCGTAAAGGTATATATCAATTGAAGTAAGGAACCAGTCGTAAAGGTATATATCAATTGAAGTAAGGAACCAGTCGTAAAGGTATATATCAATTGAAGTAAGGAACCAGTCCTAAAGGTATATATCAATTGAGGTATGGAACCAGTCCTAAAGTTATATATCAATTGAAGTAAGGAACCAGTCCTAAAGGTATATATCAATTGAGGTATGGAACCAGTCCTAAAGGTATATATCAATGGAAGTAAGGAACCAGTCGTAATGGTATATATCAATTGAAGTAAGGAACCAGTCGTAAAGGTATATATCAATTGAAGTAAGGAACCAGTCGTAAAGGTATATATCAATTGAGGTATGGAACCAGTCCTAAAGATATATATCAATTGAAGTAAGGAACCAGTCCTAAAGGTATATATCAATTGAGGTATGGAACCAGTCCTAAAGGTATATATCAATTGAAGTAAGGAACCAGTACTAAAGGTATATATCAATTGAGGTATGGAACCAGTCCTAAAGGTATATATATCAATTGAAGTAAGGAACCAGTACTAAAGGTATATATCAATTGAAGTATGGAACCAGTCCTAAAGGTATATATCAATTGAGGTATGGAACCAGTCCTAAAGGTATATATCAATTGAAGTAAGGAACCAATCCTGAAGGTATATATCAATTGAGGTAAGGAACCAGTACTAAAGGTATATATCAATTGAAGTAAGGAACCAGTCCTAAAGGTATATATCAATTGAGGTATGGAACCAGTCCTGAAGGTATATATCAATTGAGGTAAGGAACCAGTACTAAAGGTATATATCAATTGAGGTATGGAACCAGTCCTGAAGGTATATATCAATTGAGGTAAGGAACCAGTACTAAAGGTATATATCAATTGAAGTAAGGAACCAGTACTAAAGGTATATATCAATTGAAATAAGGAACCAGTCCTAAAGGTATATATCAATTGAAGTAAGGAACCAGTCGTAAAGGTATATATCAATTGAGGTATGGAACCAGTACTAAAGGTATATATCAATTGAGGTAAGGAACCAATCCTGAAGGTATATATCAATTGAAGTAAGGAACCAGTCGTAAAGGTATATATCAATTGAGGTAAGGAACCAGTCCCCAAGGTATATATATATATCAATAACACAGTGTATGAGGGGACGGTATTGTACAGTTTTGTGTGTTTTCTGTGGAAGAAAATTGTGTTTGTTTTTCAGCACTAATTGTACTATCAAACCACTGTCGCGCCTGCCAGTGTCCGGAACCAACTATGCAGGTACGAAAATACATCTCTCGAATAGCTGGAGAGTATATGGTGCGGCAATCAATTTCAGTGAGTTTGTGTGTATATTAAATTTAAATAGTTTTTCCTTTCAGAAATTGAAGACTGAAGTAGAAAAGAAGACGCAGAAAGCGATGCTAACGTCTGAGCTAAAGGAGTCAATGGCAAGTCAGGTACATGTGTACCAAGAGGAGGTGCATCAACAGAGAGATGTTATAAAGGTATCTATACTGTAAGGATAAATAAATGCCGTGCAAACATTTGAGGTGATTTAAAGTAATTTGTATTCTACAAAAAACAATCTTTACGCAACAATTTACCAAAATTTCATTAGATTTCGACCGATAATTCATTAGTAAATTAATTGAAGTACATGTGATAGTACCTCCCAATATCGCAAAGGGAAATCGCCAGACTCGCTGGTATCTTGTATGCCCCCCTTGTACACCTTGCACAGCCCTGGTTCTCATTTGTAGGGAGTTTATCAGGACATTTATCCTTCTCATGGGGATATATTCTTCCACTCTTGCAACAAGGCAGTCCTTAGTTGGTTTAAGCATATTTATTCCACTATATACATTCACAAAACAATACATGCACACAAAATCAAAGAATAGGAAAGGATCAAAACGGAAGCAGAGCTTATATAGTTTCTCTCTCTTCAGTCCTTAGTTGGTTGGTTGTATTCCTATACCACCTTACCCTACTGCCAAGTTCGTCTCACTGATGTCCGATTGGGTACTAATCTGGACTATAGGGCTGCCAGTCGTGTGGATTAATGTTATACTTTGCCAGAAAGTCTTGACAAACTCTGGGTTGTATGTGGGCGGGCATCATTATGCTGGAAAATTAAGTGAACTACAACCAGACGGATGATTCCATTCGTATATTTTACGGCATTTACATTCCCGGTTACTACAATCAACAGTGACTTTACACGTGAGATATCCCTCCACACCATCCCTATATCTTACTGCATTTACATTCCCGGCTACTACAATCAACAGTGACTTTACCCGTGAGATATCCCTCCACAGAACGTAACCAAGCCACCCCCAAATCTATCCCTCTGAAGAACGAAAGCACTGGCTAAGTGTTCCTCATGGTGTCGTTATACACCACGTCGACCATCTGGACGAAAGAGTGTGAACCGGGACTCCTTTGTGGAAGACCCTTCTCCAGTGCCTCATTGGAAAGTGTCTGGTAGCATGTGCCGCTATACGACACATGAGTGAGTGGCAGATCAACGTAAGAATGACATGCTCGCAGGTCCGCCTCCGTGGTCGAGTGGTTAAGGTCGCTGACTTGTATACCACTGTAACCTATCATCTCTGATGATCACGGGTTCGAGCCCCGCTCAGACCGTGTCTCATTTATATGAAAAAGTTTGCAGTTTCTTACGGAGGTTGGTGCACCCAAGTACTGGTTAACCGCTGGAGCCTGTCCAGGAAATGTGTTGTTAGGTAAACTGCCCGCCGGCGATATAGCCCAAAATGGTGCTGATGCAGGCGTAAAACCCGAAATATAATAACATGCTCGCAGTCCAACCTCACGCATTCCTTACAATTTTTGGGGTGAATGTGGCAATTATGATTGCCTACTGTGTTAGCAGGTGTCTCAATTGCAGTAACGTGCAACTTGCGCAAGTGGGCGAGTGAACTTCCGTCAGCCGTACCATCATTGCAAGTGCCTCATATTCAATGATAATAGCGGACAGTGATGTGTTTATCTAAAGATGTGATCATGTGATGTGACTTATGGTTTGACGAACTTGTCATCATTATTTGGCATGTGTTTTATGCTTTTTATCACTTTCTCTGTGTGGCATGTGCATTACATGGTTGAGTAACTTTAGACACCGGTTTCATTGCACAGTGACCAAGTTAACCAGTTTTCGTAATTTTAGGCCAAGCATTTAAATAATAGTTGTATACAGTCAAACCTGTGTTAGCAGCCAGCCAAGGGAAGCACAGAAAGTGGCTGCTTAATAGAGGTCAAATGTATAATAAAACAATATACATGTATTGGGAATCTGGAAACTGGCTGCTTAGCACAGGTGGTTGCTTAATAGAGGTAAAATGTATAATAAAACAATATACATGTATTGGGAATCTGGAAACTGGCTGCTTAATACAGGTTGGCTGCTTAATGGAGGTGACCAATAACACATGTTTGACTGTACCCTATTTTTCCTTATCCTTTCATATATATATTGTTGTGATGATGGTGTTGATGGTGGTGATGGTGGCGGTGTTGTTGGTGGTGTTGTTGTTGTTAGTGGTGGTGATGGTGGTGGTGTTGTTGTTGTTAGTGGTGGTGATGGTGGCGGTGTTGTTGGTGGTGTTGTTGTTGTTAGTGATGGTGGCGGTGTTGTTGGTGGTGTTGTTGTTAGTGGTGGTGATGGTGGCGGTGTTGTTGGTGGTGTTGTTGTTGTTAGTGTTAGTGGCGGTGTTGTTGGTGGTGTTGTTGTTGTTAGTGGTGGTGATGGTGGTGTTGTTAGTGGTGGTGTTGTTGTTGGTGGTGGTGTTGTTAGTGGTGGTGTTGTTGGTGGTGTTGTTGGTGGTGTTGTTGTTGTTAGTGTTAGTGATGGTGGCGGTGTTGTTGGTGGTGTTGTTGTTGTTAGTGGTGGTGATGGTGGCGGTGTTGTTGTGGTGGTGTTGTTGTTGTTAGTGTTAGTGATGGTGGCGGTGTTGTTGGTGGTGTTGTTGTTGTTAGTGGTGGTGATGGTGGTGTTGTTAGTGGTGGTGATGGTGGCAGTGTTGTTGGTGGTGTTGTTGTTGTTAGTGATGGTGGCGGTGTTGTTGTTGGTGGTGTTGTTGTTGTTGTTAGTGGTGGTGATGGTGGCGGTGTTGTTTGTGGTGTTGTTGTTGTTAGTGGTGGCGATGGTGGCGGTGTTGTTTGTGGTGTTGTTGTTGTTAGTGGTGGTGATGGTGGCGGTGTTGTTGTTAGTGGTGGTGATGGTGGCAGTGTTGTTGTTGTTAGTGGTGGTGATGGTGGCGGTGTTGTTAGTGGTGGTGATGGTGGCGGTGTTGTTGTTGTTAGTGGTGGTGATGGTGGCGGTGTTGTTGTTGTTAGTGGTGGTGATGGTGGCGGTGTTGTTGTTGTTAGTGGTGGTGATGGTGGCGGTGTTGTTGGTGGTGTTGTTGTTGTTAGTGATGGTGGCGGTGTTGTTGTTGGTGTTGTTGTTGTTAGTGGTGGTGATGGTGGCGGTGTTGTTGGTGGTGTTGTTGTTGTTGTTAGTGGTGGTGTTGTTGGTGGTGTTGTTGTTGTTAGTGGTGGTGTTGTTGGTGGTGTTGTTGTTGTTAGTGGTGGTGTTGTTGGTGGTGTTGTTGTTGTTAGTGGTGGTGATGGTGGCGGTGTTGTTGGTGGTGTTGTTGTTGTTAGTGTTAGTGATGGTGGCGGTGTTGTTGGTGGTGTTGTTGTTGTTAGTGGTGGTGATGGTGGTGTTGTTAGTGGTGGTGATGGTGGCAGTGTTGTTGGTGGTGTTGTTGTTGTTAGTGATGGTGGCGGTGTTGTTGTTGGTGGTGTTGTTGTTAGTGGTGGTGATGGTGGCGGTGTTGTTGGTGGTGTTGTTGTTAGTGGTGGTGATGGTGGCGGTGTTGTTGGTGGTGTTGTTGTTGTTAGTGGTGGTGATGGTGGCGGTGTTGTGGTGGTGTTGTTGTTGTTAGTGGTGGTGATGGTGGCGGTGTTGTTGTTGGTGGTGTTGTTGTTAGTGGTGGTGATGGTGGCGGTGTTGTTGTTGTTAGTGATGGTGATGGTGGCGGTGTTGTTGGTGGTGTTGTTGTTGTTGTTAGTGGTGGTGATGGTGGCGGTGTTGTTTGTGGTGTTGTTGTTGTTAGTGGTGGCGATGGTGGCGGTGTTGTTTGTGGTGTTGTTGTTGTTAGTGGTGGTGATGGTGGCGGTGTTGTTGTTAGTGGTGGTGATGGTGGCAGTGTTGTTGTTGTTAGTGGTGGTGATGGTGGCGGTGTTGTTAGTGGTGGTGATGGTGGCGGTGTTGTTGTTGTTAGTGGTGGTGATGGTGGCGGTGTTGTTGTTGTTAGTGGTGGTGATGGTGGCGGTGTTGTTGTTGTTAGTGGTGGTGATGGTGGCGGTGTTGTTGGTGGTGTTGTTGTTGTTAGTGATGGTGGCGGTGTTGTTGTTGGTGTTGTTGTTGTTAGTGGTGGTGATGGTGGCGGTGTTGTTGGTGGTGTTGTTGTTGTTAGTGATGGTGGCGGTGTTGTTGTTGGTGGTGTTGTTGTTGTTAGTGGTGGTGATGGTGGCGGTGTTGTTGGTGGTGTTGTTGTTGTTAGTGGTGGTGATGGTGGCGGTGTTGTTGGTGGTGTTGTTGTTGTTAGTGGTGGTGATGGTGGCGGTGTTGTTGGTGGTGTTGTTGTTGTTAGTGGTGGTGATGGTGGTGGTGTTGTTGGTGGTGTTGTTGTTGTTAGTGATGGTGGCGGTGTTGTTGGTGGTGTTGTTGTTGTTAGTGGTGGTGTTGTTGGTGGTGTTGTTGTTGTTAGTGGTGGTGATGGTGGCGGTGTTGTTGGTGGTGTTGTTGTTGTTAGTGGTGGTGATGGTCCACTGCGTCTATGTGTATTCCCGGTGTTAAGTGGATTCGGGATATAATAGAGAGTTAATATCGGGAGTTCGGGTTCAAAGAGTTACGCTGAGTGTAGTGGAATGAGTAGACATCGTTTTCTAATGTTGTTAATACTTGTGACCCAACCCATTTGTATTATTATGCTATGTTTTTGTACTTTATTTATTTTACAACGATACTTTATAATAAATAATAATAATAATAAAGACTTTATTTAACGAGAGTACTCATTTAACTTTGCATTTTATATCATGATGAATGCAATAAAATGTGATTAAGTTAAAAACACATATTGAATTATTAAAAAACAGTTTGATCTCTATTAATGTAAACATTTTTACTGACTTTTTCCGCAGTAAATTTTGTGTTTCGTCTGCCTCCATGGTCGAATGGTTATGGTCGCTGACTTGTATACCACTGTCACCTATCTACACTGATAATCACGGGTTTGAGCCTCGCTCAGGCTGTGTCTCATTTATATGAAAAAGTTGGCAGTTTCATACGGCAGTTGGTGCACCATGTACCGGTTAACCGCTGGAGCCTGCCCAGGAACGGTGTTGTTAGGTAAACTGACAGCGGGCGATATAGCCAATAATGGATCTGATGCAGGCGTAGAAGCCAAACAAACAACAAATACATTTGTGTTTGTCAGATAAAATTCACAACGCCTCAATATGTGCAAGATGGCTGCCATGAAGTTGTCCTGTGATTCTAGTATGTATTGTATCATAATAAACCTCATTTATATGATGTACTGACCACCCTTGTTTCTTACGGATGCTATGGCACTTAGTACTGGTTAACCATTGGAGCGTGCCCAGAAAAGATGTTGTTAGGTAAACTGCCCACGGGCGATATAGCCCAAAATGATGTTGATGAAGGTGGAAAACCCGTAACTGTAACAAACAAACTGACCACCCGTATTTTAGCGTTATTTACACTGCCAATGTTTGCAGGGTTCCCTCTGTCTGAATGTTTTGTCTGCGCCACTTCTGTCCCTAATTGAAAAACACTGGAGCCAATATAAAAAACTTGGAGCCAACTAAGAGCCATATAGTTCACAAATAAATATGTGAAGCCATGTATTCGACAAAACATGTGCCAAAAATAAAATAAAAAGGGCACCAAAAATATGTTCACCAAATTTAGCGCCAATATTTGTTTCTTTGGCTCCATTGGTGACCGACAGCGGGAACCCTGGTTTGGGTGCTTGTGTTTTCAGTAGTGGTACGATTTGCTGGGCGATGATACAATGTGGCCTCAATACCTGGCTTATGTCTGTATAATTAGTTTATGACATTATGATTTATAAATGTTTCTCGGGATTGCAGTGGCATCAACATATTTTCTAAGAATCAAGTTGAGCCTAAAATGTTGCTAAAGTACTGCTTACTATCAGAACTCTGGTTTATCTGAACTTCACTTAATGGTACAGTTATATGATAAAACATTTCAACCTTCCCATGATCCTTTGCAGGAGTTGAAGCAGACCGTACAGCTGTGTTTGTCGGAGTGCAACGATGAAAAAACAAACCAACAGAACCGGCTGGAGAAACAGGTCAAGGTCAGTAGTCTATATGCACTACCAGGTAATCAATGGTCAAGGTCAGTAGTCTATGCACTACCAGGTAAACAATGGTCAAGGTCAGTAGTCTATGCACCGCCAGGTAATCAATGGTCAAGGTCAGTAGTCTATGCACTACCAGGTAATCAATGGTCTAGGTCAGTAGTCTATATGCACCGCCAGGTAATCAATGGTCAAGGTCAGTAGTCTATGCACTAACAGGTAATCAATGGTCAAGGTCAGTAGTCTATGCACTACCAGGTCATCAATGGTCAAGGTCAGTAGTCTATGCATGGCCAGGTAATCAATGGTCAAGGTCAGTAGTCTATGCACTACCAGGTAATCAATGGTCTAGGTCAGTAGTCTATGCACTACCAGGTAATCAATGGTCTAGGTCAGTAGTCTATATGCACTGCCAGATAATCAATGGTCAAGGTCAGTAGTCTATGCACTACCAGGTAATCAATGGTCTAGGTCAGTAGTCTATATGCACTGCCAGGTAATCAATGGTCAAGGTCAGTAGTCTATGCACTACCAGGTAATCAATGGTCAAGGTCAGTAGTCTATGCACTACCAGGTAATCAATGGTCAAGGTCAGTAGTCTATGCACTACCAGGTAATCAATGGTCAAGGTCAGTAGTCTATGCACTACCAGGTAATCAATGGTCAAGGTCAGTAGTCTATGCACTACCAGGTAATCAATGGTCAAGGTCAGTAGTCTATGCACTATCAGGTAATCAATGGTCAAGGTCAGTAGTCTATATGCACCGCCAGGTAATCAATGGTCAAGGTCAGTAGTCTATGCACTATCAGGTAATCAATGGTCAAGGTCAGTAGTCTATGCACTATCAGGTAATCAATGGTCAAGGTCAGTAGTCTATATGCACCGCCAGGTAATCAATGGTCAAGGTCAGTAGTCTATGCACTATCAGGTAATCAATGGTCAAGGTCAGTAGTCTATGCACTACCAGGTAATCAATGGTCAAGGTCAGTAGTCTATGCACTACCAGGTAATCAATGGTCAAGGTCAGTAGTCTATGCACTACCAGGTAATCAATGGTCAAAGTCAGTAGTCTATGCACTACCAGGTAATCAATGGTCAAGGTCAGTAGTCTATGCACTACCAGGTAATCAATGGTCAAGGTCAGTAGTCTATGCACTACCAGGTAATCAATGGTCAAGGTCAGTAGTCTATGCACTACCAGGTAATCAATGGTCACGGTCAGTAGTCTATGCACTACCAGGTAATCAATGGTCAAGGTCAGTAGTCTATGCACTATCAGGTAATCAATGGTCAAGGTCAGTAGTCTATATGCACCGCCAGGTAATCAATGGTCAAGGTCAGTAGTCTATGCACTATCAGGTAATCAATGGTCAAGGTCAGTAGTCTATGCACTATCAGGTAATCAATGGTCAAGGTCAGTAGTCTATATGCACCGCCAGGTAATCAATGGTCAAGGTCAGTAGTCTATGCACTATCAGGTAATCAATGGTCAAGGTCAGTAGTCTATAATCTACCAGGTAATCAATTGTCAAAGTCAATAGTCTATATGATTTACCAGGTAATCAATGGTCAAGGTCAGTAGTCTATATGCACTGCCAGGTAATCAATGGTCAAGGTCAGTAGTCTATGCACTATCAGGTAATCAATGGTCACGGTCAGTAGTCTATAATCTACCAGGTAATCAATTGTCAAGGTCAGTAGTCTATATGATCTACCAGGTAATCAATGGTCAAAGTCAGTAGTCTATATGCACTACCAGGTAATCAATTGTCAAGGTCAGTAGTCTATATGCACCGCCAGGTAATCAATGGTCAAGGTCAGTAGTCTATGCACTACCAGGTAATCAATGGTCAAGGTCAGTAGTCTATGCACTACCAGGTAATCAATGGTCAAGGTCAGTAGTCTATGCACTACCAGGTAATCAATGGTCAAGGTCAGTAGTCTATGCACTATCAGGTAATCAATGGTCAAGGTCAGTAGTCTATGCACTATCAGGTAATCAATGGTCAAGGTCAGTAGTCTATATGCACCGCCAGGTAATCAATGGTCAAGGTCAGTAGTCTATGCACTATCAGGTAATCAATGGTCAAGGTCAGTAGTCTATATGATTTACCAGGTAATCAATGGTCAAGGTCAGTAGTCTATATGCACTACCAGGTAATCAATGGTCAAGGTCAGTAGTCTATAATCTACCAGGTAATCAATTGTCAAAGTCAGTAGTCTATATGATCTACCAGGTAATCAATGGTCAAAGTCAGTAGTCTATATGCACTACCAGATAATCAATTGTCAAAGTCAGTAGTCTATATGCACCGCCAGGTAATCAATGGTCAAGGTCAGTAGTCTATATGCACTACCAGGTAATCAATTGTCAAGGTCAGTAGTCTATATGCACCGCCAGGTAATCAATGGTCAAGGTCAGTAGTCTATGCACTACCAGGTAATCAATGGTCTAGGTCAGTAGTCTATGCACTACCAGGTAATCAATGGTCTAGGTCAGTAGTCTATATGCACTGCCAGATAATCAATGGTCAAGGTCAGTAGTCTATGCACTACCAGGTAATCAATGGTCTAGGTCAGTAGTCTATATGCACTGCCAGGTAATCAATGGTCAAGGTCAGTAGTCTATATGCACCGCCAGGTAATCAATGGTCAAGGTCAGTAGTCTATGCACTACCAGGTAATCAATGGTCAAGGTCAGTAGTCTATGCACTACCAGGTAATCAATGGTCAAGGTCAATAGTCTATGCACTACCAGGTAATCAATGGTCAAGGTCAGTAGTCTATGCACTACCAGGTAATCAATGGTCAAGGTCAGTAGTCTATGCACTATCAGGTAATCAATGGTCAAGGTCAGTAGTCTATATGCACCGCCAGGTAATCAATGGTCAAGGTCAGTAGTCTATGCACTATCAGGTAATCAATGGTCAAGGTCAGTAGTCTATGCACTATCAGGTAATCAATGGTCAAGGTCAGTAGTCTATATGCACCGCCAGGTAATCAATGGTCAAGGTCAGTAGTCTATGCACTATCAGGTAATCAATGGTCAAGGTCAGTAGTCTATGCACTACCAGGTAATCAATGGTCAAGGTCAGTAGTCTATTGCACTACCAGGTAATCAATGGTCAAGGTCAGTAGTCTATGCACTACCAGGTAATCAATGGTCAAAGTCAGTAGTCTATGCACTACCAGGTAATCAATGGTCAAGGTCAGTAGTCTATGCACTACCAGGTAATCAATGGTCAAGGTCAGTAGTCTATGCACTACCAGGTAATCAATGGTCAAGGTCAGTAGTCTATGCACTACCAGGTAATCAATGGTCAAGGTCAGTAGTCTATGCACTACCAGGTAATCAATGGTCAAGGTCAGTAGTCTATGCACTATCAGGTAATCAATGGTCAAGGTCAGTAGTCTAATGCACCGCCAGGTAATCAATGGTCAAGGTCAGTAGTCTATGCACTATCAGGTAATCAATGGTCAAGGTCAGTAGTCTATGCACTATCAGGTAATCAATGGTCAAGGTCAGTAGTCTATATGCACCGCCAGGTAATCAATGGTCAAGGTCAGTAGTCTATGCACTATCAGGTAATCAATGGTCAAGGTCAGTAGTCTATAATCTACCAGGTAATCAATGGTCAAGGTCAGTAGTCTATATGAACTACCAGGTAATCAATGGTCAAGGTCAGTAGTCTATATGCACTACCAGGTAATCAATGGTCAAGGTCAGTAGTCTATGCACTACCAGGTAATCAATGGTCAAGGTCAGTAGTCTATAATCTACCAGGTAATCAATTGTCAAAGTCAGTAGTCTATATGCACTACCAGGTAATCAATGGTCAAAGTCAGTAGTCTATATGCACTACCAGGTAATCAATTGTCAAGGTCAGTAGTCTATATGCACCGCCAGGTAATCAATGGTCAAGGTCAGTAGTCTATGCACTACCAGGTAATCAATGGTCAAGGTCAGTAGTCTATGCACTACCAGGTAATCAATGGTCAAGGTCAGTAGTCTATGCACTACCAGGTAATCAATGGTCAAGGTCAGTAGTCTATGCACTATCAGGTAATCAATGGTCAAGGTCAGTAGTCTATGCACTATCAGGTAATCAATGGTCAAGGTCAGTAGTCTATATGCACCGCCAGGTAATCAATGGTCAAGGTCAGTAGTCTATGCACTATCAGGTAATCAATGGTCAAGGTCAGTAGTCTATATGATTTACCAGGTAATCAATGGTCAAGGTCAGTAGTCTATATGCACTACCAGGTAATCAATGGTCAAGGTCAGTAGTATATGCACTACCAGGTAATCAATGGTCAAGGTCAGTAGTCTATATGCACTACCAGGTAATCAATGGTCAAGGTCAGTAGTCTTTGCACTACCAGGTAATCAATGGTCAAGGTCAGTAGTCTATATGCACTACCAGGTAATCAATGGTCAAGGTCAGTAGTCTATGCACTACCAGGTAATCAATGGTCAAGGTCAGTAGTCTATGCACTACCAGGTAATCAATGGTCAAGGTCAGTAGTCTATGCACTATCAGGTAATCAATGGTCAAGGTCAGTAGTCTATGCACTATCATGTAATCAACAAGTTGACTTAAATTTAAATAAATTATTAATAAGTAATGGAATTAAAAAACAATTTCTGATTATCCCCTCCTTATAATATGTAAATAAATGATTTAGGTTTCAGTGTATTATACTGGGTATACATATACTGTTCAAGTGTATTTGTGTAACAGTCTGTGACATTATATCTTGTAGGAGTTAGAGGAACAGATTGACAGTTACCGTGACGACAAGCGACACCTGTTGTCAGAGGTCACCAAGTACAAGCAAGAGGGTAGTGATAAACAGTTCAAGGTCGCAGAGTTAGAGAGAGTATGTAACTGAATGAAATATTTTTGTTCAGAAATAACATGTAACAAATTTAACAGTCAATCATAAAATAACATATAACAAATTTAACAGTCAATCATAAAATAACATGTAACAAATTTAACAGTCAATCATAAAATAACATGTAACAAATTTAACAGTCAATCATAAAATAACATGTAACAAATTTAACAGTCAATCATAAAATAACATGTAACAAATTTAACAGTCAAGCATAAAATAACATATAACAAATTTAACAGTCAATCATAAAATAACATGTAACAAATTTAACAGTCAATCATAAAATAACATGTAACAAATTTAACAGTTGAGCATAAAATAACATATAACAAATTTAACAGTCAATCATAAAATAACATGTAACAAATTTAACAGTCAATCATAAAATAACATGTAACAAATTTAACAGTTGAGCATAAAATAACATATAACAAATTTAACAGTCAATCATAAAATAACATGTAACAAATTTAACAGTCAATCATAAAATAACATGTAACAAATTTAACAGTGAAGCATAAAATAACATGTAACAAATTTAACAGTGAAGCATAGTGAGAACAGTGTTCTGGTACCTGTATTCATTGTTAGAAAGAGATATTTAGATATTAGCTAGGGTTCTAGTCTGTCAATTTTTAACCTTGACATATCAACAGCCTGAGGAAACATGAGTTTTGAGTTTAGTGCAATTTATATTTTTGCGGGTGTTCATTCGCCAGTATCCGCCTATCAATCAAACTAATCAATGATCCAATAAGCTATCATTATTTCAAACGCCCTCAAGCACATGTGTTTGTTTGTTGTTGTCGTTTTCCTCTGTGACTATCCCCTATTCTATGAGAAATACAATGTGGTTTGTTATTAATGGGTTGGGGTGTCAGTTAGATGTATAACACAATGTGGTTTGTTATTAATGGGTTGGGGTGTCAGTTAGATGTATAACACAGTGTGGTTTGTTATTAATGGGTTGGGGTGTCAATTAGATGTATAACACAGTGTGGTTTGTTATTAATGGGTTGGGGTGTCAGTTAGATATATAACACAATGTGGTTTGTTATTAATGGGTTGGGGTGTCAATTAGATATATAGCACAATGTGGTTTGTTATTAATGGGTTGGGGTGTCAATTAGATGTATAACACAATGTGGTTTGTTATTAATGGGTTGGGGTGTCAATTAGATATATAGCACAATGTGGTTTGTTATTAATGGGTTGGGGTGTCAGTTAGATGTATAACACAATGTGGTTTGTTATTAATGGGTTGGGGTGTCAGTTAGATGTATCACACAATGTGGTTTGTTATTAATGGGTTGGGGTGTCAGTTAGATGTATAACACAATGTGGTTTGTTATTAATGGGTTGGGGTGTCAGTTAGATGTATAACACAATGTGGATTGTTATTAATGGGTTGGGTTGTCAGTTAGATGTATAACCTAATACCTTGTGAATTCATAGACCAACTCGAGACTGGCATGCAAGATAGAGCGGCTGGAGAGACAGCTGGAAAACTCGAGAGAGAAGGAAATAGACCTGAGGCTGAAGAGAAGTGAAATGTCAGATATAAGGTACATCCATGACTCGTGCATATTTCTTATGTCCCGCCAATCATTATGTGGCATTAATTGTTTATCCTGACCGTCTGTTTGTCAGTGCTAGCCGTCCGCCTCCGTGGTCGAGTGGTTACGGTCGCTGACTTGTATACCACTGTAACCTATCATCACTGATGGTCACGGGTTCGAGTCACGCTCAGACCGTGTCTCATTTATATGAAAAAGTTGGCAGTTTCTTACGGAGATTGGTGCACCCAAGTACTGGTTAACCGCTGGAGCCTGCCCAGGAAAGGTGTTGTTAGGTAAACTGCCCGCCGGCGATATAGCCCAAAATGGTGCTGATGCAGGCGTAAAACCCGAAATATAAATAAATAAATTGTCTGTGCTAGCGTTGGATTGTAAGAAACTGTATGAAGACTACGAACAAGAATATACAGCTCTGTTGTTCAGTGGTTTACACATTGAACTGCGAATCCATGGAGCACAGGTCCGATCCCCCGTCTAACCCTAATACTGTTAACAGTCTTTCTTCTGTATCTATTGTTCAATTTTTCTCTGAAGCTTGAGACATACTGTGTGTACAATGTATACAATTTCTAGGAAAC
Source organism: Archivesica marissinica (assembly GCA_014843695.1). NCBI lineage: Eukaryota > Metazoa > Mollusca > Bivalvia > Venerida > Vesicomyidae > Archivesica > Archivesica marissinica. The sequence goes on from CM026403.1 coordinate 41,271,896, forward strand.
ATTATATAGCATGGCCATTTAAGGTTGTAGATTGTGAAAATTGGACCCAAATAATACGTTCCACATGGAACTTGAAATTGCTAATTTCTTTAATGATTTAACCCTTTCAACACCACAGACCTCTAAATTGGCTTACAAAAAAGTGTAGATCCAGATGAGCCGGCTCATGACGAGCCGTCTCATCAGGATCTGCACTTTTTTCAAGTAATATAACTATTTTTAAAGAGAAAAAATTACCCATTTTGATAAATGAACTGATCCAAATGTAATTTTGTTATTAATTTATTGGTCTAAAAATATCATGGACCAGTCCATGTGAGTTACTTGGTGTTGAATGGGTTAATATCATGGACCAGTCCATGTGAGGTACTTGGTGTTGAATGGGTTAATATCATGGACCAGTCCATGTGAGTTACTTGGTGTTGAATGGGTTAATATCATGGACCAGTCCATGTGAGTTACTTGGTGTTGAATGGGTTAATATCATGGACCAGTCCATGTGAGTTACTTGGTGTTGAATGGGTTAATATCATGGACCAGTCCATGTGAGTTACTTGGTGTTGAATGGGTTAATATCATGGACCAGTCCATGTGAGTTACTTGGTGTTGAATGGGTTAATATCATGGACCAGTCCATGTGAGTTACTTGGTGTTGAATGGGTTAATATCATGGACCAGTCCATGTGAGTTACTTGGTGTTGAATGGGTTAATATCATGGACCAGTCCATGTGAGTTACTTGGTGTTGAATTGGTTAATATCATGGACCAGTCCATGTGAGTTACTTGGTGTTGAATGGGTTAATATCATGGACCAGTCCATGTGAGTTACTTGGTGTTGAATGGGTTAATGAAGATTGAGCATATTGTCAGCACCGTCCGTACTCAGTAAGTGCAAATTGTTCAGTCATTCTCGAATAAATAGTCCCACCGAAAATGTCAGTTACGCTATCCACTCGAAAAGACGAGATTTGGTTTTGTGAGTAAGGATTGGTCCAGAATGACAACGGGGCGATAGGTGACTTATCTGCAAAATTGTTTCGCTTTATTTAATATTTTAATATCTATATATATATATATATAGTATATTATATTACTTATAATTTAAGATATTATACAGAAATAATGATACAAATTCTGTAAATATTATTAAGATTATGTTATTTATCCGATTTTATGTGTAAGCACGTCATATCCGACACTCGCGCGTTTTGTTTTCCACCGATGAGTAATTTAGTAAGTACACATACTTTAGCTAATCCAAGCGGAATATTATACTGGTATATTTGAGCTGTATCTATGAACACTTCCTGCAAAACAGCTTTTTGTTTTACACAAATTTATTTGAGCTCGATTGCGAAACAAGTTCTTTCAACTTGTATTAATCACTCTCGAGACCTCATTCCTGATGGAATCCATCGCCACGAGGCAGAGAGAAGAGGCAACGTGGAATTTAAATGCCTTGCCTAATACAATGAATGATTTTGTATGACTCGCCCAAGTGTCCTATTCAACATCAAAAGGTATCTCCTTTAGCTCAGAAATGGTAGAAAGTGATGCTGCTCAGGCAGGCCATGATTAAAGAATTTTACATTTGCCCAAACCCGACCTCTACTTTCAAAACATGTGTAGGTAGGTAGGAAAATCTTTCCTTTTTTTGTTTCAATTTTAGGCAAATCTTTATGCTGTTATTTTTATCTGTAACTTGATTTATCCCCCTTCAATATGCATGATCGGATTTATTTCCCTCAAATCAATCAATACCATTAACCCATTTCATTCTGGATACCGTTCAAACAGTATTTGCAAAGAACATAGAGCCAGATCAACGGCCACAAAACGTGCCATTTGATCAGGCTCTATGCTGTTTGCTATTCACATGATATTGCTAAGACACTTGGCTATGTAGCAAACAACATAGATCCTGATCAGCACGCAGCGTCACGCTGCGGCTGATCTGGATCTATGTTGTTTGCAAAAGCCTTTAAATGTATCCAGAATGAAATGGGTTAAGCAACCACCATACTGTATGGTGCCGTCCTTTGTAGCGCCACAAATAGGGCTCGTCCTGAAGTGTACTATGTATACCAGTCCTGATTTATGTATATGTGTTTCAGAATTAAGCTTGCTGAAGAAAGAGTTACTGACATCGAAAAAGAGAAACTAATTCTTGAAACCAAGGTGAAAACATTGACCTCTGAACTTAGTGATGTCAAGGAGAAACAGTCAGACCTGGATGTGAAAGCCCAGTCTAATACAAGTAAAGTAATGGCAGAAAACATAGACTTGAAAATTAAATTAGAAGGAGTGAATAGATTTGTAGAAAAGGCTGAAAAACAGATAACAAAATGTGAGAGGAATATTTCTAATCTGGAGGATGACATCTCTAACAAGAATAAAGAATTAGCATCGATGAGATCTCTAAGAAATGAGAAATTGGAACTTGAAAGAAAACTTCTAGATTTAGAGTCAGAACTGAAGCTAAAGGATAAAAAAATAATGAAACATTTAGACACAAATTCACAGATTTCCAAGTTGGAAAGAGAAAAGGATAACTTGGATACTAAGATGAAGAGTTTAGAAAAAGAACTATCTGACATGAAATGTAAGGAGAAATCGGGTGTTGCTAGGAGAGGGTCCAAGTTTGAAGATATAGAGGATATGCGACAGGAGAAGATGTATCTGGAGACACGAGTGTCCACTCTGCAGAGACAGATTGATACAGCAGATCAGAAGGTAATGGAACTGGAGCAGAAGCTGACAGAGTCATCAATAGCTAATGACAAAGTTAAAGGTAAGTTTACAAATTAATATAATGGTACGAAAATGTAGTTTATATCAATCTGAACTAATCAAGATGTGACAACAGATCTGTTAGTGGAATACAGAGATTTCATCTGTTTGTTTAGCTTAACTAATGTTCAAATAACCATGTGACAACCATACCATCAGAAACACAGCTTATAGAAGCTTCTCTATTAGCCGTTCATCTCTGATCTATAGCAGTAGTTAGCGCACTAGCTTCTCACCAATGCAACCCGGGTTCGATCCTCGGACCGGAAAGTATGTCAGATGGTACGGTGGTCGCCAAATCAGACAGGTGGGTTTTCTCCGGGTACTCCGGTTTCCTCCCATACGAATGACTACATTTACACTTTCATCTGCGCCAACGAGAGTGATTAATATAAGTTGTTAAAACTTTTTTTTTTTTTCATGCTTTGTGTTTCTTCTTGAAGTGCAAAAGATGCAAAATAGCGCACGCAATCACTCAAGCTGTCACTACAATTCATGAGGTTATGTACTGGAGTCTTATGGCATCCTTGTAATATTGATTATGGTTGACATAGGCAATAACCTGTGTATTTATGTTTCAAAAAGAGGCTGTGCAAACATTGTTCACTCTATATGAACTTCTATGTATGTATATATGTTGCATTAATTTCAAACCCCTCGCGGGGACCTATACATGTTTTCCTGGGAAGGCTTAGTCGGCCTAAGTGGAACCATAACCATTACTAAGCAACGTGTGTGAAGTGCCTTGCTCAATGGCATTACATACCTGGCCTGACCGAGTATTGGACCCGGGACCGTTTGATTACAAATCCGATGCTCTACCACGGATGCCACACTTACAAGAGTAATGAAAAAAGAACAAGTTTTGAATAAATGAAGATAAATTTACCCGTAGAAATGGTAAATAGTAAGCACAAAATGCACATATATATGCGGTTCATTTGGATTTATTCTGATATCACCGTTAATTAATATTCACTGGTGAATAGGACTGACAAAGGACTATGAATTAACCAAGCTGAAGTCAGGCTTTGAACCCACTACCTCATGCTCATCCATTACCTGGAAGCAAACACTCTGCTGCAAAACTATTAATTGCATATTAAAAATTGTGCAGTGTGATTATGCACTACTTGGTCTACCATAATTACTGGATAAATATCAACTTCCAACTTAAGTTGTTAAAGCTTGTTTGCTGAGTGTATGCTTCTGCCACAAGGTTAGTTTTGCTCGGAAACTTTGAGAGAAGTAGTCTCCCTGAGTTGCTAGTCTCCATACCTTTAGATGTGGTAGGGATTTTTGGTATATTTAGTTTTCCTCAATGTTTCTGGGCATTTATTTCATGGAATAGTGTGTTGTGTCCTTGCTCAATGCTTCTGGACATTTATTTCATGGTATAGTGTGTACCTGCTCAATGTTTCTGGACATTTATTTCATGGTATAGTGTGTGTACCCGCTCAGTGTTTCTGGACATTTATTTCATGGTATAGTGTGTGTACCTGCTCAATGTTTCTGGACATTATTTCATGGTATTGTGTGTGTACCTGCTCAATGTTTCTGGACATTTATTTCATGGTATAGTGTGTGTCCCTGCTCAATGTTTCTGGACATTTATTTCATGGTATAGTGTGTGTACCTGCTCAATGTTTCTGGACATTTATTTCATGGTATAGTGTGTGTACCTGCTCAATGTTTCTGGACATTTATTTCATGGTATAGTGTGTCCCTGCTCAATGTTTCTGGACATTTATTTCATGGTATAGTGTGTGTACCTGCTCAATGTTTCTGGACATTTATTTCATGGAATAGTGTGTCCCTGCTCAATGTTTCTGGACATTTATTTCATGGTATAGTGTGTGTACCTGCTCAATGTTTCTGGACATTTATTTCATGGTATAGTGTGTCCCTGCTCAATGTTTCTGGACATTTATTTCATGGAATAGTGTGTCCCTGCTCAATGTTTCTGGACATTTATAATTTATTTCATGGTATAGTGTGTGTACCCGCTCAGTGTTTCTGGACATTTATTTCATGGTATAGTGTGTGTACCTGCTCAATGTTTCTGGACATTATTTCATGGTATTGTGTGTGTACCTGCTCAATGTTTCTGGACATTTATTTCATGGTATTGTGTGTGTACCTGCTCAATGTTTCTGGACATTTATTTCATGGTATTGTGTGCGTGTACCCGCTCAATGTTTCTGGACATTTATTTCATGGTATAGTGTGTGTACCTGCTCAATGTTTCTGGACATTTATTTCATGGTATTGTGTGTGTACCCGCTCAATGTTTCTGGACATTTATTTCATGGTATACTATAGTGTGTGTACCTGCTCAATGTTTCTGGACATTTATTTCATGGTATAGTGTGTGTACCTGCTCAATGTTTCTAGACATTTATTTCATGGAATAGTGTGTCCCTCCTCAATGAATAGTTTTTGTACTCGATGCTATTTTTAATTTAGTTAAAGTAAAAAAATATACCAAATGTGAATAGTCTGCAAATGACCCATGCATGCTCTAGTCTTCGATATTACATGCAGACAATCTGTTTCATTGGTCCTTTCTATTATTAAAGATCTCGAGTCTGGAGTTGTAAAGTTAAAGCAAGAAAAGATAACTCTGCAGGAGGAATTGCGCAATCACAAGTTTGAGACGGAACGGAAACTTAAAACACAGGCCAATCACGGCCGAGATGTACAACATGCCGAGGACAGACTAGAACAGGTCACTCTAACTTCTCACTTTCATATTATCTATTTCAATGCTGATTAAGTGTTGCGTCGCATAAGTAACTTGTATAATTTTCAGTCGAGGAAACACCCAACTTTAAAAGTACTGACCGCTCCAGGCAGTGGCAGTATTTCAATCATGGACAGTCGTGATAGCGCAGTGGATGCGCGTTCTCTTCAGGTGCGAAAGGTCCGGAGTTCGATCCCTAATGGAGCCGTTACGATTGGGCCCTTAGACAAGGCATTTAAATTCCACGTTGCCGCTTCTCTCTCCCTCGTGGTGATGGATTCCATCAGGAATGAGGTCTCGAGAGTGATTAATATAAGTTGTAAGAACTTGTTTCGCAATCGAGCTAAAAAAATAAATTTGTAATAACAAAAAATGAGTATATAACAGTTATTTTGAGGTTTCACTATACTTACTTTGGCACTTTCAGCCATCCTTTCAGTTGAATAGGTTCATCCTCCTCATCCCCGCTGAGGTACGGCGACTGGCAGCCATCTTGAGGCATGGGAGAACCCCTATCCATGATGGAAGTGAAGTGACGGATATACTCCGTCGGCAGACCACACGTCTCTTGTACCGAGGCTGTGCACTTCGGATGACATACCATAGAACATTCTAAACAAGCACACATACACATATTTATTCCTTATTATTATTAGTTTATACTAAGATATTGTTGTCAATATAATCGATACCAACCCAAGAACTGTTCACATTATCTTGTGCCTATTATCTTACATAATACAAATTTCCAGTAATAACTGAATACACTATCTTGTGTCTACTGTAAACATGAGGAAATGCGTATGAAATGAATCCAAGTGTCTGTGGATCCTGTGGTGTATGTTGAACCATTGTGGCTGCGAGATCTGTGTGTATAATATATATACTAGTATATATGTATGTATAAAAGATGATAAATGTACAGTAGCTCTATCTGGATTATTACAGAATTTATAATAAAATACAGCAAGAACTATATAGCATATTTCAAGGCCCTAAGCATAGTTTCCATATTTAGTCCAAGACTAAAGTGCCTGTAAAGCTTGACGAATGTAAGTACAGAGAAACCGGTCGATTGCGCCCGTAAATAGTATTATTTAAATAAATTTCAATGAAAAAGGCTTAAAGCAGCACTATATCGTATGATATAAAAGATATTTGAAAAATTCAAATTTTACGTATGCTACAATGCTACACATTCTTACATTATGATTTGCATAATTATGTTCAATTAGTAAACAGTGTTTGTTTGCGATAAAACAATCTCAAAACCGAAAGTAGGACTTTCCGAGTCAGTCGGTCACGCACTTGTTTACAATCGGAACACATCGTCCGCACTTGTTTACATTCGGAATGCATCGTCCCCATTTGTACTTGAGATGTCGATTCATACCTCTGTTATCTCAAGTCTTTTAGGGACATGTCTACATCACCGCGATGTATTCGACATTAGAGGAAGATAGATAGACAGTCTTTCATGTTCAAAATATGTTGACATTACAACGTGCGTTTCTACATCCGCTGTTGTTTCACGCATGCGCGGTGAATGTTTACATTTCGTGTGTTGATAAACACATTTCGTTTGTTGATAAACAATTCGCGTATACGACGGTGTATATTTATTGGATTTTTATTGTTTCTGAGCGACTATTTCGAATTTTGTAAACACACATACATTAGTATTTATATTTTATACTTAAGTTGTAAGAAGCAATCGAGCTAAAATAAATTTGTATTTAAAAATATCCTGGACAGGCTCCTTATTAGAGCCAAATGTCTTTCATAAGTCAGCTGTTGCATCAAGGAATTCGACGCTAATTCTAAACCAAAAACGGTGAGATTTGAAGTGGATGACCTGGGTCCACTCGGCCACAGTGAACGTTCACTATAACACTGATGTTCTTGCACAAAATGTGAAACTGTAAATGCAGGCAAAGTTTGCCTGAGAACAAGTATAACAATGTATATAACCAATTTATTGAAAAAATGCTGAAAACTATCAAAGACCTTTCATTGTAGACAACTGTATTATAATAACTATTCTATTGATTCATATTCACAGAACTCAGTCCACATACTAGTAGTATTGTTATATTTTTATGCTAGTTGACTATGACATAATGTAAATAATAAATAATATTCAGGGATCATTCTAGAGGGCGAAATAGTCACCCTAGGGACCCTGACTTCGCCCTCTGGGGGCCCCACTTCTCCCTTAAAAAAATATTTGGTTTTTACGATTTTCAAACAAAACTTTGTCTAGTAAGATACACTGGCCCATTATAAAACACTCCTTCTATTCAAATGTTGTATTTAATGGTTGTACTGTGCATTTTAACCCTATTTTGGAGAAGTATATTAAAGAACACCATTTAAGGAAGCGATCAAGCGCTTTCTCACTCTCCCAAAAATTCTGACCTAGAATGAACCCTGAATATTATGTAAAAGAGAGAGAAAAGCAAAAAAAAAGTTTGTCTGAGAAGTACATACATATACATCTTCTACCTGTTTTCTAACTATTACTATAGGACAATTTTACAAGATCAGCTTGTTGAAAAGAACTTATTTTCTCACCTATATACAGACTTTTGCTCTGTTTTGGGGGGTGTGAGATAAATCTGTCCAACCAGGTATACAAGGGGACTACTGTTTTGGGGGGTGTGAGATAAATCTGTCCAACCAGGTAGACAAGGGGACTACTGTTTTGGGGGGTGTGAGATAAATCTGTCCAACCAGGTATACAAGGGGACTACTGTTTTGGGGGGTGTGAGATAAATCTGTCCAACCAGGTAGACAAGGGGACTACTGTTTTGGGGGGTGTGAGATAAATCTGTCCAACCAGGTATACAAGGGGACTACTGTTTTGGGGGTGTGAGATAAATCTGTCCAACCAGGTAGACGAGGGGACTACTGTTTTGGGGGTGTGAGATAAATCTGTCCAACCAGGTAGACAAGGGGACTACTTTATGCTAATTTGATCTCACAAACAAGTTCTGTAGTTTACGTTTATTTCCGCGTTCAAATTTATATCATTTCATTGGATAACGTTAATCCGAACACTGCCGTGAAGTTACGTTATTATAATAACAGATATACGTCATCGATGACACAATCTATGACGTAGTGCTACCATCCATGTGATGTTCAAGTGCCTACTATTTCTATTGACCCACAATGCCAGTTGTAAGTTTGCATTGTCTGTAAGCATCCGGTCTCTAATCACAGTGCGACTGATCTCCCTTTAAATCTTGTTATTTAGTAGTTCCTTTTAGTATGATGGTTAAAGTCGTAGATTATTTGAATCATGAAGTGTTGGATGTAAAGGGTTAGCATTAAACTTTAAAGAAATTAAACTGTTAAACTTAACATGTATGTGGTATTTACTTTTAACTGAAAATTAACATCAATGTGAATAAATTGTCACATTCCAATGACCTCATCACTTTATAGTAAATTCATATGCCATTCATGTGTGTACCGGTATGTAGGCTGGCATAATTCGTACAGTGCATCAAAAGCATAAGAAAGGTGAGAAAATAAATCTGCCACCTCCATAGAGTTACAGTTAACAAAATCCCACCCTCAGGCTGAAGATGTGTGCAAATAACTCGTTAGTCTCGTTCTTTGCACACATGTTCAGGTGAGATTTCCTTATCTGCAACTCTTGGAGGTGCTAGATCTCTAGTCTGTTTTCGATCTCCGATAATTTGTCTGTGAGTTTAATAACATGTGTTCAATTGCTTAAAAAAAAAATGAACATTTATCTCGCGAATATAACCCAGTCAATTATAAGGTTATTATAAATGTGCTTTTGTGGATTTTAGGAACGTGAAAAACACGATGCATTGCTGAAAGAGTTACGGAATGAGTTGACAGAAGCAAACCTGGCACTGAGTGAGGCGAGGTCGTTGGTGTCAGCAACCCAGAGACAGGAGAAACAGACGAGAGAATTACTGGAGGGTGACATACGAGAACTTAGACAGAGGCTGTTTTGTTTCGAGGTTTGTTGTAGAGTGTCCTCTTAACTCAGCATGCTAGCAGCGAAATTAACATTCAAATATGTCGTGGAATTTCATTAAAATTGCATCACATATTTCACCAATGGAACCCCGGTTCGATCCTCGGACCGGGAAGTATGTGAGATGGTACGGTTGTCGCCAGATCGTACAGGTGGGTTTTCTCTGGGTACTCCGGTTTCCTCCCACACGAATGACCACATATACTCTTTCATCCACACACAACGAGAGTGATTAATATAAGTTGTTAAAACTTGCTTTGCAATCATTGTAAAATAAATAAAGTTTAAATAATAAAAACACATTAATGAATTGGCGTCTGTTACAAACTATTTATAGCCTTTTACACTGCATGCAATTGTACCATTATTAAATAAGTGTGATTTATAAGTCTGAACTGTGCCTTTTGCTAAGTCAGATGCATGGATTTTGTAGATCTATCTGACTGACAAGTTGGGACACAGATTAGAGATGACTTAAGCACTGATTTGATATTCTAACAACTAATTTTATATACGCCTGTGCTTACTGGTCATGCAACAAAGTGCTGGAATCCATTCTCTAATAGCATAAGTAGAAATCTTTGTTTCGTTTGTGATTTTTCCCCCACTGTACGCATGCATGCTAGATCAATATCGTTAGATAGAGAAACGAGTGTTCTGAAGAACGAAAACTGTGGCTTTATCAGTAAGTTATTCATACTGGCAAAGTTTGGCCGTTCAAATGTCTTTACATTTCTGAGGTCCGCCTCCGTGGTCGAGTGGTTACGGTAGCTGACTTGTATACCACTGTAACCTATCATCACTGATGGTCACGGGTTCAAGCCCCACTCAGGCCGTGTCTCATTTATATGAAAAAGTTGGCAGTTTCTTACGGAGGTTGGTGCACCAAGTACTGGTTAACCGCTGGAGCTTGCCCAGGAAAGGTGTTGTTAAGTAAGCTGCCCGCCGGTGATATAGCCCGAAATGGTGCTGATGCAGGCGTAAAACCCGAAATATAAATGCATTTCTGAGGTAGGGATCTTGCTAATTGAAGGCAATGATAATAACGGGGTTGTCATGTTTAAGCAGGCATCGACTTATGTTTATTTCCTACTTACAGGGCTCATTCTAGAGGGCGACTTGTGCGAAATAAAGGCCCTAGGGCCCCCACTTCTCCTTCAATTTGCATACAAAGTTTTGTCCAGTAAGCTACACTGGCCCATTATAAAGAACTCCATCTATTCAATTGTTGTATTTAATGATCATATTGTATCTTTTAACCCAATTTTGTTGGACGTAATCGCGCGCTATCTCCCTTCTCCCAAAAATTATTACCTTGACTGAGCCCTGTACTAGTGTTGCGTCCATGGTCCAGTTGTAGAGCGTCGGATTTGGAATCGAGCAGTCCTGGGTTCGATACTCGTTCAGGCCACGTATGTAGTTGTCATTGAGCAAGGCACCACACACACATTGCTTAGTACAGGCCCCGAGGTTATAAAACTTTTCTCAGATCTCAAACTCGAGCTCAAGAGATCCGATTGGTTGATTCTGAGTGTTACTGTCAGCTGAACCAATCAGACGATTGAGACTGAGTTTCGAGATTGGAGAAACGTTTTATAACCTCCAGGCCTGGTTAACCACATAGGTCGGCTAAGCCTGCCCAGGAAAACATGTCAAGGGGTTTGACATTAATGGAACATACATACATTCTTACTGTCTGGCGTACTATGTATCACATTGTCCCTAAAAAAACTATTACGATATCACAAGAAATATTTTGGTACCAGAACTGCTCACCTGCTCAAAGATACTCTAGATAATTTAGCCAAGGTAATACAATATATAGATTATATTGAATATACCTAATCATTCTTTAATGGTAATTCAATTTTGTGGCGTGTTACAGAAGGAGAAAGGAGTGCGCGAAGACATGTTGGAAAATGAGAAGAAACTGTCAGAAAAGGTAATCCAGTCTCGTTATACATTTGAAATGGATAGATAAAGGATCTATCACTCTTGGTGAATTCATAACATATTTTATGAAACTTGTTTTGGAATTTCGCAATTAAGCTATTCTTTTGGCTCTCGGCGCAAATTGTAATGACATAGCTAAATTGTCATAACATAGCTAAATTGTAATGACATAGCTAAATTGTCATAACATAGCTAAATTGTAATGACATAGCTAAATTGTCATGACGTCACTACGCAAAACGGTGGTATATTTATGTTTTTAAGCAACCTTATAATTACGTCAAGACTGCTTTTAAATCGATGTTGACGTTTATGTCCTTCCAGGCTGTTTTACACATGTGTACATATAACAATATATGTGATGCTTGTATGAATGTTGTTTATATATTCCTTTGGTGTATCATGGGTAAGATGGTATTATTGTCACTATTCTGACTGGCTTTATTAAACTATGAGGGCTCTGTGGCTGAGTGGTTATTGTCGTGTTATTATAATTATTATATCAAATTGCTTGACCCTCACCGCTGCAGGTTGAAATCCCACTCAGGGTGTCAAATTATTTCATGTGAGGAAGCTAGCCAACTGGCTGGTGGTAGGTTGGTGGTTCTACCTGGGTGTCAGTCTGTGCATGCAATACTCCTCTGAGGTGCACCCGGGGTCTTCCTCCACCAATAATAGTTGGACAGTCACCATATGACCTAAGCTGTCCCTGCGACTTTATACCCCAAAAACAAACCATTTATAAAACAGTGTTAGTTGCTTCATATTTGGGAATGGATGACATTTAAAATGTAATTAGATGTATGCTAGTATCCGAGGCAGCAGGGAGAGAGTTGTGTACCTCAACAACAAAACTTCTCTTCCAGCTGGACATATCACCCTAAATCAAACATTAATCCTGTAGTCTAGTCATATAATAGCTTGTCTCCTATTTGAGATTTTTATCAAATCCAAGGTCTGTCCGAACTTGCAGTGTTGGTTTGACATTATACCAAAATCCTGTTGGACTTTGCTGTTGTGTTGGTTTGACTACAAGATCTCTTCCGACCTTTCGTTTATTTGACCTTAAGCATAGATTTTGTCTGATCTTGCTGTGTTGGTTTGACTTTAAACCAAGATTTCCTCCAACCTTTCAGTGTTTGTTTATCTTTAAGCCAAGATTTCGTGTGACCTTGCAGTGTTGGTTTAACATTAAACCAGGAATCCGTCCAACTTTGCAGTGATTATTTTATCTTTAAGCCAAGATTTCGTCTGACCCTGCAGTGTTGGTTTCACATTAAACCAGGAATCCGTCCGACTTTGCAGTGATTGTTTTTTATCTTTAAGCCAAGATTTCGTCTGACCTTCTAGTGTTGGTTTATCTTTAAAGCAATGATTTTGTGCCACCTTGCAGTGATTGTTTTATCTTTAAGCCAAGATTTCGTCCCACCTTGCAGTGTTGGTTTGACATTAAATCAGGAATCCGTCCAACCTTGCAGCGAGTGTTTTTATCTTTAAGCCAAGATTTCGTCCCACCTTGCAGTGTTGGTTTCACATTAAACCAGGATCCAGTCCGACCTTGTCTTCAATCTCTAAAATTCACTCATACATTCTGTAGGACAGTCATAACTCTAATATTCTCAAGACCATTGACCAATTCCTAAATGATTCAGCTTGGGCCTCTGTAAATTCTAATCACTTGCCCCTCACTGGGATAGGTTTAAAATCTTACAATGGTTGTCCAAATTCATACATGTGAGGAAGCTATCCATTAGATCTTCTGAAGGTCATGATTCTACTCGGTGACTGAATCAGTGTCTGGAGTGGCAATGGAGCCTTCATATTGTACCATAGTTGCAGGTGCAACTCGATATAATTCATTCAGCCATTGCAAACACACATTTATACATTGCAGGAGCAAGTGGATTTCGAAAGCTTAAAGTCACAAAATGAAAATCTTCTGAAGAAATGCAAGGTAAGAGTAAATTGCTTGGCAAGTCTAAGGAAGAATTTGTGTTTCTGCCTCTTTTTTAATATCTGTGTGATGTGTGCTAGTCAAGTTCTGTAATTGTTTACCTATATCATTTATATCTAGCAGTAAATATTTATATGAAAAAGTTGGCAGTTTCTTACGAGGTTGGTGCACCAAGTACTGGTTAACCATTGGCAGCCTGCCCAGGAAAGGTGTTGTTAAGTAAACAATAAAAAAAGTAAATATAGAATTGATGCTGTTTTTGTGTTTATATGTTGTAGCTTACCAGAAGAGATTTTGTTTGAAAATTTTAAAAAGAAAAATAATTAATTGAGAAGTGCGGCCCCTGGGGGGGGGGGCAAAATCACGACCCCTAGATGGACTATTCCTCCCATGTCGCCGTCATGAATGAACCCTGCTTCCCGTAGTAGCATCTTAGTTAATAATTAAAGTAATTAATTAAAATAAATGCGTGTGTCGTCAGTCTCCAGTAATTCCTGCTGTAATGTTTGCTGCTGCAGGATGCGGAGGAGAAGTTATCTAGATGGCAGAGAGAGAAGACAGCCAGTCTGATGGAGCGACAACTACTCAAGGATGGTATGGCACAAAAGGAACACCAGTACAACGTGGAACTACAGGTATTCTAACATGTAGCCCTGGAGGACATCTTCCCATTTGTTTTGCTTATTGTCTGTAGGTCGATGGTTCTGCCTGGGTGTCCATTTGTGCCTGAAATACTACTCGAAGGTGCATTGGGGGTCTTCCTCCACCAATAACAGCTGGAGAATCACTATGTAACCTAAGCTGTAGCCTGTTGGTGTGACTTTAAACCACAAACAAACAAACATTTTTTGGTCAGGAGTTTGAGCCCCGCTGGAGCCGTTACGATTGTGCCCTTAGGCAAGGCATTTAAATTCCATGTTGCCTCTTCTCTCTCCCTCGTGGCGATGGATTCCATCAGGAATGAGGTCTCGAGAGTGATTAATATAAGTTGAAAGAACTTGTTTCGCAATCGAGCTAAAATACAAACAAAAATTTACTTAAATGTCTTCATATATTGATTTTGCTTTCGTGTTCAATGACGCCTCTGTGGATAAGTGGTTACGGTTGTTGGATGCAAATCACTTGCTCCTAACCACTGCAGGTTCGAATCCCACTGGGTGTCGAATTGATTTTATACAAATTTATTTTAGCTCGATTGCGAAACAAGTTCTTTCAACTTATATTATTCACTCTCGAGACCTCATTCCTGGTGGAATCCATCGCCACGAGGGAGAGAGAAGAGGCAACGTGGAATTTAAATGCCTTGCCTAAGGGCACAATCGTAACAGCTCCAACGGGGCTCGAACTCCGGACCTTTCGCTATCACGACTATTGATTCATGCGAGGAAACTCTCCAGCTGGCTTGCAAAAGGTTGGTGGTTCTACCTGGGTACCCGTCCATGCCTGAAATACTGCTCGGAGGTTTCCACTGATAATAGCTGGAGAGTTGCCATATGACGTAAACGATTGGTTCAACTATCAGGGTTCTGCTGTCAGGCCACATAGTGACAAAATTGTGACAAAAAACAAATACTAGCTCTTTAATTTTGTTAATTGGCGAAAATATTTGGCTTAACATTATTATTTTCCCAAAAATTGGATTTTTGTTTGCACAACTCGTTTTGTCAAATACATGACTTCAAATATTTATTTGTAAACTATATGGCTCTTAATTGGCTCCAAGGTTTTCAAATTGGCGACAGAAGTGGGGCAGACAAACATTCAGACAAAGGGAACCATGACTATTTATATAAGCCAAAAATAACCAATGAAACATCAATGATGCTGATGGAGTTGTTGCTCTTTGATAGATTACTAACAAACCTTGTTTCTACATCGTCGCCTGTACATCCATCGTAGCCTGTACATCGTAGCCTGTACATCCATCGTCGCCTGTACATCCATCGTAGCCTGTACATCGTCGCCTGTACATCCATCGTCGCCTGTACATCCATCGTAGCCTGTACATCCATCGTAGCCTGTACATCCATCGTAGCCTGTACATCCATCGTAGCCTGTACATCCATCGTAGCCTGTACATCCATCGTAGCCTGTACATCCATCATAGCCTGTACATCCATCGTAGCCTGTACATCCATCGTAGCCTGTACATCGTCGCCTGTACATCCATCGTAGCCTGTACATCCATCGTAGCCTGTACATCATCGCCTGTACATCCATCGTAGCTTGTACATCATCGCCTGTACATCCATCGTAGCCTGTACATCCATCGTAGCCTGTACATCCATCGTAGCCTGTACATCATCGCCTGTACATCCATCATAGCCTGTACATCCATCGTAGCCTGTACATCCATCGTAGCCTGTACATCGTCGCCTGTACATCCATCGTAGCCTGTACATCGTCGCCTGTACATCCATCGTAGCCTGTACATCGTCGCCTGTACATCGTCGCCTGTACATCCATCGTAGCCTGTACATCCATCGTAGCCTGTACATCATCGCCTGTACGTACATCGTCGCCTGTACATCCATCGTAGCCTGTACATCGTCGCCTTACATCCATCGTAGCCTGTACATCGTCGCCTGTACATCGTCGCCTGTACATCCATCGTAGCCTGTACATCGTCGCCTGTACATCGTAGCCTGTACATCGTAGCCTGTACATCGTCGCCTGTACATCGACATTGATATTTTGATAGAACTTGACACAGACCTTCAGTATGCATCTTGTCATTTTTTTCATGTTCCACAACTCTGTGACGAGTGGTAGTGGACAGTTCTGCAGACATCGTTCCTATAAGAATGCTTGTTGGAACAGACAGATCGGTGGTCCAATGATTAACACGTTGGCCTGCGAAACCGTCTGACCCTAATTTCAGAAGGGACTTTAAGCCAAAGTCTCGTGTATTTATGCTATACACCGGACTTGTGAACAAACCCAAGATGCTTTTGGAATTGGATCGTCTTCTGTATCTACTATCTTCCAATTAATAAAATGACTAATACACTTCTGGAGCTAAGGGTAAATAAACGTATAAATAATGATTGTTTGAAAGATTAATTTAGACACATTTGTCTGTTGCAGAAAGTTGAGAAATTACGGGGAATTTGTAGAGAACTTGAAGCTCAGATTAAGGATCTCGAGGCGCTTCAATGTGAGAACGAGACTCAGGAGTTTGAATGGAACAAGATGAGGCTGACATATGAGAAAGCCATGGAAGAGAGAGATAACGACCTTGAAGGGGCCAACCAGAGATTGAACGTTCTCAAGCAGTTCAGGTGTCACATAGTTTTGATGTTATAATAATAGTCACCATATCACCTATGCTGTTTGTGTGACTTTAACCCTGTTGAATGCTGAATAAATGGGAAGGAATGTGCAAACAACATAGATCCAGATCAGCTGCTGTGTAACGCCGCATCTGATCAGGATCTGTGTTGTTTGCTATTCTGCCAAGTGTTTTAGCTCCACTATCTGAATACCAAACAGCATAGCGCCTGATCAGACGACATGTTCTGTGCACGCTCTGTGCCATCTGTTATGGCCCTATGCAAAAACTGTTTTACCCCTTTCCAGCACCTTAAGGGTTAAGCTCGAAAAACAAATAAACAAAGCAAGCATTTAATGTCCACATACTGAATATGTAATAAAAGAATTTATTTCGATTTTAACATATCAATTTAGTATTATAAACGAGACATTCAGTTAGGATTATATCATTGTTGTAAGTAAGTGTGTGTTTATGTGTGTGTTACAGACAGAACTCCCAGGATGCAGCTCTGTCGGTGAAGCAACAGCTGCAGACAGCGAGCGACAAACACAAGTCAGATCTCGACATTCTCAAGAAGCAGATTTCAGAACTCCGTAGAGACACACAAACATATAATATCAGGGTATGATTTACCATTCCCCAATACTGTTCCCCTAATTTTTAAGGCTCCCAGCGCAATATCAGGCATTTTCCATATCTGAACATTGCTGCCAATGCATAGGAAAATGTAAGTTTAGCTGTAGATACATTGTCTTGGGTAATTCCTTACAGATGTCTTATTTAGAATCCCAGAATTGCATTGTTCAGATATCTGTAAATGATTCTATCTTGTAAATGTTTACCAGATGTCAGATTTAGAATCCAAGAATTGCATTGTTCAGATATCTACACAAATGATTCTATCTTGTAAATGTTTACAGATGTCAGATTTAGAATCCAAGAATTGCATTGTTCAGATATCTACACAAATGATTCTATCTTGTAAATGTTTACAGATGTCAGATTTAGAATCACAGAATTCCAGGCTACAGATGATTTTAGAACAACAGAAAACAGTGATGGAGTATGACTTGGAGGAGAAACGCAGATTGAAGGAAGAGGTGAGAATATTTATCTTCACTTTCCTTTAACCTGTTCATCAGCCATACAATTCTTGTCGTTATTATGAAAACATTGTTTTACTCAATACCTCGGTACTGGTGATAAGGACAACATCAGCGCTCCTAGACAAGAGGTATGACCATATTTCAGGGTTCCCGCTGTCTGTCGCCAATGGAGCCAATTGCGGGAAAAACAAATATTAGCGCTAAATTTTGTGAATTTGGCGCCACATTTTATTAATTTTTTTATTTATTTTTTGGAACATGTTTTGTCAAATACATGGCTTCAAATATTTATTTGTGAACTACAGTCTTAAACAGCCAAACAAAGGAACCACAGAAAGTGGCTGCTTAGCACAGGTGGCTGCTTAATAGAGGTCAAATGTATAACAAATCAACAAATTGGGAATCTGGCAACTGGCTGCTTAATACAGGTTGGCTGCTTAATGGAGGTGACCACTAACACAGGTTTGACTGTATATCGCTCTTAGTTGGCTTCAAGTTTTTTTAATTGGCTCCAGTGTTTTTCAATTGGCGACAGAAGTGGCGCAGACAAACATTCAGACAGAGGGAACCCTGTATTTATCATGCACCTCCATCCACACTCAATATATAAGAGCTTTAATCCTCGATATAATATATATATGTGATGTCCGTATATAACTTGTATCAAGGGGGGGGATAAAGACAACATCAGTGCTCTTAGTAATGGCCGTACTTATTTACTCCAACCAAGCTTGCTATCTAGAAGCTTTAATCCTATTTATGTCTCCCCTTATGTGTTGACACATATTGTTTTATGCCATTTCCGTCTGTCCGTTTTACCATATCCTTGCTTCATTTTCATAACTCCTTGTTGGTTTTTCACCAAGCTTGGCATGAAGCACCAGTATGATGTCTAGTTGTGCATATTTCACCAAGCTTGGCATGAAGCACCAGTATGATGTCTAGTTGTGCATATTTCACCAAGCTTGGCATGAAGCACCAGTATGATGTCTAGTTGTGCATATTTCACCAAGCTTGGCATGAAGCACCAGTATGATGTCTAGTTGTGCATATTTCACCAAGCTTGGCATGAAGCACCAGTATGATGTCTAGTTGTGCATATTTCACCAAACTTGGCATGAAGCACCAGTATGATGTCTAGTTGTGCATATTTCACCAAGCTTGGCATGAAGCACCAGTATGATGTCTAGTTGTGCATATTTCACCAAGCTTGGCATGAAGCACCAGTATGATGTCTAGTTGTGCATATTTCACCAAGCTTGGCATGAAGCACCAGTATGATGTCTAGTTGTGCATATTTCACCAAGCTTGGCATGAAGCACCAGTATGATGTCTAGTTGTGCATATTTCACCAAGCTTGGCATGAAGCACCAGTATGATGTCTAGTTGTGCATATTTCACCAAGCTTGGCATGAAGCACCAGTATGATGTCTAGTTGTGCATATTTCACCAAGCTTGGCATGAAGCACCAGTATGATGTCTAGTTGTGCATATTTCACCAAGCTTTGCATGAAGCACCAGTATGATGTCTAGTTGTGCATATTTCACCAAGCTTTGCATGAAGCACCAGTATGATGTCTAGTTGTGCATATTTCACCAAGCGTGGCATGAAGCACCAGTATGTTGTCTAGTTGTGCATATTTCACCAGGCTTGGCATGAAGCACCAGTATGATGTCTAGTTGTGCATATTTCACTGAGCTTGGCATGAAGCACCAGTATGATGTCTAGTTGTGCATATTTCACCAAGCTTGGCATGAAGCACCAGTATGATGTCTAGTTGTGCATATTTCACCAGGCTTGGCATGAAGCACCAGTATGATGTCTAGTTGTGCATATTTCACCAGGCTTGGCATGAAGCACCAGTATGATGTCTAGTTGTGCATATTTCACCAAGCTTGGCTTGGCATGAAGCACCAGTATGTTGTCTAGTTGTGCATATTTCACCAGGCTTGACATGAAGCACCAGTATGATGTCTAGTTGTGCATATGTCACCAGGCTTGGCATGAAGCACCAGTATGATGTCTAGTTGTGCATATTTAAACCCTATTCCGATTGAGTGATTTTTTGCGATTTTTGAGCATTTTTATAACACAATGCTTGTCCGCGTTTAATCTCCAAAACCCCAAAAACCTGCCTTTTGCGTTTTCACCAAGCTGAGCATGAAGCACCAGTATGATGTTTAGTTGTGCATATTGAAATCCCGTTCCGGTTGGATGGGTTTTGGCAGATTATCGGCCATTTGAACATCTTTATAACACGAAGCTCGTCCATTCTTCATCTCCAAAACTTCATAATACTACATATGACTTTTCATTTCTACAACTTCATATATTGCACATTTATTATTCCACTGAAGCAACAGTGAGTGGGGAGGTATATGTCTTTTTCAAAAACAATCTCTAGAGTTTATTTTTGATATCTGAATATAATTATTCCCCCCCCCCCGAGATTAGTTACATCTAGGATTACTGATTTGAACTGTTTTCCTTTGGCCTTTAAGCACGATAGAGCATACCTTGACAAAGGGCACAGAGTTTTCTTTAGCCTTAAAACACACCCTGATGACAAGGGTACAGAGTTTTCTTTAGCCTTTAAAACATACCCTGATGACAAACGTAGAATAGAGTTTCCTTTAGCCTTTAAAACATACCCTGATTACAAGGGTACAGAGTTTCCTTTAGCCTTTAAAACATACCCTGATGACAAACGTAGAATAGAGTTTCCTTTAGCCTTTAAAACATACCCTGATGACAAGGGTACAGAGTTTCCTTTAGCCTTTAAAACACACCCTGATGACAAGGGTACAGAGTTTCCTTTAGCCTTTAAAACACACCCTGATGACAAGGGTACAGAGTTTCCTTTAGCCTTTAAAACACACCCTGATGACAAGAGTACAGAGTTTCCTTTGGCCTTTAAAACACACCCTGATGACAAAGGTACAGCTTGATAAAACATACCAAAACACACCCTGAAGGCACAGACGGTATTAAAAAGAACAACCTCTGCATGTACAGAGTTTCCTTTAGCCTTAAAACATACCCTGATGACAAGGGTACAGAGTTTCCTTTAGCCTTTAAAACATACCCTGATGACAAAGGTACAGAATTTTCTTTAGCCTTAAAACACATCCTGATGACAAGGGTACAGAGTTTCCTTTAGCCTTTAAACACACCCTGATGACAAACGTAGAGTATAGTTTCCTTTAGCCTTTAAAACATACCCTGATGACAAAGGTACATAATTTATTTTAGCCTTAAAACACATTCTGATGACAAAGATACAGAGTTTCCTTTAGCCTTAAAACATACCCTGATGACAAGGGTACAGAGTTTCCTTTAGCCTTAAAACATACCCTGATGACAAACGTAGAATTGAGTTTCCTTTAGCCTTTAAGACATCTGTATGTACAGTGTTCAATAACATTGGGCAGCCTAGCACGAAACATTGATAAAGTTAAATGAACGTATAGTGTGTTTATGTAGAAATCCTCGCTAATCAATATGTCTAATGGCCTTATTGCACTATAGGAAAGCATGCCGGTCCATGAACATTGACCGAAACTAGTCAAACTTGCAGAAAGACCTCCATCATTAATGCTAAAATGTGGTCCTTTTGACAAGTCGTCTTTGTTAACAAATTGTCTCTGTTGACAGGTGGTCTCTGTTAACAGATAAGGTCATAAGCATTGATGGTGACCTGACAGGAGATCTAAATGTTGATCTTTAGAGACAGGTTGTCTTTATGTTCGGATTTGGCCTTTTGTACAATTATAGCTGTATTGCTAATGTGTGTATTGCAGATTGCTAATGTGTGCATTGCATATTGCTAATGTTTGTATTGCAGATTGCTAATGTGTGCATTGCATATTGCTAATGTGTGCATTGCATATTGCTAATGTGTGTATTGCAGATTGCTAATGTGTGTATTGCAGATTGCTAATGTGTGTATTGCAGATTGCTAATGTGTGTATTGCAGATTGCTAATGTGTGTATTACAGATTGCTAATGTGTGCATTGCAGATTGCTAATGTGTGTATTGCATATTGCTAATGTG
Source organism: Archivesica marissinica (assembly GCA_014843695.1). Classification (NCBI taxonomy): domain Eukaryota; kingdom Metazoa; phylum Mollusca; class Bivalvia; order Venerida; family Vesicomyidae; genus Archivesica; species Archivesica marissinica. The sequence continues at coordinate 41,293,790 of CM026403.1, forward strand.
TGTATTGCAGATTGCTAATGTGTGCATTGCATATTGCTAATGTTTGTATTGCAGATTGTTAATGTGTGCATTGCATATTGCTAATGTGTGCATTGCATATTGCTAATGTGTGTATTGCATATTGCTAATGTGTGTATTGCAGATTGCTAATGTGTGTATTGCAGATTGCTAATGTGTGTATTGCAGATTGCTAATGTGTGTATTGCAGATTGCTAATGTGTGTATTACAGATTGCTAATGTGTGCATTGCAGATTGCTAATGTGTGTATTGCATATTGCTAATGTGTGTATTGCAGATTGCTAATGTGTGCATTGCATATTGCTAATGTGTGTATTGCTAATGTGTGTATTGCAGATTGCTAATGTGTGTATTGCAGATTGCTAATGTGTGTATTGCAGATTGCTAATGTGTGTATTGCAGATTGCTAATGTGTGTATTGCATATTGCTAATGTGTGTATTGCAGTTTGCTAATGTGTGTATTGCATATTGCTAATGTGTGTATTGCAGATTGCTAATGTGTGTATTGCAGATTGCTAATGTGTGCATTGCAGATTGCTAATGTGTGTATTGCAGATTGCTAATGTGTGCATTGCAGATTGCTAATGTGTGTATTGCAGATTGCTAATGCGTGCATTGCAGATTGCTAATGTGTGTATTGCAGGTTGCTAATGTGTATATTGCAGATTGCTAATGTGTGTGTTGCAGATTGCTAATGTGTGTGTTGCAGATTGCTAATGTGTGTATTGCAGATTGCTAATGTGTGTATTGCAGATTGCTAATGTGTGTATTACAGATTGCTAATGCGTGTATTGCAGATTGCTAATGTTTGTATTACAGATTGCTAATGCGTGTATTGCATATTGCTAATGTGTGTATTGCAGATTGCTAATGTGTGTGTTGCAGATTGCTAATGTGTATATTGCAGATTGCTAATGTGTGTATTGCAGATTGCTAATGTGTGTATTACAGATTGCTAATGCGTGTATTGCAGATTGCTAATGTGTGTATTGCAGATAAGTAAGGTCTTGACAGAGACTCAGGAGACAAAGACAAAGAACCTGAAACTGCGACAGAATCTTGAGGAGGCCGTAGATAAACTGGAGATGATCTTTGGAGAGAAGATAGATCTGGAGAACTTTACGGAGACGTTACAGGTAGCTTGTCTATATGTATTTCTGTAATTAGAGGTATGTTTATGGGAGTCATGTATTCACGTAGTCTCGCTTTGTACCGCAATCTACACAGGCATATAAGGCTATACCTGTCTAGAGCCGGGTAACGCAGTTTTACCGCGTTTCACTTTATCCAAGGGTGGACTGGTTTTCACGATTCTAAACGCGACTGTTTCTTGATAATTGGTCGAGTTGTTGTTGTTGTTGTTGTGGCTTTGTGGGCATTGTTCCTATAGCCATCTCAAACTTCTCACCTTCACCATGACTTCTTTATATTTTGACAAATTTAATTGATATTCACTCACAATATTCCTAGTCACTAGTGCTCCACAATGACCACAATAGTAACCTTGATCTTGAAATAAATTGTTTACAAACCCACTTGATCATAACTTCTTCACCTCTGTTGCGGATTTTGTTGATATTTGCACACAATACTTCTAGTCACCTTGTACTCCTCATCGCTATGCATATTTTCACCTTAAATTTCACTCTTGCATTGTGAAAACCATTTATATTACAGAGAGAATATGTTTTATTGCAAAATCGGCAATAACCTTGCCTTTGGCAATGCTATATACATACATAATAGTATACATGGCATGAGAAACAAAATGTAATATACACAAATTACATTAATAATAGGTTGACATCGTGTTATTTAAAGCAACGATAAACCAGCTAAGAAGCTATATCGGCAAAGAGCGAAACCAATTTGTCTTGTATTTTACGTTTATTTATTGTCGCTACCGGTTACCCATATAAGCTACGCCTCCTGAAGAGATTAGTCATTTTAGATTTTGGAGGATAATGCAATGATACAGAAAGAGACCCATTACAGAGTCTCCTCTGGTTCTTTTACATGCACGGTGTAAACCAACGACACAAGACCTCGGTTTAACGTCCCATCTGAAAGACTGTTAATTTTATTCGTGTGAGATGGGGGATCGAACCTGCGATCCCTGGATTACCAGTCCAGCATGTTACCGCTGGACTACAGATCCGTCTTGTCATTTTGTCTTTTTGTGATGGTACATATTAATAGGATAGCATACATATACATTCATTAATGTTAGTCACGTAATGTTTTCATATGATTTGTTCTTAGTTTAAAGGCATTCTTAATATATTTAGCTGTATTTATCAATAATTTACTATTCTTACTTTTCATAAGAGTAAGGTTTTATGATGGTTTCAAAAGAAAACAAAGTATCCGATTTTATTTCATTTTTGCAAATATAATATTTTTTCTGAATATTCGAATACTGGAATAGTATTCGGATATTCGGACATCCGAGCGAATATATTCGTTGACATCCCTAATAAATAATAATTAACCATAATACACGTGACAGGGACTTCATTTCCTGGAGAAGTACCGGTTCGAGAGTACCATTGATCAGCAGATGAAACTGATAGACTATCTGCAAGATCTGTGGCAGGAAAGCGTACACAAGAAGAAAAAGGTACCATTCTTAGCATGTATTCTTCATTATTCAAGTTCACCAATCTATTCTTAATACTTTGCATAAACATCGTCAACCGTGTGGAAGTCGCTTCAGGTGCGAAAGGTCCGAAGTTCGAGCCCCGCTGGAGCCGTTACGATTGTGCCCTTAGGCAAGGCATTTAAATTCCACATTGCCTCTTCTCTCTCATTCATGGCGATGGATTCCATCAGGAATGAGGTCTCGAGAGTGATTAATATAAGTTGAAAGAACTGGTTTCTCAATCGAGCTAAAATAAACTTGTATAAACTAAACATCGTCAATTATGAGCTTGCCAATAATTCAGTACAGCTAACCATGTGTGAGAAGCTGGAGTGACATTTGCAACCAATGATGAACATTGTGCTTGCTTGTTATCAATGAGTGTACCTTATGAACAAGGTCAACTAGCTGTTATAATGAATGTATTCTATGTTTTCCAAATTGTCTGGGGATCAGTCCTGCAGTTTTCTGAAAGTCAATGGTTTTTCTTATCACTAAATATACAAGGTCATAATACATCGTAAAACGTAAAGAATTAGATCACCAAATGTTGTGCCGTCAATTTATTTAGCCGAGAGAATTTCAATAAGCTTAAGGCTTTCTTTTCATTCCACTTGTGTGTGTTTTACATTTATTTATCGTCGCTACCGGTTGCCCATATGAGCGACGCCTCCTGAAGAGATTAGTCATTTTGGATTTTTGGAAGATAGTGCAATGATACAGAGAGAGACCCATTCCAGAATCTCCTCTGGTTCTTTTACGTGCACGGTGTAAAGCACCGACATGAGACTTCGGCTTAACGTCCCATCTGAAAGACTGTTAATTTTATTAGGGTCAGACGGGGGATCAAACCTGCAACCCCTGGATTACCAGTCCAACGTGTTACCACTGGATTACAGATCCGTCTGGTGGATTTACGGCCGTTTGAACATTATTATTTATAACAAAGCTTGTCTGTACTTCATCTCCAAAACGACTTGTTTCTTCACCAAGCTTGCCATGAAGCATCAGCATGATTGTCTAGTTGTGCATGTTGGAATCCTGTTCCGTTTAGATGAGTTTTGGCGGATTTACGGCCGTTTGAACATTATTATTTATAACAAAGCTTGTCTGTACTTCATCTTCAAAATGTCATAATGCTACTTATGACTTCTTATATCATTGACTTCATAAATTTTGTTTCCATGCTTTTATTACTCCACTGAAGCAACAGTGAGCGGGGAGATATGTTTTTCAAAACCAACTTCCAGGTTCTAGTATGTATGCTACATCATCTAAATACATAATTCAACTCTCAGTACATATAGAACACACATTGTTATCATTCTCCCATCTTCACATTTAAGACTACAGGAAACGACGGCAGTGTTAGGGTAAGAATGTAGTAAACCTTGGTGATGGATTGCTTCCGCTCTCCGTAAGAATGTAGTAAAGCTTGGTGATGGATTGCTTCGGCTCTCTGTAAGAATGTAGTAAAGCTTGGTGATGGATTGCTTCGGCTCTCCATAAGAATGTAGTAAAGCTTGGTGATGGAATGCTTTGGCTCTCCGTAAGAATGTAGCATAGCTTGGTGATGGATTGCTTCGGCTCTCCATAAGAATGTAGCAAAGCTTGGTGATGGATTGCTTCGGCTCTCTGTAAGAATGTAGCATAGCTTGGTGATGGATTGCTTCGGCTCTCCATAAGAATGTAGTAAAGCTTGGTGATGGATTGCTTCGGCTCTCTGTAAGAATGTAGCATAGCTTGGTGATGGATTGCTTCGGCTCTCCATAAGAATGTAGTAAAGCTTGGTGATGGATTGCTTCGGCTCTCTGTAAGAATGTAGCATAGCTTGGTGATGGATTGCTTCCGCTCTCCGTAAGAATGTAGCAAAGCTTGGTGATGGATTGCTTCGGCTCTCCGTAAGAATGTAGCAAAGCTTGGTGATGGATTGCTTCCGCTCTCCGTAAGAATGTAGCAAAGCTTGGTGATGGATTGCTTCGGCTCTCCGTAAGAATGTAGTAAAGCTTGGTGATGGATTGCTTCGGCTATCCGTAAGAATGTAGCACAGCTTGGTGATGGATTGCTTCGGCTCTCCGTAAGAATGTAGTAAAGCTTGGTGATGGATTGCTTCGGCTCTCTGTAAGAATGTAGCAAAGCTTGGTGCTGGATTGCTTCGGCTCTCCGTAAGAATGTAGCAAAGCTTGGTGATGGATTGCTTCGGCTCTCTGTAAGAATGTAGCATAGCTTGGTGATGGATTGCTTCGGCTCTCTGTAAGAATGTAGTAAAGCTTGGTGATGGATTGCTTCGGCTCTCCGTAAGAATGTAGCAAAGCTTGGTGATGGATTGCTTCGGCTCTCTGTAAGAATGTAGCATAGCTTGGTGATGGATTGCTTCGGCTCTGTAAGACTGTAGTAAAGCTTGGTGATGGATTGCTTCGGCTCTCCGTAAGAATGTAGTAAAGCTTGGTGATGGATTGCCTCGGCTCTGTAAGAATGTAGTAAAGCTTGGTGATGGATTGCTTCGGCTCTGTAAGAATGTAGTAAAGCTTGGTGATGGATTGCTTCGGCTCTCCGTAAGAATGTAGTAAAGCTTGATGATGGATTGCTTCGGCTCTCTGTAAGAATGTAGCATAGCTTGGTGATGGATTGCTTCGGCTCTCTGTAAGAATGTAGCATAGCTTGGTGATGGATTGCTTCGGCTCTCTGTAAGAATGTAGTAAAGCTTGGTGATGGATTGCTTCGGCTCTCTGTAAGAATGTAGTAAAGCTTGGTGATGGATTGCTTCGGCTCTCCGTAAGAATGTAGCAAAGCTTGGTGATGGATTGCTTCGGCTCTGTAAGAATGTAGTAAAGCTTGGTGATGGATTGCTTCGGCTCTCTGTAAGAATGTAGTAAAGCTTGGTGATGGATTGCTTCGGCTCTCTGTAAGAATGTAGTAAAGCTTGGTGATGGATTGCTTCGGCTCTCTGTAAGAATGTAGTAAAGCTTGGTGATGGATTGCTTCGGCTCTCCGTAAGAATGTAGCAAAGCTTGGTGATGGATTGCTTCGGCTCTGTAAGAATGTAGCAATGCTTGGTGATGGATTGCTTTGGCTCTCCGTAAGAATGTAGTAAAGCTTGGTGATGGATTTCCTCGGCTCTCCGTAAGAATGTAGTAAAGCTTGGTGATGGATTGCCTCGGCTCTCCGTAAGAATGTAGCATAGCCTGGTGATGGATTGCTTGTAAGTGGCTTTTGGTGTTGGCTTGTACAGGAAAATAAATAGTTTACTATGTAATCACATTTATATATAATTATATAGCAATGTATATCACCAATCACTATCAATGTTCATAGCCATCCCACACTCTCAATCCCACACCCCCAATCCCCCACACCCCAATCCCCCACCCCCAATCCCACACCCCCAATCCCACACCCCCAATCCCACACCTCCAATCCCACACCCTCAATCCCACACCCTCAATCCCACACCCCCAATCCCACACCCTCAATCCCACACCCAACCCCACACCCCCAATCCCACACCTCCAATCCCACACCCTCAATCCCACACCCCCAATCCCACACCCTCAATCCCACACCCCCAATCCCACACCCTCAATCCCACACCCCCAATCATACACCCTCAATCCCACACCCCCAATCCCACACCCTCAATCCCACACCCCCAATCCCACACCCTCAATCCCACACCTCCAATCCCACACCCTCAATCCCCCCTAATCCCACACCCTCAATCCCACCCCCCCAAATCATACACCCTCAATCCCACACCCTCAAGCCCACACCCCAATCCCACACCCCCAATCATACACCCTCAAGCCCACACCCCCAATCCCACACCCTCAATCCCACACCCCCAATCCCACACCCTCAATCCCACCCCAACCATACACCCTCAATCCCACACCCCCAATCCCACACCCTCAATCCCACCCCCAATCCCACACCCCCAATCCCAATCCCACACCCTCAATCCCACACCCCCAATCATACAATCCCACACCCCCAATCCCACACCCCAATCCCACACCCCCAATCCCACACCCCCAAGCCCACACCCCCAATCATACACCCTCAAGCCCACACCCCCAATCCCACACCCTCAATCCCACACCCCCAATCCCACACCCCAATCCCACACCCCCAATCCCTCAATCCCACACCCCCAATCTTACACCCCCAATCATACACCCTCAATCCCACCCCCCAATCATACACCCTCATTCCCACACCCAACCATACACCCTCAATCCCACACCCCCAATCATACACCCTCAATCCCACACCCTAATCATACACATCAATCCCACACCCTCAATCCCACACCCTCAATCCCACACCCAACCATACACCCTCAATCCCACACCCCCAATCCCACACCTCCAATCCCACACCCTCAATCCCACACCCCCAATCCCACACCCTCAATCCCACACCACCAACCCCACACCCCCAATCCCACACCTACAATCCCACACCCTCAATCCCACACCCCCAATCCCACACCCTCAATCCCACACCCCCAATCCCACACCCTCAATCCCACACCCCCAATAATACACCCCCAATTCCACACACCCAATTCCACACACCCAATCATACACCCTCAATACCACACCCCCAATTCCACACACCCAATTCCACACACCCAATCATACACCCTCAATCCCACACCCCCAATTCCACACCCCCAATTCCACACACCCAATCCCACACCCTCAATCCCACACCCCCAATTCCACACCCCCAATCCCACACCCCCAATTCCACACCCCCAATCCCACACCCCAATTCCACACCCCCAATAATACACCCTCAATCCCACACCCCCAATTCCACACACCCAATTCCACACACCCAATCATACACCCCCAATTCCACACACCCAATCATACACCCCCAATTCCACACCCCCAATTCCACACCCCCAATTCCACACACCCAATTCCACACCCCCAATTCCACACACCCAATCCCACACCCTCAATTCCACACCCCCAATCCCACACCCCCAATCCCACACCCCAAATTCCACACCCCCAATCCCACACCCCCAATTCCACACCGCCAATTCCACACCCCCAATTCCACACCCCCAATAATACACCCTCAATCCCACACCCCCAATCCCACACCCCTAATTCCACACCCCCAATCCCACCCCCCCAATCCCACCCCCCCCCACCCCCAATCCCACACCCCCAATCCCACACACCCAATCCCACACACCCAATTCCACACACCCAATCCCACACCCCCAATCAGTATGAATGTAGGAGTAACTTGATGTGCAGCCGGGTGTATGGTAAGGATTTGTTGCTGTGATCACTTTTACTACAGTTAACTTTGTCCATTATATACATAGGACAATATACTGGTAGAGATGTCAGTGGGTAAATGAATGTTCTGTTTACTTTGTACCCGATGATTGAGCTTATTTACTGTAGTAGCTGGCGAACACCATATCGACAAGCGTCCCTACCCTATTTATGTTATTGTTAATAAAGACACATTTCTGAACAAATAGCCTTGTTCTTTGATTCGTCATTTATGATCTCAAATTAAAGTTTTATAAGCTATTTAGATATGATGTAATCAATGAAACTGATCTTACATCTAAGTGTGTTTAGAATGAATATATATAGCAACATGTAAGTAGATGTAACAGCACCAAACACGTAAAACATTGGTTTTATAGATTTCTCAATGACATTAACTCTTTCAACACTACATACCTCTAAATAGGCTGTGACGAGCCGTCTCATCAGGATCTGTACTTTTTGCCAGTAATATTACTATTATTTTTTTTAGACAAAATTACCCATTTTGATAAATGAACTGATCCAAATGTAATTTTCTTATTAATTTATTGGTCTAAAAATATCATGCACCAGTCCATGTCAGTTACTTGGTGTTGAATATGGGTTAAAGATCAGTCATAGAGCCTTCATTAAGGATAGGGATTCGAATAAGTTGCTATGTAACTTTTTTCCCAATCCTAACTACAGTCTTTCCGTCGGACCGAAATACTTCGACATAACCGAAGTTTGACTTAATGAAATTCGATATAAACAGAGCCAGTTATATGTAAAATGATAGTGTCTGAAACGGGACTTTGAACCGACTTCAAGATAACCGGAGAATTCGACATAACCGACTTTGACATAGCGGATGTAGACTGTATGTTGTTGCAACTATTCCTGTGTTCAGTTGTGTACCATTCTTGAGTAAAATACTGTTTAAAGCGACACTACATCGGTGAAAACGCAAATGTCTGCAGAATGTAATTTGCTATTATATGGTATAATTTCTTTCCAAATATTTGCCTCAAAAACTGAGTATTTCAACAAATAATAAACAAAAGTCATATACGCGGTTTGTTGACATTACAAAATAATGTAAATAGAGTCGACATTCATGCGTAATACAAAGCGTTTATCCTGAATAACACGAGTTATGGTACATATTTACCGTGATATCTCAAATATGTGCCTATGCATATTTATTTGTAGACTAATCTTAGTTAAATTATCTCTAAACGAAAGTATTGCATGTTTAGTATTGACTTCAATGACAGCAAACGTCAATTCAGGAGCGCGGATGACCGTTATATGAAATCCTACTTTCACTTTTGAAAGTGTGTATACCACAAACCACTGTTTATTGATTCAATGTTAGTGTTCGAGTGTATTCAGAAGAATGTGTAGTAGCACTGCATTTATATACGTGAAAAAATGCATTTTATTTTCTCTTTGTGATGTAATGTCGCTTTAAACTAAGCCTTCAAAACATGATAGACTGCAAACACCAGATCCAATCTGAATCAAGTAACTACACCTATGGAACACACAATCAGAATATATTTAGCAGTGCCAAAATGTTATAGGTGAAATTGTTTCACTGATTTCAGCCCAGACCAAATTAGTTTTTATGAAAGTTTTCGATGTCCTGTTGATAAGATGTCCACACTCATGGTAGACAGGTAGATAGAGCTAAGACAGAGCATAAATGTGCTGGCTTGTGGATGTGTCATGGTAGATAGGTAGATAGAGCATACATGTGCTGGCTTGTGGATGTGTCATGGTAGATAGGTAGATAGAGCATACATGTGCTGGCTTGTGGATGTGTCATGGTAGTAAATATGATATCACTCAATATAATTCTAGTGACAGCCATAAAAACTTCATTAGCAATTATTTCAAATCCTCAAATTTGCATATATTTATCATTTTATGATGTGGCAAATAACGTCAAATTGGAACATCCACTAGTAATAGTTTATATTCCTGTGGAAGTCGTGATAGCGCAGTGTGCATCGCGTTCGCTTCAGGTGTGAAAGGTCTGGAGTTCGAGCCACGCTGGAGCCATTACTATAGTATTGTGCCCTTAGGCAAGGCATTTAAATTCCACGTTGCCTCTTCTCTCTCCCTCGTGGCGATGGATTCCATCAGGAATGAGGTCTCGAGAGTGATTAATATAAGTTGTAAGAATTTGTTTCGCAATCAAGCTAAAAAAAAGTTTGCATAAACTAACAAATAGTTTATATAAATTTATCTTGGCTCGATTGTGAGACAAGTTTATACAGTTTTTGACTAATCTCTCTTATGACATCATTTCTGATGTATTCTATTGCCACAAGGACGAGAGAGGAGAATTAAGTATTACCGATGGTTATGTAGGGCTAGTATTATTCGCTATCTAACAACAGTTAATGTGTGTTGTATAACCTTTAGTTTGAGCCCCGCTGGAGCCGTTACGATTGTGCCCTTAGGCAAGGCATTTAAATTCCACATTGCCTCTTCTCTCTCCCTCGTGGCGATGGATACCATCAGGAATGAGGTCTCGAGAGTGATTAATATAAGTTGAAAGAACTTGTTTCGCAATCGAGCTTAAATAAATTTGCATAAACTATAAATACATGTATGAAGGTGATTAATTATAAATAATCTACTGAGAGTAAATTAATAGTTTATGATTTGAATTATGTCAAACTAAAGTTAACAAAGGTCACATTTGTCACATAACTGTGCTTGTATTCAGTGTAAGACAGTCTTCTCATAATTTCTTATATGTACACACGTGTAATAACACCTGGTAGGATTTTGATTGAGATAATATTCCTTATAATTTGTAAATTAGACTTTAAAGTACCGGTATGCATAATTCTAATTGAATTAGCACATAATGTTAATGATAAGACATACTATGATTAAAAGCAATTATAACACTGTTTAAAACATAAATATAACGCTGCTCATATGGGCAACCGGTAGCGACGATAAATAAACGTAAAACACACTCTTCACCAAACAATTATTTCACACATATTCACACATACTATCGTCTTTTCAACAAATCGTAGCGAATTATAGAAGACATGTATAAGAATTAGCTCTCGGATCGTATCCATTTACTTGTACTCCAGGGATCGTAGGTTCGATCCCCCGTCTGACCCTAATAAAACTAAAAGTCTTTCAGATGGGACATTAAACCAAGGTCTCGTGTCGGTGCTTTACACCGTGCACGTAAAAGACCAGAGGAGACTCTGGAATGGTTCTCTGTCTGTATCATTGCACTATCCTCCAAAATCCTTTAAAATGATTAATCTCCTCAGGTGGCGTCGCTCATATGGGCAACCGGTAGAGACAATAAATAAACATAAAGCACACACCTTGCGCTGACAGTTGATGCCAAAATGAAAGTAGCAGTGTTGTTTTGTGCAAAAATATGATTAAAGCCCAATATGGTAATGTGACAAAAAGCATCTTTCACTTATGATGATTTCATAACATATTTTATGAAACGAGTTTTGGAATTTTCCTATTAAGCCTCACCAAAATGCTTGCTTAATAGAAAAATTCCAAATCTCATTTCATAAAAATTGTATGAAATCACCACTCGTGTAAGATCCTATATTTATGATATAGCATGGACAATGATAAAAGTGTTACTGGTGAGTGCCACTGCCATGTCGCATAGGACATCACAGCCGCCACGTCTGGCTATGTCACGACCTGAACTATGCAACAAATAAACAACAGACTGCATCATAAATAACAACTCGATGAGATGGTGTGCTCTCAGCCAGATCACATCTTAAAGGCTACTTTCAAATCTCACAAAAAAACACACTTCATATACTGTTCATCTTTGTACAGGATTAACTGAAATGTTTTTAGTTTAAACTTTATTTATTTTACAACAATTGCGAAGCAAGTTCTAGCAACTTATAGTAATCACTCTCGTTGGTGCAGATGAAAGCGTATATGTTGTCATTCGTGTGGGAGGACACCGGAGTACCCGGAGAAAAGCCATCTGTCCTTACATTTCATGGGGAAAATAATGCATAACACCCCCTCTATCTCGATCATGTCTTTAAATGTCAATTTCATACATTTGGAGATAAAACAGTGAAATTACTATATTTCACACAGCAGAATCTATTCATAATCCTCAAAGCTGCACAAGACAATATGCTTCATGCTAAAGAGGTTACAATTGCACTTACGGGTCAAAGGTCCAAATTGCTGTTTGGTATCAAAAGATAAGGTTGTGATTAGGGTACAAAGGTCAAGACGGGCAAAAAATGCATTAATCTCTCTTGTTTCAGCAAAATCTAGGTACGTATTGATGGGGATTTCATGTAAGCATCACACATGAAATGTTCATTGCATTGAGGTTGTATGATACGTGCATAGTCTGGTCTGTATGTCATCAGTCACGGTCGCAATATCAAGGTCACTAGTCAAGGTCACACTTCATAGGGTCAGTTTAGGACATTGGTCTCACAAATCATGTTGATGTGCACAATATTCAGCTTGCATTATGAGTATATAGTCTACATTCGTTATGTCGAATTCCGTCGGACAAAATACTTCGACATTTATTATAACCGAAATTTGACGTAATGAAATTCGATATAAACAGAGCCAATTATATGTACCATGATAGTGTCTGAAACGGGATTTTGATCCAACTTCGAGATAACCGGAGAGTTCGACATTAACTGACTGACATAACGGATATAGACTTTATATATCTGTCAAGCACCCATGTTGAGGAGAATCCATCGATTTTCTTCCTTATCTAAGATGCATTTTCAATATTAACCCTTTCAACACCACATACCTCTAAATAGGCTTGCAAAATGTGTAGATCCAGATGAGCCGGCTCGTGACGAGCCGTCTCATCAGGATCTGCACTTTTTGCCAGTGATATGACTATTTTTAGACATAATTACCCATTTTGATAAATGAACTTGTCCAAATGTGATTTTCTGATTCATTTATTGGTTTATGAATATCATGGACCAGTCCATGTGAGTTACTTTGTGTTGAATGGGTTAAAATCCTATTTATATTAATTGCATTCATCATCATATAATATAATATACAAAACATAAGTGCAAAACAGCAGGATAAGTTTTAACAACATTAGCAAGCAGCTCTCACACACAATATTCTTATTTAACAGAGTGGGAAGTTGTTTGGAAAAGGTAAGGATGGAATGCCCAACCTGCCTGTCATGGGGGACCTGCAGATGGCGCTGGACCATGAGTGTAAGAAGAATAGACAGATACAAGAACAGATTGACCGACTGAGGAACGACAACTTCACGCAGGCGAACGAGTGTAAGTGCTGATGGGATTTGGTCTTAACCCTTTCAACACCACAGACCTCTAAATAGGCTTACAAAAAGTGTAGATCCAGATGAGCCGGCTCGTGACGAGCCGTCTCATCAGGATCTGCACTTTTTGCCAGTGATATGACTATTTCTAGACATAATTACCCATTTTGATAAATGAACTTGTCCAAATGTGATTTTCTGATTCATTTATTGGTTTATGAATATCATGGACCAGTCCATGTGAGTTACTTGGTGTTGAATGGGTTAATATAACTGTATCGGAGTTAGAAAATAACGGAAGCATAGATTGTATGGTGTATGTGTGATAAGAACCCGGTTATTGGTAATGTTGAATGCGAGTAAAATATCGGGACAGTTTGAATTTACCCTACAGCTGGGTGAAATAAATAATGCCCATTTGCGCACTAGGTGTGTATTAGCTTACAAAACCGTCCCCTTGTACAGGGATTTCACCGACACTTGATAAGCCCAGAGCTTCAGCTCGATAGGGATGATTTGGGAGATAATATAGCTGGCAACACACGACAATGGGCTCATATTCACAAGTCGGCGGCCATATATTTGATATATTCTCCCTACCGCCTCAACATTTTGAACTGAGGGAGAAGTTGTTCACATTGAATATGTAGAACACACTGTGTCAACAAACTACTCCCTTTACTGTCGAAGTCAATTCAAGGTCTAGCTTTAGCACTGCTAACCAGGTAAATATGTTACATGATTATGCTTGTGAAATGTGGGTGATTGGTTACGGTTGATTTGTGACTGGTTTGAACACCCGTGCCACGAAGTGCAGTGTATGCCTGGGTAATGTGTGTCATTTGTAAAACAGGCTGCCAAATGTGAAGGTCAGTAGTTACCGTATATCTCATGTACTGAATGAGATTGTACACAATTGTATTACAATGCATGTATAGTTCCGTTCTAATTCTGCAGTTTGGTTTGTTTATGCAAACTGTGTCAACGAACTACTCCCTTGTATACTGTCAAAGTCAATTCAAAGTCTAGCTTTAGCCCTGCTAACCATGTAAAAATGTTACATGATTATGCTTGTGAAATGTGGGTGACTGGTTACGGTCGTTGACTTCAAATCACTTGCACCTCACCATTGTAGGTTCGAAACTCAAGGGGGGTGTCAAATTCTTTCAAATGTGGAAGCTATCCAGTTGGTATGCGAAAGGTTACTTGTTCTACGCAGGTGCCCGCCCCCCACCCATGCATGACATACTGCTCGGAGGGGCACCTTCGGCATTCCTCCATCATTAACAGCTGGAGAGTCGCCATATGAACTAAGCTGTTTGGTCGAATTTAAACCCAAAAAACAAAACAAAAAGCTATATTGTGAAATTAAACTGTCCAAGTAGTGCAGTGGTTAGCGCTCGCTTCTCACCAATGCAACCCTAGTTCGCTCCTCTGACCGGGAAGTATGTGAGATGGTACGGTGGTCGCCAGATCGGACATGTGGGATTTTCTCCGGGTACTCCGGTTTCCTCCCACACGAATGACCACATATACGCTTTCATCCGCGCCAACGAGTGTGATTAATATAAGTTGTTAACATTTGCTTCGCAATCGTTCGCTTAGAATCATTTACAGCACCATAATTACATATATCTCTTTGTTTCAGTGCTAAAGGTGAAGGGTGCTCTGAGGGAGAAAATGATATCTGATCCTGGAAATATGACCCCTACTGTAACCGCAGCAGTCAAGGTCCTTATACAGTCACCTTCCAGTCAGATTAACCCTGCACATGCACTGCTGACCCCTGGTGTGAAGAAGTCACGCCTGCTGGCCCCTCCAACTCCTACTCCCCAGAGAATGCACCACAAAATCCCACATAGATTTGTGACTGGTTTGAACACCCGTGCTACGAAGTGCAGTGTATGCCTGGGTAGTGTGCCATTTGTAAAACAGGCTGCCAAATGTCAAGGTCAGTACCGCAGTTACTGTACATCACATGTACTGATTGACATTGTATACAATTGTATTACAGTGCATGTATAGTTCCATTCTAGATCTGCAGTTTCGTTTATTTATACAACTCTTTTGTTTAGCCCAGTTGCAGAACAAGTTATCGCCCTAGGGATCGGACTTTGCCACTTAGAGATCCACCTCCGTAAAAAAAAATATATTGTTTTTTTGATACAAATTCTTTGCCAATAAGCTACACTTGTAATTGTAAAGCACTCCTTCAAATTCAGATGTATTTAATGGTCTTATTGAGTGTTTTAAAGCAGCATTATATCGTAATAAAGGATGTTTTTTGGTAAAATATAAATACTAATGTATGTGTGTTTACAAAATTCGAAATAGTCGCTCAGAAACAATAAAAATCCAATAAATATACACCGTCGTATACGCGAATTGTTTATCAACAAACGAAATGTGTTTATCAACACACGAAATGTAAACATTCACCGCGCATGCGTGAAACAACAGCGGATGTAGAAACGCACGTTGTAATGTCAACATATTTTGAACATGAAAGACTGTCTATCTATCTTCCTCTAATGTCGAATACATCACGGTGATGTAGACATGTCCCTAAAAGACTGAGATAACAGAGGTATGAATTGACATCTCAAGTACAAATGGGGACGATGCATTCCGAATGTAAACAAGTGCGGACGATGTGTTCCGATTGTAAACAAGTGCGTGACCGACTGACTCGGAAAGTCCTACTTTCGGTTTTGAGATTGTTTTATCGCAAACAAACACTGTTTACTAATTGAACATAATTATGCAAATCATAATGTAAGAATGTGTAGCATTGTAGCATACGTAAAATTTGAATTTTTCAAATATCTTTTATATCATACGATATAGTGCTGCTTTAAGCCTTTTTCATTGAAATTTATTTAAATAATACTATTTACGGGCGCAATCGACCGGTTTCTCTGTACTTACATTCGTCAAGCTTTACAGGCACTTTAGTCTTGGACTAAATATGGAAACTATGCTTAGGGCCTTGAAATATGCTATATAGTTCTTGCTGTATTTTATTATAAATTCTGTAATAATCCAGATAGAGCTACTGTACATTTATCATCTTTTATACATACATATATACTAGTATATATATTATACACACAGATCTCGCAGCCACAATGGTTCAACATACACCACAGGATCCACAGACACTTGGATTCATTTCATACGCATTTCCTCATGTTTACAGTAGACACAAGATAGTGTATTCAGTTATTACTGGAAATTTGTATTATGTAAGATAATAGGCACAAGATAATGTGAACAGTTCTTGGGTTGGTATCGATTATATTGACAACAATATCTTAGTATAAACTAATAATAATAAGGAATAAATATGTGTATGTGTGCTTGTTTAGAATGTTCTATGGTATGTCATCCGAAGTGCACAGCCTCGGTACAAGAGACGTGTGGTCTGCCGACGGAGTATATCCGTCACTTCACTTCCATCATGGATAGGGGTTCTCCCATGCCTCAAGATGGCTGCCAGTCGCCGTACCTCAGCGGGGATGAGGAGGATGAACCTATTCAACTGAAAGGATGGCTGAAAGTGCCAAAGTAAGTATAGTGAAACCTCAAAATAACTGTTATATACTCATTTTTTGTTATTACAAATTTATTTTTTTAGCTCGATTGCGAAACAAGTTCTTACAACTTATATTAATCACTCTCGAGACCTCATTCCTGATGATGGAATCCATCGCCACGAGGGAGAGAGAAGAGGCAACGTGGAATTTAAATACCTTGCCTAAGGGCACAATCATAACGACTCCAGCAGGGCTCGAACTCCGGACCTTTTGCACCTGAAGCGAACGCGCATCCACTGCGCTATCATGACTGCCACGATTATGTAATGTAAAGTCACCACGATTATGTAATGTAAAGTCACCACGATTATGTAATGTAAAGTCACCACGATTATGTAATGTAAAGTCACCACGATTATGTAATGTAAAGTCACCATGATTATGTAATGTAAAGTCACCACGATTATGTAATGTAAAGTCACCACGATTATGTAATGTAAAGTCACGATTATGTAATGTAAAGTCACCACGATTATGTAATGTAAAGTCGCCGATTATGTAATGTAAAGTCACCACGATTATGTAATGTAAAGTCACCATGATTATGTAATGTAAAGTCACCATGATTATGTAATGTAAAGTCACGATTATGTAATGTAAAGTCACCACGATTATGTAATGTAAAGTCACCACGATTATGTAATGTAAAGTCACCACGATTATGTAATGTAGTCGCCGATTATGTAATGTAAAGTCACCACGATTATGGATTATGTAATGTAAAGTCACCACGATTATGTAATGTAAAGTCACCATGATTATGTAATGTAAAGTCACCATGATTATGTAATGTAAAGTCACGATTATGTAATGTAAAGTCACCACGATTATGTAATGTAAAGTCACCACGATTATGTAATGTAAAGTCACCACGATTATGTAATGTAGTCGCCGATTATGTAATGTAAAGTCACCACGATTATGTAATGTAAAGTCACCACGATTATGTAATGTAAAGTCACCACGATTATGTAATGTAAAGTCACCACGATTATGTAATGTAAAGTCACCACGATTATGTAATGTAGTCGCCGATTATGTAATGTAAAGTCACCATGATTATGTAATGTAAAGTCACCACGATTATGTAATGTAAAGTCGCCACGATTATGTAATGTAAAGTCACCACGATTATGTAATGTAAAGTCACCATGATTATGTAATGTAAAGTCGCCGATTATGTAATGTAAAGTCACCACGATTATGTAATGTAAAGTCACCATGATTATGTAATGTAAAGTCACCATGATTATGTAATGTAAAGTCACCACGATTATGTAATGTAAAGTCGCCGATTATGTAATGTAAAGTCGCCGATTATGTAATGTAAAGTCACCACGATTATGTAATGTAAAGTCACCACGATTATGTAATGTAGTCGCCGATTATGTAATGTAAAGTCACCACGATTATGTAATGTAAAGTCACCACGATTATGTAATGTAGTCTCCGATTATGTAATGTAAAGTCACCACGATTATGTAATGTAAAGTCACCACGATTATGTAATGTAAAGTCACCACGATTATGTAATGTAGTCGCCGATTATGTAATGTAAAGTCACCATGATTATGTAATGTAAAGTCACCACGATTATGTAATGTAAAGTCGCCACGATTATGTAATGTAAAGTCACGATTATGTAATGTAAAGTCACCACGATTATGTAATGTAAAGTCACCACGATTATGTAATGTAAAGTCACCACGTAGCTGTCCTTATTTTTGCTATAATTACCACTTATTATACTATGTACAGTCAACAGGTATTAAGCAACCAGTGATTGCATGAGATTGTCTATGTAGGACAGGTAGATGCTTATTACATGTTCAATGTATTATTAAAATTCTAATTCAGAAAGCCAACTGTTTAGCACTGACTGCTCAATACATGTCACTATGTATTATAATGTTAATTTAAGAAGCTTAGGAACCTGTCTTAAGCAGCCAGCCAAGGGAGTCACAGGAAGTGGCTATTTAGCATGAGTGACTGCTTAATACATGTCAATATGTATTATAATGTTAATTTAAGAAGCTTAGGAACCTGTCTTAAGCAGCCAGCCAAGGGAGTCGCAGGAAGTGGCTATTTAGCACGAGTGACTGCTTAATAAAGGTTAAATGTATAATAAAACAACATATTTGGAATCTGGACTGCTTACAGGTTGGCAGCTTCATGGACGTGGCCACTAACAAAGGGTTGACTGTAGTGAAAAGTGGTTGCTTAATGGAGAAACAGGAACCTGCTGAATTAATACAGATTTCACTGGACTACCAAATTAGCGAGACCGTCTTTGTTATTAGTTTAAACATATTTATTTTCTGTCAATACATGATTATTTACAACAACTGATATAAGGAATTGGACAGAAAGCTGTATAGCTTATATGATTGTCCTCTCCTTTCTAAATAATATACACAAACATTTCATGGCAAAATAATTTACAATTTCATAAACAAAAAGTAAGTGAACATAGAGAAGGAGAAAAGAGGTTATACAGAATGAATGAACAACACTCCGCCATGATTCTTGGAAGCGACAGGGCGAGAATTTCGACACGAAATTGCACTACATTGTCAGTGTTGGAAAAGAAAATCTACTCATTCGAAATAAAATGTATTATAAACCATTGTATACCTACTTCATTTCACAAACTAACTGAAGTAAAACCATTTTGTGTCTCTAATATAATTACTTCTTTGTTATTGTGTTTAGAAATAGAAAAGAACTAGGCTGGGAACGCCGCTGGTGTAAGATGGAAGGAAACATTGTACTCATGTTCAACACAGACTACGATGCCAACCCGGTGGACACGTTTGATTTGAACCCATCAGAGACGGATGTGACCATTCATAGTGCTATCAGCATAGCCGAGCTACCCAACACTGCTGCTACAGACCTGCCATATACCTTCAAGCTAGAACTTGAACCTCTCACCACATGTTGGCCTGGAAGGTATTGTAGTCAACTTTATATTTTTGTTTAGTCTGCCTCCATGGTCGAGTGGTTACTGTCGCTGACTTGTATACCACTGTAACCAATCATCACTGATGGTCACGGGTTCAAACGCCGCTCAGACTGTGTCTCATTTATGTGAAAAAGGTGGCAGTTTATTACGGAGGTTGGTGCAACAAGTACTGGTTTACCGCTGGAGTCTGCCCATGACAGTTGTTCTTAGGTAAAACTGGGCTGATACAGGCGTAAAATCAAAACAAACATAATTAATTTAATTCTGTTTTCTATTCTTGCTGCCCACCAATCATGTTCTGCCATAACGTTACATAGCAATTGAATCTTAGCTTAAGCTTTATTTATTTTACAACGATTGCGAAACAAGTTTTAGCAACTTATATTAATCACTCTCGTTGGCGCGGATGAAAGTGCATATGTGGTCATTCGTGTGGGAGGAAAACGGAGTACCCAGAGAAACCCACCTGTCCGATCTGGCAACCACCGTACCATCTCACTTACTTCCCGGTCCGAGGATCGAACCTGGGTTGCATTGGTGAGACGCGATTGAATGTCAGATTTGTAGTGCATAGCACTTTTGCTCTCACCAATGCAACCCGGGTTTGATCCTCAAAACGGGAAGTATACGAGATGGTATGGTAGACGCCAAATCAGACCGGTAGGTTTTCTCCGGAGGCTCCGGTTTCCTCCCACATGTATGACTACATATACGCTTTCATCCACGCCAACGAAAATGATTAATGTAATATAAGTTGTTGCAGCTTGTTTGGCAATCATTGTAAGGTAAATAAACTTTATACCTTTTAAGATTACTTAAATTATTCTTAACAGAGCTTTCCCTGCCGTGTATTTTAATACTTAAAATAAGGTGCCCAAAGTTGCTAGTTGTAAGATCTCTTCCTGTGTATATTTGCTTGATAAAGCATTCAATAACCTTGTAAACAGTACATTACCAATGTTAACTTATAATTGCGTACATCATATGGAATATAATAATGCATCTATGGAATATAATAATGCATCTATGGAATATAATAAGGAATCTGGAATATAATAGGGAATCTACAGAATATAATATGGAATTTGTGGAATATAATATGGCATCTATGAAATATAATACTGACTATGGAATATAATATGGAATATACAGTGGAACCTCTCTAAACCGGACATCTTCGGGACTGGATAAAAAGTCCGGTTTACAGAGGTTTCCGGTTTTCAGAGGTTTTTTATTGATGTGTTTTCAAAACTGCATATAACCTTTATAAATTACATATGCCTTTATAAAGTGATGAACTATTTTTGAAAAACAGTTCTTTAAATATTATTTTGTAAAACAAATGGTCAAAAGTTGCGAAAATCATAATTATCTTGTGTGACTGGATTATATTGTGCTTTCACAGGTGATCAAACGGTTGCATCAAACAATAAATTACGAGATTCACAAAATCCTTTATTCGTTATCAAACAAGTTTTATAATTGCCTATCGGATAGTAATCTACACGTGATTATAACATAATCCCCCAGTTAGCCGACAAATTAACTGTACATGAGTGCTAATTGACCTTTCTGCAAACGCTACTTAGGCACGCCCCCCATAGTTACAGGTGCTCGCTGTAACCACTCGAGACAAGCTATCTAACAAAATGGCGTCTAACGCAGACCTGCATCGAGTTGATCTAGATAAAATTCCGTCGAATTTCTCGGTTTTATTTCACCCAGATAAGAATATCTCGAAAGCAAGACAGCAAGGGTTTATGTTCTTCAGTGAAGGTTATTTCTCTAAAGTACAGATATATTTAACGGATGAGGACGTGTTAAGTGTTCGTGGAAAATGCTTTCGCAGTCAACGGAAGAGTGAACAACCATATCGTGTCAACTTTGACATCAACAGAAATGAAATATGCCACCGTATTGAGAGACTCGACCCTATGCCTCCTAGAAGACTCGAACATTAGGCCCATAAACTGAACACCAGTACGTTCACTGAGCTAATATGGGAATCCCACAGCTCTGCACATGCATGGGTACTATTACTACTATCTGGTCCCTAGTCCACCATCCACGACAATATGTATGAACCACATGTATAATTTTAATCACCATTATACTCGCATATCTCTTGTGAACTGTAGATCTATAAATGCAGAATATATTTTTTGGAAATATTTTATTATGTATAAATAAATTAATTTCAACTTACTTTTGTGCAAATATATCTGTTTGCATTAATTGTGGATGTATTCAGCTGGTCGTCCACACAACTTGACCCACCTTAGACATTTTTCAAAATTTGTCTTAGGTTTTGGAAATGGCACGAATTTAGCGTCACCTATCAATCGATCTGGATATCTATTATCACTGTCACACAGCCCGTAACTACATCTTTACACCATTGTCAATGACAGACAGCATTAATTAATTGCAATTAATTTGTAATTAATTTTCAAAAAATAATTTCAGATCACGATCACTCGTTATCAGATTTGATTAAAATTTTACTAAATAACTCGTTTGTCTGACAGAACGATAAAACAATGACTCGGTGTAGTAATCAATACTATAATTATGTGCACACATTTTATAATTGACCAATTAACACAATCAGTGCTAAATTCCGATGTGCAATACTTTGATCTTGATCAGATCTGTATCGGGACATTGTAAGTCGGCGATCTCTGTGATGTACCGGTAGTCGGTAAGTTGTTGATAAACAGTGTGACACGCTTAAATTTGATTGCTATGTTTGCGAGGAAAGAATGACAGTATGGGGTCAGTCGGTGTTTTTATAGATGCATTGATTTTAAAGCAGCTGTCTGGCATTTTGTGGTTCATATACACACTTAGATTTGTCCAATGATTTTGAAATGGGTTGAATTTAACGTCGATCACCAGGATATCGACTAATTTAATACTATAACTAACCCACACACCAACGCTACACATTTTCAACATCATTAAAACAATTTTAAACCCGTATTTTCGATCAAATTCACGCCTTTTCAAATTTGTCTACTCGTTACTAGTTTGTCTAATATGCATTGTTTGTCTAACAAGATGGCGGCGATAAACCGTTGCCGGGGTTGTGTGCGAATGGTGCGATGCGATTGGCTAACGCCAGCTGTCAATCAAAATCGGCAGAAAGGTCAATTGCAGTAGTCATCAATCAGCCTGACATCTTATAATCTTGCGCGATTATCACACGTTCATAGATCAAACGCGCACCGTTAAAAACGAGATTGGAAAGTGTCAGCAGCGTGTCAATTTATGACGGAATACACAAACAAATTCAACACTTTTTAGTTTATTGATGAAGACCTATGTCGCCTAAAAGTTGTTCCGGTTTTGGGAGGTGATATTACATCAAACTGTACCCAAATTATGCAAATTTTTCGTCCGATTTCCGGAGTTGAGAGGTTCCGGTTTTCAGAGTGATTTTATGTAAGAAATAAAGAAGAAACAATTCGGGACTTTCAAAAACGTCCGGTTTTGGGAGTATTCCGATTTAGAGAGGGTCCGGTTTTGGGAGGTTCCACTGTAATAAGGAATATATGGAATATAATAAGGAATCTATGAAATATAATGTGGAATGTGTGGAATATAATAAGGAATCTATGGAATATAATAAGGAATCTATGGAATATAATAATGAATCTATGGAATATAATATGGCATATATGGAATATAATAAGGAATCTATGGAATATAATAAGGAATCTATGGAATATAATAATGAATCTATGGAATATAATATGGCATCTATGAAATATAATGTGGAATGTGTGGAATATAATAAGGAATCTATGGAATATAATAAGGAGTATATGGAATATAATATGGAATTATATGGAATATAATTAGGAATATATGGAATATAATAAGGAATCTATGGAATATAATATGTGGAATATAATATGGAATATGTGGACTCTATGGAATGGAATCTATGGAATATAATAAGGAATCTATGGAATATAATAAGGAATCTATGGACTTTACGTATACCTGCATATAATTTTGTAGCAAACTTTTTATTCTGCTAAGACAAGTACCGTGTGTCTATTTTAGGGTACTGTATATGATGGCTTCACGTTTCACAGAGAAACAGAGATGGGTGGCCTGTCTTGAAGGAGCCATCAAAAATCTTCAGAAAGATGGCAGCGTCAGAAGATCTGTATGTTTTTGTAATTATTTTGGATAAAATGTTAAAAGAATAAGCAGGGCTATTATACTCTCCCTTGTATCACCGTTGATTTGCTGGTAAAGAAACAATCGAGACGCAGTCTGTATTAATTTATCTTTGACTGGTTACATGTGTTTTGCTTTTTTATATGCTATCGTTTGGATAAAAAATGTATTCCCAGTTAAAAAAGCTGTTTACATTTGCTACAGTGGTAGCACGCTGGACTGGTAATCCAGGGATCGCAGGTTCGATCCCCCCGTCTGACCCTAATACAATTAACAGTCTTTCAGATGGGACGTTAAACCGAGATCTCGTGTCGGTGCTGTACACACCGTGCACGTAAAAGAACCAGAGGAGACTCTGGAATGGGTCTCTGTCTGTATCATTGAACTATCCTCCAAAAATCTAAAATGACTAATCTCTTCAGGAGGCATCGCTCATATGGGCAACTGGTAGCGACGATAAATAAACGTAAAACACACACGCTACATGCATAATCCCATCATAAATTACAATGAAAACAATCTTGTATATTAGAGGTATATGATTACACGGTTATAGTTTTGTATGATGGGATTGATTGGATAATTTTGAATGTCGAGTAATTCTTTATGAAAACGGCACTGATTAAACGGTGAAATGATGAAATAGTTTGAAGATTATAGAAAAGACACGCTTTATATAGCATAGCATTATAATTTACATTTGTAACGATGGTTGGTCAATAGAGGGTAGCGGGATAGAGCGAAGGCATTGGCGTTTCTGTTTGTTATTTCTATTTTCGTCTCTTTGTGGTAGTTTTAATTTATCTTTCTGGAATCACAGGGATTCGGCACTTTTGGGGTACTAGTATATATATTTAAGTACAGGGATTCTACTCTGTGGGATGTCAGATTTCGCATCGATCAGTAAAATGGCCCTATCTGAAACAATTTTGTACAAATCTGTCCAAATATAACGCCTATCCCGAGTCTTTATATTGTTCTTCAAATAAAACACAACTTTAAGCTGCATGCATGTATACTTTGCAAACAATTGCCACAGACATTGGCCATAGCAGGTCACATTTCCATACTAGGACACGGGTTCTGTCAGCAACAACAAAAAATCTTCGACGGGAGAGTTTTAACTGTGAATAACATTATCAATAAAATGTGTTTCCACTAACGTGTAGGTTTATTCGGCAAATATGTACGTCAAAAGGAGATTTCGTAGAATTTTCAATTTGTTTTGAAAATTTCTAAAGCGGCGCAATTCGCGTTGAAACGAGCATTGAAACGAGCGTTCTGCTTGGATTATTAGAATGTAACAAGATGTTTTTTTTATATGAAGAATAATATTAATCATAATCCAATCAGAACGCTCACAGGCAGATTACACTGTATGGTAGTGTTTCCCACATGATGGATATTAGTTTAGTTTGTTACAGACTTCCACCAAGCATTTCTATGTTTACTTTTTCAGAAAATACAAGTAACCAGTCTGTTGGACCTGACAGGAGCCGAGAGATTAGAGTTGAACTGTTCTCTGCTGCTGAGTAAACAGGTAGCAGGCATATAATCTCTGAGTAAACAGGTAGCAGGCATATAATCTCTGAGTAAACAGGTAGCAGGCATATAATCTCTGAGTAAACAGGTAGCAGTCATATACTCTCTGAGTAAACAGGTAGCAGGCATATAATCTCTGAGTAAACAGGTAGCAGGCATATAATCTCTGAGTAAACAGGTAGCAGGCAAATAATCTCTGAGTAAACAGGTAGCAGGTCAAATAATCTCTGAGTAAACAGATAGCAGGCATATAATCTCTGAGTAAACAGGTAGCAGGCATATAATCTCTGAGTAAAGGTAACATAAACAGGTAGCAGGCATATAATCTCTGAGTAAACAGGTAGCAGGCATATAATCTCTGAGTAAACAGGTAGCAGGCATATAATCTCTGAGTAAACAGGTAGCAGGTATATAATCTCTGAGTAAACAGGTAGCAGGCATATAATCTCTGAGTAAACAGGTAGCAGGCATATAATCTCTGAGTAAACAGGTAGCAGGCAAATAATCTCTGAGTAAACAGGTAGCAGGCAAATAATCTCTGAGTAAACAGGTAGCAGGCATATAATCTCTGAGTAAACAGGTAACATAAACAGGTAGCAGGCATATAATCTCTGAGTAAACAGGTAGCAGGCATATAATCTCTGAGTAAACAGGTAGCAGGCATATAATCTCTGAGTAAACAGGTAGCAGGTATATAATCTCTGAGTAAACAGGTAGCAGGCATATAATCTCTGAGTAAACAGGTAGCAGGTATATAATCTCTGAGTAAACAGGTAGCAGGCAAATAATCTCTGAGTAAACAGGTAGCAGGCAAATAATCTCTGAGTAAACAGGTAGCAGGCATATAATTTCTGCGTAAACAGGTAGCAGGCATATAATCTCTGCATAAACAGGTAGCAGGCATATAATCTCTGAGTAAACAGGTAGCAGGCATATAATTTCTGAGTAAACAGGTAGCAGGCATATAATCTCTGAGTAAACAGGTAGCAGGCAAATAATCTCTGAGTAAACAGGTAGCAGGCATATAATCTCTGAGTAAACAGGTAGCAGGCATATAATCTCTATAGATATATGCCCAGTACAATGTGTTAAAAAATAGTCACTACACAAAATGTGTTTAAACTGACAATATATTGCTCGATTAATTAATCTCGCA
This sequence comes from Archivesica marissinica, assembly GCA_014843695.1. Classification (NCBI taxonomy): domain Eukaryota; kingdom Metazoa; phylum Mollusca; class Bivalvia; order Venerida; family Vesicomyidae; genus Archivesica; species Archivesica marissinica. The sequence goes on from CM026403.1 coordinate 41,320,512, forward strand.
CCTGTCCAATACTGATTGGTCCGCAGGTGTTTTACAATCTGTGTTCAGTTGACACGTGTACAGATATTTCTGGATGCCTGTGTGGTACATCATACACATCGTTTTACATTCACAATATGCGATTACACTAATGTTTAAACTTTATTTATTTTACAATGATCGCGAAACAAGCTTCAACAACTTATATTAATCACTTTCGTTGGCGCGGATGAAAGCGTAAATGTGGTCATGTGAATACATTAAATACAACCAAGGTGGTTGACAGTCGCAACCACGGTGCTTGAAATCTGAAACGATAATCACGCATCAAAGAGTTTTGCAAACAGCATCTGCAATTTCGCTACGAAATCGAGTATTTTAAGGAGCAACCTAATAATCCTTTTATACCATGTCCCTCGTTAAAACATTACCAAAACAGTAACGTTAATTACTGTACTTAATATTGTTTCCGCCGCAATCTCTTTTGTGACATCACAGCTATGCGCATACATCTAGCGATACACACCACTGGAAAACTGGAAATCTGATGCTAAACCAAGGCCATCAACAGAGGAATGAAGCTTCTGTGATGATATGTGCACATGAATTTGGTTACAGTACATGCTATTTGAGATCTGTATACTATTTAATTAAATCTAGCATGATTTGGTTACAGTACATGCTATTTGAGATCTGTACAATATTTAATTAAGCATAACTGATTTGGTTACAGTACATGCTATTTGAGATCTGTATACTATTTAATTAAACCTAGCATGATTTGGTTACAGTACATGCTATTTGAGATCTGTATAATATTTAATTATACCTAGCATGATTTGGTTACAGTACATGCTATTTGAGATCTGTATAATATTTAATTAAACCTAGCATGATTTGGTTACAGTACATGCTATTTGAAATCTGTATAATATTTAATTAAGCATAACTGATTTGGTTACAGTACATGCTATTTGAGATCTGTACACTATTTAATTAAGCATAACTGATTTGGTTGCAGTACATGCTATTTGAGATCTGTATAATATTTAATTATACCTAGCATGATTTGGTTACAGTACATTCTATTTGAGATCTGTATAATATTTAATTATACCTAGCATGATTTGGTTACAGTACATGCTATTTGAAATCTGTATAATATTTAATTAAGCATAACTGATTTGGTTACAGTACATGCTATATGAGATCTGTATAATATTTAATTAAGCATAACTGATTTGGTTACAGTACATGCTATTTGAGATCTGTATAATATTTAATTAAGCATAACTGATTTGGTTACAGTACATGCTATTTGAGATCTGTATAATATTTAATTAAGCATAACTGATTTGGTTACAGTACATGCTATTTGAGATCTGTATAATATTTAATTATACCTAGCATGATTTGGTTACAGTACATTCTATTTGAGATCTGTATAATATTTAATTAAACCTAGCATGATTTGGTTACAGTACATGCTATTTGAGATCTGTATACTATTTAAGTACTCTGGACTCGTGTATCTTTATAACTTAGTATAAATGCCAGAAAGGTAGTTAAATAAATCGTTCAAAAGAGCAGAGCAATAGAAACGACCAAGCTTCTTTTTTTATGTGTATGTATGCTTAGGGAAATAAACAGGGTTACCCATTAGGGGCCTCAAAAAAAATGAAGAAAAGTTGTCCGACTACAAATATGATGCAAGTTCTTGTATGATACTGAAGAATACAGCATTGTGATGGATTTATGATGTGCCTGTGTGTGTGTTTTACGTTTATTTATCGTCTCTACCGGTTGCCCATATGAGCGAAGCCTCCTGAAGAGATTAGTCATTTTAGATTTTTGGAGGATAGTGCAATGATACAGAGAGAGACCCATTCCAGAGTCTCCTCTGGTTCTTTTACGTGCACGATGTAAAGCACCGACACAAGACCTCGGTTTAACGTTCCACCTGAAAGACTGTTAATTTTATTATGGTCAGACGGGGCATCGAACCTGTGATCCCTTGATTACCAGTTCAGCGTGTTACCACTGGACTACATATCCGTCTGTGATGTGCCTGTAATAACTATGAGTTTATAATGTCCTATCTCTTTACAGCTGACATTGATGGGGGCAGATGAAGGTTTATATGCTGTCAATGTACATAGAGTACCACCTGTCGTCACAAAACTAACACACTTTGAAAGTGTCTACCAGCTGAAGTTTATCCCACAACTCAGCCTTATTATTGTTATAGCAGGTAGGTTTGGAGCATTGACTAGCTATACACTGTGAGGCAAGTTTACGGCGTTGATATAGTATTTTGCTGGATCATTGACTAGCTATACACTGTGAGGCAAGTTTACGGCGTTGATATAGTATTTTGCTGGATCATTGACTAGCTATACACTGTGAGGCAAGTTTACGGCGTTGATATAGTATTTTGCTGGACAACTGGCTCTTGTATACGATAGTGCTGAATATTTTAATGTTACCTACCACCCACTTAACACTCCTGTTCTTGCACTAACCCATATGTTTATGGGGCCATACCCTTGCATGTGATCTGACTAATAGGGTCTGGCCACTTGGGTTTGCCGCATCTTTGTGAGACACGGGAGCTTAGTTTAAACAATATTTTATTTCAATGAATATATATAGTATAATGATCACGATAAGAAAATACATGTAGGATTGAGGAGAAAGCAACTTGCTTATGTGGCTACCTCTTTCCTACGAATCATTTACAAAACATACCGTTAGAATTAAGCAACAAAATTACTGTCAAATATTGAGTAACTCATTAATATTAGAATGTGAGAAAATGATACTAATTTTGAAATATATGTTAAGATATGATGGTGATTGTGCAACAGGATGACCAGCTGCACTTAATCATCCAATTACATCACCACAATTGGCTATGATGATATTTTAATGGAGAAAGAAAGAAACAAAATTTGGAGGAGAGCGTTTCAGAATCAGATGCCACCGGCTCGTGCATGTACGGAAATTGAGTAGGCGTTCCATATGGCAATTGTTTGTTGCAGTGTTATGCAAATCGTTTTGTGTCTTTAATGTACTTGTGAACGTGAGTGAAAAGTGATATGTTTGTTAGACACAGGAGCTTAAGTACTCCACCTGTGGTTCAAATCGTTTGCCCCTCACCATTGTAAGTTTGTTGTTTGCCCCTCACCACTGTAAGTTTGTTGTTTGCCCCTCACCACTGTAAGTTTGTTGTTAGCCCCTCACCACTGTAAGTTTGTTGTTTGCCCCTCACCACTGTAAGTTTGTTGTTTGCCCCTCGCCACTGTAAGTTTGTTGTTTGCCCCTCACCACTGTAAGTTTGTTGTTTGCCCCTCACCACTGTAAGTTTGTTGTTTGCCCCTCACCACTGTAAGTTTGTTGTTTGCCCCTCACCACTGTAAGTTTGTTGTTTGCCCCTCCTGTAAGTTTGTTGTTTGCCCCTCACCACTGTAAGTTTGTTGTTTGCCCTCACCACTGTAAGTTGTTGTTTGCCCCTCACCACTGTAAGTTTGTTGTTTGCCCCTCACCACTGTAAGTTTGTTGTTGCCCCTCCTGTAAGTTTGTTGTTTGCCCTCCTGTAAGTTTGTTGTTTGCCCCTCACCACTGTAAGTTTGTTGTTTGCCCCTCACCACTGTAAGTTTGTTGTTTGCCCCTCACCACTGTAAGTTTGTTGTTAGCCCCTCCTGTAAGTTTGTTGTTAGCCCCTCGCCACTGTAAGTTTGTTGTTAGCCCCTCACCACTGTAAGTTTGTTGTTTGCCCCTCACCACTGTAAGTTTGTTGTTAGCCCCTCCTGTAAGTTTGTTGTTTGCCCCTCACCACTGTAAGTTTGTTGTTTGCCCCTCACCACTGTAAGTTTGTTGTTTGCCCCTCACCACTGTAAGTTTGTTGTTTGCCCCTCACCACTGTAAGTTTGTTGTTTGCCCCTCACCACTGTAAGTTTGTTGTTGCCCCTCACCACTGTAAGTTTGTTGTTTGCCCCTCACCACTGTAAGTTTGTTGTTTGCCCCTCACCACTGTAAGTTTGTTGTTTGCCCCTCACCACTGTAAGTTTGTTGTTAGCCCCTCCTGTAAGTTTGTTGTTAGCCCTCGCCACTGTAAGTTTGTTGTTAGCCCCTCACCACTGTAAGTTTGTTGTTTGCCCTCACCACTGTAAGTTTGTTGTTTGCCCTCACATGTAAGTTGTTGTTTGCCCTCACATGTAAGTTTGTTGTTGCCCCTCACCACTGTAAGTTTGTTGTTTGCCTCTCACCATTGTAAGTTTGTTGTTTGCCTCTCACCATTGTAAGTTTGTTGTTTGCCCCTCACCACTGTAAGTTTGTTGTTTGCCCCTCACCATTGTAAGTTTGTGTTTGCCCCTCACCACTGTAAGTTTGTTGTTTGCCTCTCACCACTGTAAGTTTGTTGTTTGCCCCTCACCACTGTAAGTTTGTTGTTAGCCCCTCACCACTGTAAGTTTGTTGTTTGCCCCTCACCACTGTAAGTTTGTTGTTAGCCCCTCACCGTTGTAAGTTTGTCATCTGGTGTAATGTCAGGCATCTGATGGACTTATAATGAACACAACAACAAACCCCTCCTAGGGAGATTTCTGGTGTAATGTCAGGGGTCTGATGGACTTATAATGAACACAACAACAAACTCCTCCTAGGGAGATTTCTGGTGTAATGTCTGGTGGACTATAATGAACACAACAACAAACGCCTCCTAGGGAGATTTCTGGTGTAATGTCAGGCATCTGATGGACTTATAATGAACACAACAACAAACTATCCGATGCATTTCATTTTGAACAGGAATAGAACTGTAAATGGAGATAAATCTCGTGTCAATTTCTCATTTCAGGAAAGGACCGCAAAGTGTTAACAATAGACAAGAAGTTGATACAGCTGAGACTGGGCCAGTCAAACGGCGGTGAGACGCAACCTGTCCCTCATAATGTGGTGGAGGACGTTGTCGGGTGTACGGTGCTAGACTGTGGTATCTGGAACGATGCTGTATACATGTGCGTGGGAATGACAGACAAAATCATCATCATGAAATACAACACAGACCTTAGAATGTTCTGTGTTAGAAAGGTGTGATGTTCTACTCATTCTCGTTTACTATGAAAGGATGGTAGTCAGCAGTCTCGTAGCTTCCTATTGTGCACTCTAGGCATGTGCATGCACAGTTTCTTCAAATAATGGCAGTGCCAAAAATATAATAAAAAACGAAATTTTCCATTGAAAATATTCCCCGAACCCTCTATCCTAATTGTGCCTACACATATATCAAGCTAGAGCTGTAAACGAGACTTGACCCACAACATGTTGGAGTGATATCATTATGGACTATTGTTTATCTACTAGAATGGCAGGGAATGCTGATTTTAGCATTCGAATGATCTTCCTAATGAATATTCGCTAATTTCTTGAACTTTCGAAATGTACATTTTTTCTACTTTCTGTTTCTGTGACATAGCAGCGATTCCTATTTAAAAATTGGTGGATTTGCTGAATTCTATAAACGTGACGTCTACTGTTAGCTTTTTTAAAAACCCGGCAGGGACTTTTGGTAGCCTGATATTTATAAATATTGACAATTTATGTGGATTAGCTTTCAGCATTTCCGACCATTGTTGACGCAAAGAGTCTGTGTTGTAAATATGGCCTGTGGATTGTTCAATGATTACTGAAGCAAAGTAGATGACGTGGGTGGGTCCGAGAATCTAAGATGACTGTATGGGAAAGTTTAACAATATTAATTAGGCACAACAATCGCTTTTTATTGGCTTCCGATGAATCTGGAGTTTCCGGAACATCCAGAACTTTCCGTATGACTTGCGGATATGTGTGTTGATTTCGACCGCGTTATTCTAGGGTTTAAAGCATGGGTTCCTTTCGTCCAATACCCATAACTGAATCCACAATTATATACCCATACCTGAATCCACAATTATATACCCGTACCTGAATCCACAATTATATACCCATACCTGAATCCACAATTATATACCCGTAACTGAATCCACAATTATATACCCATAACTGAATCCACAATTATATACCCATACCTGAATCCACAATTATATACCCATAACTGAATCCACAATTATATACCCGTAACTGAATCCACAATTATATACCCATACCTGAATCCACAATTATATACCTGTACCTGAATCCACAATTATATACCTGTAACTGAATCCACAATTATATACCCGTAACTGAATCCACAATTATATACCCGTAACTGAATCCACAATTATATACCTGTAACTGAATCCACAATTATATACCCGTAACTGAATCCACAATTATATACCCGTAACTGAATCCACAATTATATACCCGTAACTGAATCCACAATTATATACCCGTACCTGAATCCACAATTATATACCCATACCTGAATCCACAATTATATACCCGTAACTGAATCCACAATTATATACCCATACCTGAATCCACAATTATATACCCATAACTGAATCCACAATTATATACCCCGAGTTCAAGAAATTTACAGTGACTCAACATTTACTTGTTTTCAGCAATATGCTATGCATTATGAATATGTGTATATTACGACCCCATAAAACGGACGGGACAATTTGTACTAAATATGCCGACAGATTTCTCAAACAGAGTATTTAATTACAGGAGTTGAGCATTGATGAACCATGTAGTTGTGTGTGCATGGCCGACTTATTTGCTATTTAATTACAGGAGTTGAGCATTGATGAACATGTAGTTGTGTGTGCATGGCCTACTTATTTGCTATTTAATTACAGGAGTTGAGCATTGATGAACCATGTAGTTGTGTGTGCATGGCCGACTCATTTGCTGTTATTGGTACAGACAGATTTTACAAGATAAACTTTGACCACCCAAGTCTAACGGGTTAGTTTTAAGAAACATATTTAGTCTGCAGAAAAGTTTCACTGTATATGGGTGTTAAATTTCCAATTGGTCGAAAATATGTTGAGTCGGTGCTTTTCATTTTTGACTGTTTATATTATTTTTGAGTCGACACTGATGAGCCGGATAGCGAATGGAACTTCAGTGACAATATCGATTTGTTCACCTACTTCTGTGACAATATCGATTTGTTCACCTACTTCTGTGACAATATCAATTTGTTCACCTACTTCAGTGACAATATCGATTTGTTCACCTACTTCAGTGACAATATCAATTTGTTCACCTACTTCAGTGACAATATCGATTTGTTCACCTACTTCAGTGACAATATCAATTTGTTCACCTACTTCTGCGGCAGTAGCAAATTTTCTATTTTTATGAAAATGTCAATTTGTGTTACTACTTCTATAACAATATCAATTGGTTTTATATACTTCTATTACTAAATGTATGTTGTTTTGCCACCTCAATGACAATATTGATTGATTTTATATACTTCTATTACTAAATGTATTTTGTTTTGCCACCTCAATGACAATATTGATTGATTTTATATTTTGTTTTGCCACCTCAATGACAATATTGATTGATTTTATATTTTGTTTTGCCACCTCAATGACAATATTGATTGATTTTATATACAGTCAAACCTGTGTTGGTGGTCACCTCCATTAAGCAGCCAACCTGTATTAAGCAGCTATTTTCCAGATTCCCAATATGTTGTGTTATTATACATTTGGTCCCTATTAAGCAGCCACTTTCTGTGATTCCCTTGGCTGGCTATTTATGACAGGTTTGACTGTACTTCTATTACTAAATATGTGTTGCCACCTCGATGACAATATTGATTGATTTTATATTTTGTTTTGCCACCTCAATGACAATATTGATTGATTTTATATTATGTTTTGCCACCTCAATGACAATATTGATTGATTTTATATTATGTTTTGCCACCTCAATGACAATATTGATTGATTTTATATTATGTTTTGCCACCTCAATGACAATATTGATTGATTTTATATTATGTTTTGCCACCTCAATGACAATATTGATTGATTT
>CM026403.1:41329476-41403258 GCA_014843695.1 Archivesica marissinica
TAGTATAGGGACATCCATGACCTAGTGGTTATTTGACTTCAAATCAGTTTAGTATAGGGACATCCATGACCTAGTGGTTATTTGACTTCAAATCAGTTTAGTATAGGGACATCCATGACCTAGTGGTTATTTGACTTCAAATCAGTTTAGTATAGGGACATCCATGACCTAGTGGTTATTTGACTTCAAATCAGTTTAGTATAGGGACATCCATGACCTAGTGGTTATTTGACTTCAAATCAGTTTAGTATAGGGACATACATGACCTAGTGGTTATTTGACTTCAAATCAGTTTAGTATAGGGACATCCATGACCTAGTGGTTATTTGACTTCAAATCAGTTTAGTATAGGGACATCCATGACCTAGTGGTTATTTGACTTCAGTTGCCCAGCACCGCTGTGGGTTCGAATCTCACTGGGGTTGTCGAATGATTCATTGCGAGGAAGTTATGCAGCTGGCGTGTGGGAGGTCGGTGGTTCTACCATACGTGTCTGAAATATTGCGAGGAAGGGCATCCGGGATCTTCATCCACCAATAATAACTGGAGAATCGCCGTTTTTATAAGCTGTTGATGCTACATTAAAACCCGTAAACAAACGAATGTCTGACCTGCAACAGTTGATCATGCTGGTACTCCTTATAGCAAATGGACCAATAGCACCACCCCCTTTGTCTAGTTATTGAGTTATTGACTGACAACTAACCCAGAACAGTAGATAGTCATATCGGTACTCCTTATAGCAAATGGACCAATAGCACCACCCACCTTTGTCTAGTTATTGACTGACCACTAACCCAGAACAGTAGACTGTCATATCGGTACTCCTTATAGCAAATGGACCAATAGCACCACCCACCTTTGTCTAGTTTATTGACTGACCACTAACCCAGAACAGTAGAACTGTCATATCGGTACTCCTTATAGCAAATGGACCAATAGCACCACCCACCTTTGTCTAGTTATTGACTGACCACTAACCAGAACAGTAGACTGTCATATCGGTACTCCTTATAGCAAATGGACCAATAGCACCACCCACCTTTGTCTAGTATTGACTGACCACTAACCCAGAACAGTAGACTGTCATATCGGTACTCCTTATAGCAAATGGACCAATAGCACCACCCACCTTTGTCTAGTTATTGACTGACCACTAACCCAGAACAGTAGACTGTCATATCGGTACTCCTTATAGCAAATGGACCAATAGCACCACCCACCTTTGTCTAGTTATTGACTGACCACTAACCCAGAACAGTAGACTGTCATATCGGTACTCCTTATAGCAAATGGACCAATAGCACCACCCACCTTTGTCTAGTTATTGACTGACCACTAACCCAGAACAGTAGACTGTCATATCGGTACTCCTTATAGCAAATGGACCAATAGCACCACCCACCTTTGTCTAGTTATTGACTGACCACTAACCCAGAACAGTAGACTGTCATATCGGTACTCCTTATAGCAAATGGACCAATAGCACCACCCACCTTTGTCTAGTTATTGACTGACCACTAACCCAGAACAGTAGACTGTCATATCGGTACTCCTTATAGCAAATGGACCAATAGCACCACCCACCTTTGTCTAGTTATTGACTGACCACTAACCCAGAACAGTAGACTGTCATATCGGTACTCCTTATAGCAAATGGACCAATAGCACCACCCACCTTTGTCTAGTTATTGACTGACCACTAACCCAGAACAGTAGACTGTCATATCGGTACTCCTTATAGCAAATGGACCAATAGCACCACCCACCTTTGTCTAGTTACTGAGTTATTGACTGACAACTAACCCAGAACAGTAGACTGTCATATCGGTACTCCTTATAGCAAATGGACCAATAGCACCACTCCCCTTTGTCTAGTTATTGACTGACCACTAACCCAGAACAGTAGACTGTCATATCGGTACTCCTTATAGCAAATGGACCAATCAGCATCTGTCTTGCTGGTGACCTCTGATTAGAACCAGCTGATCATGTTGATGTTATGATCAGTTTAGTTGCTTTCTGATAAAATGATGGAACTCTACAACAGTCCATGTTGGTACGCAGTAACTATCCAACTCTGGATTATGATTATTCTTCATATATAAAAAAACATCTTGTTACATTCTAATAATCCAATCAGAACGCTCGTTTCAACGCTCGTTTCAACGCGAATTGCGCCGCTTTAGAAATTTTCAAAACAAATTGAAAATGCTACGAAATCTCTTTTTGACGTACATTTTTGCCGAATAAACCTACACGTTAGTGGAAACATATTTTATTGATAATGTTATTCACAGTTAAAACTCTCCCGTCGAAGATTGTTTTTTGTTGCTGACAGAACCCGTGTCCTAGTATGGAAATGTGACCTGCTATGGCCAATGTCTGTGGCAATTGTTTGCAAAGTATACATGCATGCAGCTTAAAGTTGTGTTTTATTTGAAGAACAATATAAAGACTCGGGATAGGCGTTATATTTGGACAGCTTTGTACAAAATTGTTTCAGATAGGGCCATTTTACTGATCGATGCGAAATCTGACATCCCACAGAGTAGAATCCCTGTACTTAAATATATATACTAGTACCCCCAAACGTGCCGAATCCCTGTGCATGTCACCAGTCCGTTTCACAATTCAATATCGTGCTTGTATTGCCGTGATAATAAAACAGCAATGACATTGTTTATATCGATTTCTGTAAATTAAATGTTTCTAAACAGTAAATACAGTGTAGGTTTTAAGCACAAGGCAACACTAACCTTAAATTAAACTGCTTTACTAAAGTTTACACAGCATCCGCCATTTGCATTCATTTGTTTACGCGTTTGTAAAAAGTATTTACAGGTCAGTGAAAACTATACTATCTACCATTTATTCACAGGCACATTCATAAACACTGTTTCAATAAAACTACTTACGAATTTGCTTCTCAGGTGTCATTTTGATGGATCGATTTTCACTTTGTCAATTGCGTTGGTGATATTATCAATTTAGTAGATTAGAAGAAATGTTCACTCCCGTAATGGCGGACAGTCACGTGACAACAAAATGGCGGCGGTCTAATTAGCTGTATTGGAATCGTCTATACATGTATGTTACAAAGTAATGCTAACTGGTTTCGAGCAACATTATTAAATGCCCTCCCAATGAAGAATATACTTGTGGTGATATTTAGTTTACAGCTAACCGGTATGAAAATGATTGAGTACGAATCCCACCTATACTGTATGCATTTTGTTCTAATCAAAATACTACTCACCGGCAGCAAACGATTATCACAGGCATTGCAGACAATCATGTTCTCGCATCATTGAGTAATATTTGTTATTAAATCGCTCTTATAAGTGCAAAATCCATGACTGTTTTCAAAAGCGCTCACAAGTAGGTCAATGTATTTTACTGGTGATCTTCAGCAAACGATCAACTTGGACACTAAATAACTATCCAGTTCGGTATAAAACAGTGTTGTCTTGTTATTGCAAGTCAAAATCCATGCATAACATTTTCATTTCATCAAAAACCAATTTTTCAAATTATTGAAATACCCCACCCAGCCGTATTTTTAATGCAAAACGCACACTACAATATCCGGAGACAGGAAATAATAGAATCAGTGGAATGGTTCCCGGTGTTGTTGACATTAAAGAGCATAGGACGAAAACCAGATTCTTTGACCAGACTATTTCCTATGCATAACCACGTGAATGGTGGATTATACATAACAATATATAAATAGTTTATTTTCAAATTCAGTAAGCCAGAGGCCTATGTGAAAATACAACAAAGATAAACATAGATACAATGACGCAACAAGATGACAATGAAATACAGACAAGGAATACAATATACCGTCAATCATAAATCAAGGTCATTAATGTGTGTAATGGCTATATAGATAATCATTATCATTTAAAGAATCTTGCATACATTTCTAGTTTCGTACAACGCCCAAAATATACGTGTACATAGTCATACGGAGAAGGTGTTTAAAGGCCTGCAGTTTGACCCCGTCCAATTGTTAAGATTTATACTTTACTACCTGTTCCATGTGATTAGTGGCTTGTATCAACAATGTAGCAGTACATTCAGTATAATTTGGCGTATGTAGGTATTTTCTAACGGTTAATATGCACGATCACTCTGTGAGCTGAGAATTAGTCAAAATGAGGCCCTGACAATTTAAGTAAACGTATATTATTGATTGTAAAGAAAATTGATAGTTATGAGTATTCAAACTACATAATCCAGATCAGCCCAGGGACATAGATTACATGTTATGTAGGTGCCTCATCAGCCGTAGCGTAATCACTGAGACTGATAATTTTGTATGCATGTATATAATATATGTGTATGGGCCGGAGGCCTTGAATTACGAATAAACTGTTAAACTGATCAGGGTCTATGTTGTTTGTAAGGTCGGAGTTTCGTCACTTTCATATTCTGTTCTGTCACTTTCATGTATCATCTGGTTTAAAAAGGCCGCCAGATTAAGTGTGAAAATAATGCCTGTTTATACCTTGCCCAAATGTTGGATTTGAACTGGAGCGTACAACGGAGTCTTGGATTATTCTTGACTTGCACTGTCTCATTCCATTGACATATTGCCAAATTTGAGCGTATAGTGTAGTGAAGAGCAGAGAAGGTTCCGATATGTTTGTCATGGAAAACATTCAAGCTGTTGTTGAATGATTCCACGCTACTAGTGTCCATGTGGTAGATATAATTTTGCGCTTCCTTATAAACATAGCATTTTCTAACACATGACAGCAACAGTTCTACAGCAACAGGACTTGTAAGTATTTGACGGCTGGGGATATAGTTGGGATCTATTTTACACCGAGACTCGGATGAACAGTCTGTGTGGTCATTTTGGTAATGTTTGACAATACATTCCATTTTTGTTCGAAGTATGGATTGGTCACCATTGCAATTACGCATAGCATATTGCATATGTGTTTTGACCGGCCCAACTTTGTCGGAAAGTTGAATGGACCAGGTTTTGCCCTCTCGGCATTTTGCACCACTTGATATCTGTTTCAGTTGCTTTTCAAGGGATACCGATGCATGCCATGTGTCATATTGATTTACTGTACGTTGCTGATTTTCTCTGATATGTTTGCTAACACTTGTATTACAATCGTGACCATGGCGTCGAACATTAATTTGTTTTGTTTCAAGGTGGGCATATATTCTTTTTGTGCCCAGAAGCTCATGTCGCTGTGCACATGGGTCGTCAGCACGCCTGACTATTTCGTGATGTATTACTTGTTTAGTATTATACCCAAGACAGGCAGGCAACGTCAGTGAACTTGGAGTTTCGCCGAGTACTGTGCCGTGCATCTGTTACCAAGTCTATTGAGTTATCAAGCCCGTTTAACTGAAGCTCTTCGGTTAGAGCAATATCACAGGATGACCGTCTTTCTTCGCTAATATGATCAGACGTGAATTTTAGATAAGCTTTAGTCGTTCGAGATCCAAGCGTTTGCAGTCCAATTGTAGAAATGAATCTATCCATCTGTGATGGTAGCATGCCACTTGTGATATAGCCATGAAACATTCGTAACGTGACTAAATTCTTTCCATTAGATAGTTCAAGTGATGATTTCCAAACAGACTTAAATTGGCATTGGTCACATGTTACAATGAATTGTTTGCCATAGTCAATACTATTAGTCGCCTTCAATGTCAACCTGAAATCACAAGTACCGCTATGTCTGTATGAAATGTCTGAGAAGTTCTGCAAAGCAGTTTGTGTTGTAATAACGAGATTCTCATCGTACGACTGCAAAGTACATTCATTGTGGTCATCTACTGGGGCAGGATGGCTATTCTCTTCCGACAATAGGCTCTCTTTGTATTTTGTAACTATTATATTGAGTACATCAAGAGTATTAGGTTTATCGTTCTTTTTACGTCTCAAAGCGAGATCAATACATTTTAGATCACTTCGGAATTGTTCGTATTCAGATTTATTGCCAAATAAGTTCATATTAAAACGCTGTTTACTCATTTTTGAGCTAATATCAATTTAAGAATTGGATTGAAAAAAGTTTACTCAATAGTCAGTAACCAACTAGATTAGTCATACGTACAGCCAAGCATGTGAGAGCGAAATTCACGTGGAATTGGCGTGTCAACTGCTAGTGTCATTTCTATACATGTATAATGTGCGCTATGGTTGTGATCTGTGCAATCTAATTCAAAATTCAGTTCATGTGTTGACCTAATCAAATATGTATGTATATAATATGTATGTATTTATATGAATAAACTATGTGTTCGTTATATGGTAACCTTCATACTTCATTTAATTATATATCTACAGTATTATTCGCAAGTTTCTGTTATATTTTAAATATTTCTCTGTGTCAGTGTGTGTTTACCGATATTGATGCTACATAATAATCACAGTGAATGCTATGAGTACATGTATAATATTATAATTATAATCTCTTGAACATACGAGTATTACACATATTCTGCCGATTTCTACAAGATGCCATTGAGTAAAATAACAATGTATGTAACTGATGAGCAGAGAAAAGAATTGCTGACTTTCTTGCAAAATAAGAACTGGGACGTAGAGATGGAAATAGAAGAAACAGCCACCGCCATGCCCGTTGCAGAGGCTGCTTACGTACCTCCCCCTATGCCTCAGCATGCTGAAGGTGTTGCTGATTGTCCACTGTGCTTGTGTTCCCCTTGCATAATAAATGAACAGAACAAACAACTTTGGTGGCCTGCTAATAATCGTCCACCGCATAATCTAAATTCACATGAGAGAAAGCTTCTATACAGGAGGTTTTGGGCAATGCTATATAATTGTGGCGCATGGAAAGATGTCAGATATATAGAGAGAAAAGTAGCGGCTAGAAGAGGAGACTGTACTTGGCATAAGAGGAACTGATGCCTGAATGTGTGGTACAGCAATGCAGGAACTGGCTGCCTAACCCGCGCAACCAGCCTTATTTGGGCCATAAGTGGAGTTGAATTGTTTATACCAGTTGTAAGTACTATAAAAATACAGAACTTCAATTTCAGCAATTTATAACCTCTGATATGTACGTGGGTCATAATAGATATATATAAGTGGTGCTCATGTATTAGATGTATACCATGCAGGGCCTCGCATGTGGCAAATACGATGTGCGTCGACCGTCAGATTTGTACCGCTATTCCTCGTGTGTTTAGTGCGTCGACCGTCAGATTTGTACCGCTATTCCTCGTGTGTTTAAAGGCCTGCAGGTTGCCTATATTTGACCTTAAACACAGTATTTCAAAGAGTCAACTACAGTCTACATCCGCTATGTCAAAGTCGGTTATGTCGAATTATTCGGTTATCTCGAAGTCGCATCACAGTCCCGTTTCAGACACTATCATTTTTACATATAACTGGCTCTGTTTATATCGAAAGTCAAACTTCGGTTATGTCGAAGTATTTTGTTCGGTCCGACGGAATTCGACATAACGGATGTAGACTTAGATTTATGATTTAAAGATTTATGCTTACACCTATTACTGAGCTAAAAGATGCTATAAAATCTCTTAATCTAAATAAAGCCATGTTGATTGGCAATTTGTAGAACGTAACATTCTTAGAAACCGGTGATATTTTAACTGGCCACATCGTTGATATAGTTAATGCAAATATAAATTCTGATAATTTCCGAGAAAGCTGGATGAAGTGTTTAATTGTACATGTAAGCAACTTTGATAAATTATCACACATGTACATCAAATAGTGGGATAATTATCATACATGTACATCAAATAGTGGGAATTGGCTGTCCGATTAGCGCAGTGGTTAGCGCGCTCGCTTCTCGCCAATGCAACCCGGGTTCGATCCTCGGAACGGGAAGTATGTGAGATGGTACGATGGTCGCCAGATCGGACAGGTGGGTTTTCTCCGGGTACTCCGGTTTCCTCCCACACGAATGACCACATTTACGCTTTCATCCGCGCCAACGAGCGTGATTAATATTAAGTTGTTAGAACTTGCTTCGCAATTGTTGTAAAATAAATAAAGTTTAAATTTTAGTGGGATTGCTAACTGGTGTGAAAGTAATGCTATTATTAACAGAACAGAACATATAGTTTATTAGATATAAGCATAACATAGCTAATTGTCATAATAATACATATACAATTATATGCATTGAAAAACGGAAACTTCATAAATATATGAAGAGTGTTAGACTGATTGTAGAAATACATGCAGAATAAAACGATTCCAATTATTTCGGATGCACAATTCGGATTTCGTAAGGTGCTCTCTGTGTGTTTTACGTTTATTTATCGTCGTTACCGGTTGCCCATATGAGCGACGCCTCCTGAAGAGATTAGTCATTTTAGATATTTGGAGGATAGTGCAATGATACAGACAGAGACCCATTCCAGAATCTACTCTGGTTCTTTTACGTGCACGGTGTACAGCACCGACACGAGACCTCGGTTTAAAGTTCCACCTGAAAGACTGTTAATTTAATTAGGGTCAGACGGGGCATCGAACCTACGATCCCTGGATTACCAATCCAGCGTGTTACCACTGGACCAACCGCAATATAATATTATGTTCCTTTATCTCTATGAAACATTTTCTTGACAGCATAGGCCGCGATGCATTGTAGTTAAAATGATATAAGCTTGACTTCCTTAGGATAATATAGTGCAATGTAAAATCTGTTAAATGTTGTATAAAGTTCAAATGGCGCACACGAATCGACTTCTTTGATGCCTCAATCAATTTTATAGCAATTTAAAGTTTAAAGTTGATTTATTTTACAATGATTGCGAATCAAGTTCTAACAACTTATATTAATCACGCTCGTTGGCGTGGATGAACGCGTACATGTGGTCATTCGTGTGGGAGGAAACCGGAGTAACCGGAGAAAACCCACCTGTCCGATCTGGCGACCACCGTACCATCTCACATACTTCCCGGTCCGAGGATCGGACTAGGTCAATGCGAACTTATTTCGCCAATAATGTGGGCCATATTCAATGAATACCTTGACTTATGATTACAAGGCACGACATTGGTATTGTCATTTCTATCAACCACATATGGTTGAGGTTGATATGATTGCTCTTTGCATATGTCATGATTCTCATTGGTTTAACACCTGTAATCTGTACTGTGATAAATGGGGGCTTTGGAGTTATTGCTATAGCATAAAAGGTGATTGTGGAAGAGAAGAGAGAGAGATGGTTTTATCGAAGAGATGCCGTCGAGGTGGTCAATGACTTTATCTATGTGCAGGAGCGTTGCATTTAATTTTAAGCTCACAAAAGGTTCAAGACAAAGGCATGAAATCTATGAACATACTAACAGCTGATTTACGTAAACTTTATGAGACCCAAAAACAGCTATCCAACTTTACGTTGCTCAAATACTATCCATTGTACATAATAATAAATTAAATATTTACTTAATACATTCTTAATAATTTCATGAAAAGCATTTTAAAGTAAGCATGCATATGTTATTGAAGCATTCTTCTTCTTTAGTATAACATATTATCACATATTATCACATATAAATATTTGTTTTAGTATTACATACATTAATATAAGTTGAAAGAATATTGCACGTGCTATTCTGCTTAGAGAATATTGCACGTGTTATTCTGCTTAGAGAATATTGCACGTGCTATTCTGCTTAGAGAATATTGCACGTGTTATTCTGCTTAGAGAATAGTGCACGTGTTATTCTGCTTAGAGAATAGTGCACGTGTTATTCTGCTTAGAGAATATTGCACGTGTTATTCTGCTTAGAGAATAGTGCACGTGTTATTCTGCTTAGAGAATAGTGCACGTGTTATTCTGCTTAGAGAATAGTGCACGTGTTATTCTGCTTAGAGAATAGTGCACGTGTTATTCTGCTTAGAGAATAGTGCACGTGTTATTCTGCTTAGAGAATAGTGCACGTGTTATTCTGCTTAGAGAATAGTGCACGTGTTATTCTGCTTAGAGAATAGTGCACGTGTTATTCTGCTTAGAGAATAGTGCACGTGTTATTCTGCTTAGAGAATAGTGCACGTGTTATTCTGCTAGTATTAGTTCTATGTATTAGCAAATCGATTAGTAATGTGAACTTGGAAGATATCCATTATATATAGGGCCTACATGTATGTAGATATGCAAGTTCGAACCCCCGTCTGACCATACTGATCATGATGATTAGTCTTTCGGGTGGGACTTTAAACCGAGGTCTCGTGTCGGTGCTGTACACCGTGTACTAGTCTTTCGGGTGGGACTTTAAACCGAGGTCTCGTGTCGTTGCTGTACACCGTGCACTAGTCTTTCGGGTGGGACTTTAAACCGAGGTCTCGTGTCGGCGCTGTACACTAGTCTTTCTGGTGGGACTTTAAACCGAGGTCTCGTGTCGGTGCTGTACACCGTGCACTAATTTTTCTGGTGGGACTTTAAACCGAGGTCTCGTGTCGGTGCTGTACACCGTGTACGTAAATGAACCAGAGGAGACTCTGGAGTGGGTCTCTGTCTGTATCATTGCACTATCCTGGGCAACCGGTAGCGACGATAAATAAACGTAAAACACAACACACAGCTATGCAAAGTTTTTAAAATATTAGTTAAAAATTGTTACAACTGACAATATACATTTAATTAGTACAAATAAGACAGCGCATCAAAGCGAGCTCAATCATAGATCCATATCATTGCCAAATCCGAATTCGAACACGAACGCGCGCGTTCTTGTAAACAGAATTATCCGGTATGAAACTTAATTTAGATAGGTTCTTAACTGGCGTTACCGTAAAGCCCGCTATGTGAGCGATTCGGGTCCACTCGGTTAGAGATCGCTATTAAATCGATGATACAGACATAGCTAAACAATTTAGCAATTGGTCATCACAATTTGGTATTCAGCATTAGGGGATTGCTATGTAAAGTCAATTAGGGGATTGTTATGTAAAGTCATCCTTTATATATATATTCGAACACCTACATTTTATCAACCACGTACAGTTTATTTCTGAATTTAAACAAAGGATTTTAGCTCATTTTCTGCAGATTTCACAAGCTAATAAATACATTACTTATATTATAATATTATATAAATATGATACGATAAATATTTGTTACGGAACGTAGCTAAGTAGGCATACCATTGGAAGCAGAATCTTAAGAATTGCTCTTACAAAATTGAGGCTATCAGCACAAATCTTAATCCGTTGTATTTATAAGCTCATTAACCTTATTAAAATCTGCATGTCTAGTGTTCCAAACCAGCAGCTAAGCTATCTTAAGCTGGATACAAGTCGCACATTGATCAACGATTGGTATGTTTTCGTTTACAAAATACCGGATTCATACGCACTAATGTAATTAGAGGCAGCAGTGTAATAATGTACTAGAATACTGTGTTTCTCTGTAATTAGAGGCAGCAGTGTAATAATGTACTAGAATACTGTGTTTCTCTCAGCAGTGTAATAATGTACTAGAATACCGTGTTTCTCTGTAATTAGAGGCAGCAGTGTAATAATGTACTAGAATACTGTGTTTCTCTGTAATTAGAGGCAGCAGTGTAATAATGTACTAGAATACTGTGTTTCTCTGTAATTAGAGGCAGCAGCGTAATAATGTACTAGCATACCGTGTTTCTCTGTAATTAGAGGCAGCAGCGTAATAATGTACTAGAATACTGTGTTTCTCTCAGCAGCGTAATAATGTACTAGAATACTGTGTTTCTCTGTAATTAGAGGCAGCAGTGTAATAATGTACTAGAATACTGTGTTTCTCTGTAATTAGAGGCAGCAGCGTAATAATGTACTAGAATACTGTGTTTCTCTCAGCAGCGTAATAATGTACTAGAATACTGTGTTTCTCTGTAATTAGAGGCAGCAGTGTAATAATGTACTAGAATACTGTGTTTCTCTGTAATTAGAGGCAGCAGTGTAATAATGTACTAGAATATTGTGTTTCTCTGTAATTAGAGGCAGCAGTGTAATAATGTACTAAAATACTGTGTTTCTCTGTAATTAGAGGCAGCAGCGTAATAATGTACTAGAATACGGTGTTTCTCTGTAATTAGAGGCAGCAGCGTAATAATGTACTAGAATACTGTGTTTCTCTGTAATTAGAGGCAGCAGCGTAATAATGTACTAGAATACTGTGTCTCTCTGTAATTAGAGGCAGCAGCGTAATAATGTACTAGAATACTGTGTCTCTCTGTAATTAGAGGCAGCAGCGTAATAATGTACTAGAATACTGTGTTTCTCTGTAATTAGAGGCAGCAGCGTAATAATGTACTAGAATACTGTGTTTCTCTGTAATTAGAGGCAGCAGCGTAATAATGTACTAGAATACTGTGTTTCTCTGTAATTAGAGGCAGCAGTGTAATAATGTACTAGAATACTGTGTTTCTCTGTAATTAGAGGCAGCAGTGTAATAATGTACTAGAATACTGTGTTTCTCTGTAATTAGAGGCAGCAGTGTAATAATGTACTAGAATACTGTGTTTCTCTGTAATTGGAGGCAGCAGTGTAATAATGTACTAGAATACTGTGTTTCTCTGTAATTAGAGGCAGCAGTGTAATAATGTACTAGAATACTGTATTTCTCTGTAATTAGAGGCAGCAGCGTAATAATGTACTAGAATACTGTGTTTCTCTGTAATTAGAGGCAGCAGCGTAATAATGTACTAGAATACTGTGTTTCTCTGTAATTATAGGCAGCAGCGTAATAATGTACTAGAATACTGTGTTTCTCTGTAATTAGAGGCAGCAGCGTAATAATGTACTAGAATACTGTGTTTCTCTGTAATTAGAGGCAGCAGCGTAATAATGTACTAGAATACTGTGTTTCTCTGTAATTAGAGGCAGCAGCGTAATAATGTACTAGAATACTGTGTTTCTCTGTAATTAGAGGCAGCATCGTAATAATGTACTAGAATACTGTGTTTCTCTGTAATTAGAGGCAGCAGCGTAATAATGTATTAGAATACTGTGTTTCTCTGTAATTAGAGGCAGCAGTGTAATAATGTACTAGAATACGGTGTTTCTCTGTAATTAGAGGCAGCAGTGTAATAATGTACTAGAATACTGTGTTTCTCTGTAATCAGAGGCAGCAGTGTAATAATGTACTAGAATACTGTGTTTCTCTGTAATTAGAGGCAGCAGTGTAATAATGTACTAGAATACTGTGTTTCTCTGTAATTAGAGGCAGCAGTGTAATAATGTACTAGAATACTGTGTTTCTCTGTAATTAGAGGCAGCAGTGTAATAATGTACTAGAATACGGTGTTTCTCTGTAATTAGAGGCAGCAGTGTAATAATGTACTAGAATACTGTGTTTCTCTGTAATCAGAGGCAGCAGTGTAATAATGTACTAGAATACTGTGTTTCTCTGTAATTAGAGGCAGCAGTGTAATAATGTACTAGAATACTGTGTTTCTCTGTAATTAGAGGCAGCAGTGTAATAATGTACTAGAATACTGTGTTTCTCTGTAATTAGAGGCAGCAGTGTAACTAGAATACTGTGTTTCTCTGTAATTGGAGGCAGCAGTGTAATAATGTACGAGAATATTGTGTTTCTCTGTAATTAGAGGCAGCAGTGTAATAATGTACGAGAATATTGTGTTTCTCTGTAATTAGAGGCAGCAGTGTAATAATGTACTAGAATACTGTGTTTCTCTGTAATTAGAGGCAGCAGCGTAATAATGTACTAGAATACTGTGTTTCTCTGTAATTAGAGGCAGCAGCGTAATAATGTACTAGAATACTGTGTTTCTCTGTAATTATAGGCAGCAGTGTAATAATGTACTAGAATACTGTGTTTCTCTGTAATTAGAGGCAGCAGCGTAATAATGTACTAGAATACTGTGTGTCTCTGTAATTAGAAGCAGCAGCGTAATAATGTACTAGAATACTGTGTTTCTCTGTAATTAGAGGCAGCATTGTAATAATGTACTAGAATACTGTGTTTCTCTGTAATT
Organism: Archivesica marissinica; assembly: GCA_014843695.1. Lineage (NCBI taxonomy): Eukaryota > Metazoa > Mollusca > Bivalvia > Venerida > Vesicomyidae > Archivesica > Archivesica marissinica. The sequence goes on from CM026403.1 coordinate 41,343,434, forward strand.
AGAGGCAGCAGTGTAATAATGTACTAGAATACTGTGTTTCTCTGTAATTAGAGGCAGCAGTGTAATAATGTACTAGAATACTGTGTTTCTCTGTAATTAGAGGCAGCAGTGTAATAATGTACTAGAATACTGTGTTTCTCTGTAATTAGAGGCAGCAGTGTAATAATGTACTAGAATACTGTGTTTCTCTGTAATTAGAGGCAGCAGTGTAATAATGTACTAGAATACTGTGTTTCTCTGTAATTAGAGGCAGCAGTGTAATAATGTACTAGAATACTGTGTTTCTCTGTAATTAGAGGCAGCAGTGTAATAATGTACTAGAATACTGTGTTTCTCTGTTTGGAACCGATAGTAGATGTTATTATTGAGATTAAGTAAATCATGAAATGTCTTATATAATGTCTTACACACTGTTATTGCTTATTTATTGAGGCCTTTGAATATTTATTATTATATGCAGATCTTTAACGGATCATAACTTAGTTGATGTTCCGTATTACGTCTCCAACTACATATAATGCTAATGCGTGTTTTACATTTAATTATCGTCGCTACCGGTTACCCATATGAGCGACGCCTCCTGACGAGATTAGTCATTTTAGATGTTGGAGGATAGTGCAATGATACAGACAGAGACCCATTCCAGAGTCTCCTCTGGTTCTTTTACGTGCACGGTGTAAAGCACCGACACGAGACCTCGGTTTAACGTCCCATCTGAAAGACTGTTAATTTTATTAGGGTCAGACGGGGGATCAAACCTGTGATACCTGGATTACCAGTCCAGCGTGTTACCACTGGACTACAGATCCGTCTCTAAATCTGTAAATATTGTACATACGTGGATTTTATAGGGCGGCGATGGAGGTGAGGGTGCGGCGAAAAGAAACATGATAATAGTAAGAGTACAATCAATGCAAAATTTTATTACGTATTTGAACAAATTAAACATTCCCTTTAACTCTTTCAGCGCCGAATAAATTCAGAGCATATGCAAACAACATAGATCCAGATCAGCCGCGGCGTAACGCCGCGTCTGATCAGGATCTATGTTGTTTGCTATTCGGACAGGTGCTTCAGCTCCACTGTCTGAAGAGCAATCAGCATATAGCCTGATCAGACGGCATGTTCTGTTCTGTCCGATCGGGTTCTCTACTTTTTTTACAAAGTCGCTTTTATGCGACATTGGCGGTGAAAGAGTTAATGAGCTATATGGACGTATATCTGTTTGTGCTAAGCCTATGCTTGCAAGACTTTAGCGGGACGTGGCGCCAGGTCCCGCCGCGCCCTCTCAGACAGCCTATGAGGTGCATAAATGGAAATGAGGTCACTTTGCATATGAATTATGATAATTGAATATTGTGTGTGACCCCAGATGGCAACAGCTGATGCAATGCTATCACTATTGTGATCTAGATACAATCTATCTCTTCTCATTCCAAAACCACTCTGAGCATGTTTTCCTATATTCCGAACATGTTGCCATTATCAAGTAAAGTGAAATGGAACCTTCCGTAAACACTGAACATATTATTGAGTAGGATAATATTGTCATTATCAATGCTGACTTGACTGTGTCAACCTAATATCAAGCATCAGTCTGTCGAGTTTGTGGAGTTATAAACTTATTAGAGTCTCATACATGAACTGTACAAGGTATTATAGCAATTTAAAGTTTAAAGTTGATTTATTTTACAATGATTGCGAATCAAGTTCTAACAACTTATATTAATCACGCTCGTTGGCGTGGATGAACGCGTACATGTGGTCATTCGTGTGGGAGGAAACCGGAGTAACCGGAGAAAACCCACCTGTCCGATCTGGCGACCACCGTACCATCTCACATACTTCCCGGTCCGAGGATCGAACCCGGCTTGCATTGGTGAGAAGCGAGCGCGCTAACGATTGCGCTAATCGGACAGCCAAGCAATTTAACGTGGCGTTACACAAACGTACGACGGAATTAACGATTATGTATATTTTGTAATACTGGAATAATCGAAAATGAGTATCATTTTCTTCTTATTTGCTATAAATTTAAAGACTAAAGATAAACATACATGAAGCGCTATTATTACACCTGGCCTACATAGGAACTATTTATTACTGTACTTATAGAGACTAATTGGAATTGTTTCCAAACTATTGAAATTTGTACATTAATACGCCACTTAGCAAGATATGAACAGAATTCTGCCAGGCTATATGCCTGTTCATACTGACTGTCACAGCTTAAACAAAGGAACATGTAGCGGTAACAATATTTTATTCAAGAATAAGACATAACACAGGAATAGTTGTCACAACACATTTAGGATTTGGACAAAAGTTACAGGGAACAGTTGCTAATTCTATTCTCAAGTTAGTGGTTGGACTTGTAATCATAGCCCATTTAGTACCATAGCATCGTGTTACCAGTACTTCAGCTATTTATTAAATACATGCGTTCTTAGTTTGGATCAAAACGTAGGTGTAAACTAAAAGTGGTTTAAGAGCTCAAATTTGATTTTTAAGAGCTCAAATTTGATTTTTAAGAGCTCAAATTTGATTTTAAGAGCTCAAGTTTGATTTTTAATATCTCTAGTTTGATTCTTAAGATCTCTAGTTTGATTTTTAAGATCTCATGTTTGATTTTTAAGATCTCAAATAGTAGAGCGGATGAATAAGCGTAGGTGTGCTGGTGAAAACAAACTAACGAGACAATACATAAATGTGTGCTGTATCATTGGATTCTCATGCAAACACACATGGGGAATTTCATTCCCAACATTTTGTGGTACGGGCCGTTGTCTCTGGTACGGGTCGTTGTCTCTGGTACGGGCCGTTGTCTCTTGTACATGTCGTTATCTCTGGTACGGGCCGTTGTCTCTCGTACGGGCCGTTGTCTCTCGTACGGGCCGTTGTCTAATGTTGTTAAAACGTGTGGCCCAAACCATTTGTATTTCCATGCTATGTATTGTATCTTTATGTGTATGACATATGTACTATTGATTTGCAATACAATATGGTTAAATAAAAAAACAGTTTTCTCTAATTTGACAAATTGTAAACCAATCAAAAGCTTTAATTTCGTTTAAATACTGCGAAATTATTTCCATATTGCGACATACATGTATTTGTTTTTTATGAACCCAAACTGTTATTTACTGATTGCATGTCTATATTGGATATTGGACTCTCCGCCTACCTAGTTACAGACGTAATGCGCATGTGCAACTCGGATAGTGGAGCTCAATGTAATATAGGTGTAGATCGATGTAGATATAATACAATTGGGATGAGCAAACTGCCAATCATCGAAGGTATGTGCGTGTATCTACTCACTGCGCACGCACCATGGCTGCTGTCACGTGGTGAACACCACAATCTAAGTATTGATGTAATTGTGGGGATGAGCAAACTGCCAATAATCGAAGGTGTGCGCGTGTATCTACTCACTGCGCACGTACCATGGCTGCTGTCACGTGGTGAGCACCACAATCTAAGTATTGATGTAATTGTGGGGAGGGGCAAACTGTACGTTTCTTATTGATTTGAAAGCTCCCTAACACTTATGTTGCATATAACCTTGTTATAACCTTATTAACCGTATATGTATTATCAATAATATGTATCTCCTCGCATAAAAACACATTTTAGTGTATTAAAATGGTGGCCTGGCGCTTATTTATAGGGGATATTTAATATGAACAAACTAGTTTACATACTGGATAGAGATTGGTCGGTATTGAATGTTTGCTAGAGGAAAATTGGATGTGTCCGTTTTGTAATATTGCTACTATTGAAAATGAGATACATGTACTATTGAATTGTCCAGTTTATTAAAATTCAAAATCATATGAGTGTAATATCAATTTCCAATTATGATAAATATTGTTTCCTGTTTTCAAACCAAGAGATGATTCGTGCCAAAATCTGTCTTATTAGTGGGTGGAGTATTGTTTACATTGCATTCCTGTCTTTTTTTTAATAGAGGGGGTGTCCTAGTATAGAGGTACAAGACCTTTGGTGGCTTATGGATAACATTTCAAGTTCCTATGTTCTAACTGAATACTTATTTTTTTTATATCTCGTCTGTGATATATCTGCTAATCATATTCGCTATGATCTGGTTAACGCGAAGTTAGGTTTCATATCACCAATTCTTAATCAGATCACAATATAACCTAGTTTATATTTCAGAGGTTATTTCATTGTTTTATGGAAGATTGTAATATCGGATTAGCAGTGATATTGCAGCTTTATCCCATATATACTGTGATGGTTCATCTTTTATAACTCCAAGTTGGCGAGACATTATACGTTTATGATGTAACCTATACTTGTACCTGTATTGTTATTGTAAATACTGACTACCATGGCTACTACTACTATATACGGTTTCATCCGCGCCAACCAGTGATTAGGTTGTTAAAGCTTGTTTCGCAAACATTGTAAAATGAAATAACATTTAATATTTTTGGTTATTCTACAAAGCCAAAGCCCATTTTATTTGCGTGACGTATCCCCGGATTTACATTAGAGCGCCGTCGGGTTTCAGCATTATATGTAGTTGGCTAAGGTGCTAACGTGCAGATTGTTTATGCTATGAAGTTTGCATACCATGCTGTGTTGATATAGAAACAGCGAATTCGTATACTATACGCAGGCTGGAGTCCCTGGACTGGTAATCCAGGGATCGCAGGTTCGATTCCCCGTCTGGCCCTAATAAAATTAACAGTCTTGCAGATGGGACGTTAAACCGAGGTCTCGTGTCGGTGCTTTACACAGTGCACGTAAAAGAACCAGCGTAGACTCTGGAATGGGTCTCTGTCTGTATCATGCACTATCCTCCAACATCTAAAATGACCAATCTCTTCAGGAGGCGTCGCTCACATGGGCAACCGATAGCGACGATAAATAAACGTAAACCGCACACACTATACACAGTGTGTGTTTACGTTTGTTTATCATCGCTACCGGTTCATATGAACGATGCCTCCTTAAGAGATTAGTCATTTTAGATTTTGGAGGATATAGTGCACTGATACAGACAGAGACCCACTCCAGAGTTACCGCTTGTTCTTTTAAGTGCACTGACACGAGACCTCGGTTCCATCTGAAATATTGTTAATTTTCTTAGTGTCGGACGGGAAATCTAACTTGTGATCCTGGACTCGCAGTCCAACGTGTTAACCCCTCGATTTCTGACACTATCACAGTGTATTATATCGACCATCTCATAGTGTATTATATCGACCATCTCATAGTGTATTATATCGACCATCTCATAGTGTATTATATCGACCATCTCATAGTGTACTATATCGACCATCTCATAGTGTATTATATCGACCATCTCATAGTGTACTATATCGACCATCTGATAGTGTGCTATATCGACCATCTCATAGTGTATTATATCGACCATCTCATAGTGTATTATATCGACCATCTGATAGTGTATTATATCGACCACCAATGTATTATATCGACCATCTCATAGGTATTATTCGACCTCTGATAGTGTATTATATCGACCATCTCATAGTGTATTATATCGACCATCTCATAGTGTATTATATCGACCATCTCATAGTGCATTATATCGACCATATCACAGTGTATTATATCGACCATCTGATAGTGTGCTATATCGACCATCTCATAGTGTATTATATCGACCATCTGATAGTGTGCTATATCGACCATCTCATAGTGTATTATATCGACCATCTCATAGTGTATTATATCGACCATCTCATAGTGTATTATATCGACCATCTCATAGTGTATTATATCGACCATCTCATAGTGTATTATATCGAACATCTGATAGTGTGCTATATCGACCATCTCATAGTGTATTATATCGACCATATCATAGTGTATTATATCGACCATCTGATAGTGTGCTATATCGACCATCTCATAGTGTATTATATCGACCATCTCATAGTGTATTATATCGACCATCTGATAGTGTGCTATATCGACCATCTCACAGTGTATTATATCGACCATCTCACAGTGTACTATATCGACCATCTCACAGTGTATTATATCGACCATCTCATAGTGTATTATATCGACCATCTCATAGTGTATTATATCGACCATATCACAGTGTATTATATCGACCATCTGATAGTGTGCTATATCGACCATATCACAGTGTATTATATCGACCATCTCATGGTGTATTATATTGACCATATCACAGTGTATTATATCGACCATCTCATAGTGTATTATATCGACCATCTGATAGTGTATTATATCGACCATATCACAGTGTATTATATCGACCATCTGATAGTGTATTATATCGACCATCTCATAGTGTATTATATCGACCATCTGATAGTGTATTATATCGACCATCTCATAGTGTATTATATCGACCATATCACAGTGTATTATATCGACCATCTGATAGTGTATTATATCGACCATCTGATAGTGTGCTATATCGACCATCTGATAGTGTACTATATCGACCATATCACAGTATGTTATATCGACCATCTGATAGTGTGCTATATCGACCATATCACAGTATGTTATATCGACCATATCACAGTGTATTATATCGACCATCTCATATTGGAGTATATCGACCATCTGATAGTGTGCTATATCGACCATATGATAGTGTGCTATATCGACCATCTCATAGTGTATTATATCGACCATCTGATAGTGTATTATATCGACCATCTCATAGTGTATTATATCGACCATCTCATAGTGTATTATATCGACCATCTGATAGTGTGCTATATCGACCATCTCATAGTGTGCTATATCGACCATCTCATGGTGTATTATATCGACCATCTGATAGTGTGCTATATCGACCATATCACAGTATGTTATATCGACCATATCACAGTGTATTATATCGACCATCTCATATTGGAGTATATATAGTTGGGCTGGAGTTTTGTCTATGAAAATAGACGGTTCCAAATGTACATATATTTTCATCTTAATACCTACCTCTAAATAGTGTTAGTAGGTCAACTGTTCATCTTACATGCACATGACCTACTTAACACATTACCCTCTACCCCCACCCCTGCATATTATCATTTAAATGTGACCATAATAATATAATATGAAAGACAGACAGACATTGTATTCAAAACCATTAGGCTAAAAAGCCCATGAGGTCAAAACATATGCATGATAGAGATAGCGAACAGTGAAACTACATTTTGTAGTGACAATCTACACAACACACATAATAAAACAGATCATCGTACAAAACAAAGAGAAGGCCCTGTAATGTTATACCCCAAAATCATTTGAGCTTTATGCAATTTTATTTATTTCATTTTAAGCGAAAAATAGACATATTTAGTGCAATAGTCTTTCCAATATGACTTAATTATGTGCGTGTATAATACAATGTACATGCATATATACCTTACCCGATAGTATATATGTATACGCATATATGTCATACATGCATGGTAAGTAAATGTATAAACGAAATATTATCCTTAGGTTTTTTATTAATTAAGTAAATAAGTAAAAGTTTTATTTTAGTGCCTTTGCCAAACATTTTGTACAGACGTCAAATTATAATACAATAAATTTACATTATATACATTGATCTATAGCACACACTCAACTGTATCTATATAACCATCAGTTCATATATCGTTTAAAAATGAACAAAATGACATACGAAACATAAAGATTACATAACTCAGGGAAATTCCCGTCTCTATCTGGTGTCCACTTCCAAACAGTGTATCTAATTAGCATACAAAAGAGTAGTTCTAATAGAAAATGCGTTATAAATAAACAGTCCAAGTTTCCTAATTACATTTTTGTTTTCTGATGTGATAAGCTCAATAAATGTGTTCATGCTTGGTCTACACCAATATTTCTTTTGTATATACAGCTTCCTGATATCTAAACATATTCTACACTCAATAATAAAATGGTACTCGTCTTCCAGTACGTTGCATACAGTACATTTTCTTTCATCAATTGGTGTGCGTTCAGGTCTAGCCCGATTCAATATGCAACCTGTGAGAGGAGACTCTTAACCGTGTTAGAGCTTGAAACAATTTATTTACATTAAAACAATCTAGGTATAATTGATATTTGAAAGAAGCAATATTCCTATAAAACAATGCTCTACTAGAGTCAGTTAACCTTGCATTCCAATTTTGTATACACTGGTCATTTAACCTCTGTTTAACTAAGTACAGAAACATATCAATATTACCAACTCCTTGGAAGATCCAAGCATCTACAAAACCAAGTGAACATAATAAATCTTTTAATTGTGAACACCAATTTGTTCTGCGTGGGTGAAGATCGAAATCCCTTTTTAACATATTATATACAATAAACACATATTTATTTTTGCTCAGTTGGAGAATTTTCAACCAATATTTTAATACATTAAACATGTGTATTGTTTTGAACGATGTACGTCCCAACTCTCCATATATGAAGTCATTTTGTGTGGTTTTTTAACACCTAATAATTTCTTACAAAACTGCAAATGTACACGTTCAATAGATAGATCCTTTGTAAAACCTAATACCTCACTACAATAGTTTAAAATAGGCGATATTAACTTATCGAATAGTTCTAACTTATGTTTTGGCGATATGTAGGTAAATTTATATAAATATTTATTTAGCTTATATATTGCTTTCTGAGCCTGGCCTGCTAAAGTACTTTGTGCCGTACTAAAAGATCCACCACTAGTGAATACAATACCAAGATATGTAAATGCTTTAACAATTTCAATAGTTTCACCTTCATAATAAAACACAGTATTACGTGGTATGGAACCGCCTTTCTTAAATATCATTACCTTTGTTTTTGCAATATTTACCTTAAGTTTCCATATATTGCAATAATCATTCAATATATCTATACATCGTTGTAATTGTTCTGCTGAATTTGCAAATATCACAATATCATCAGCATACAATAACAAGAAAATCTTAAACATATTTATATCAACACCTTCCATGTTGCTGTTTATGAACATGTCTTCCAAATCATATCTTTCAATGAAATACAATATTTCTTCACTAGGCGTGAAAAATCTATCGCCTGGGTTATTTACAGCTTTAAAATATGTTTCGAATGATGACAAAGATATATTTGATTTCTTTACACCTGATACATCTTTCAACAAGTTCCAGTATAGACGGGCGTTTTTATTCCTGAGATTTATAAGTTTATTTGTTTTTTTTTTATCAAAGTAATATCTACATTTTCTTAATGTTGCTTTGAAAACAGACCTTGCTTTAACCATAGTTATTCTGTTAATATCATTTCTACAATCTCTGTACATATTTAAACATTTTAAAAATATACATTTCTTTTCATAGCATTCATCATTAAACCATGGTTGGTTATTCTCACAACAATCATTTAATTGATCAATCTTGATCTTTTTAACAAATGGTGAAGAAACATTGTTAAACATAACTTCTAACTTCTCAATACAAGAATCTATGTCATTACTTGATGTTGACAATAATATATCTTCTAACAATTCGTTAATATATTGTACGTTTTCTTCCGTATTTAAATTTTCGATATATTGCATTTTCAAATCATTGTTCCACGTGTACTTGTAGCTAAGACTTTCTGCTTCTTGTGCAGAGTCAACACAAGGTACAGTGTGTGTAGCACAATTAAAGACGAACGACACCGTCATAAGACAGTGATCAGAAACTATATTTGGATCATGTATATTAAAGCTATCGATATATTCAAACATTTCTGATTTACAAAGTAAATAATCTATAACACTACAACCTCTATTGTTAACAAAAGAAAATTTACCAATATTAAAATCATTTCCTTTCCTGCTATTTACAATTCGGTAACCCGATTGTTTACAGAAATCAAGTAACATACGCCCATTGTTATTTATATGACCTTTGTCTTGAGAATACCTTTGTATAGATACCGCATCTGTTTGATACTCATCAGGCAGTATATCCATATCAGAAACAAGTAAATTATCATACGTTACATAGTCATGTAATGTTGAAGTACGAGCATTAAAATCGCCAAAAATTGCATAGTTACTTTCATTGTTTGAAATATTTTCGACATGTATAACAGAGTCAGTCAACCTATCAAAAATGCTATCTTCTACTAACGATTGTCTGCTACTATCATCGGGTAACACATAGCACAGTCCAATATAAACATCTTTTTCTGTACATAATTTAATACATGATAATTTTACCCAAATAATATCATCTTGTGAAGAATAGCACACATTATTTTCTGATACAAATTTATTTCTGACATATATAACTATACCACCGGAGTTACGTTTCGAACCACTTTTTAATAATGTTCTATTTAAAACATAATAATAATAAATCAGTCCATGTTTCGGTGAACAGAATAATATCATATACATTAAAAACATTTAGTAGATACTCAGATTTTAATTTATTTGTTCTACGGCTGTATAAGCCGTTTATATTTATATAGGCGCAACGGATAGCGACCTTCTCTGTACTGTGCTATTTCGTGCTCTTCTGTGACTCGTGTGTATCGTTCCGTTCAACGCTGTCATTTAACCTGCTTCTATTTATAGAAGCTGGGGAAATCCGATCTGTGACCGCTGACCTAGTTCGCCTGTATGGACTTGCAGAGTGAGTTCTACGCATGCTACGATCACGAGCACGTGAAACATGCGATTGGCCGACGTGTGTGTCGTCAATTTCCTTTGCAGACGTTTGATCTGAGTTTGAGGAAATACTTTGTGAGTTGTCATCATGCTGCAGCACTGGTACGCGATCACTCACCACTTGCTTTTTACCACTAGGATGTGTATTCAACATTTTGGACGTATCATTAATTAATTTAATTGTTTCACCAAAATACGTGTTCTCTGAGAAATACTGAGTTTGATCAGAGGATATATTATGTGTAACTGTTTGCAAAGAAGGTGTTTGCTGTAGTGGTCAGTTCTCTTTTGTTACTTAAAGGCCTGCAGGTTGACCTATATTTGACCTTAAACACACGAGGAATAGCGGTACAAATCTGACGGTCGACGCACTAAACACACGAGGAATAGCGGTACAAATCTGACGGTCGACGCACATCGTATTTGCCACATGCGAGGCCCTGCATGGTATACATCTAATACATGAGCACCACTTATATCTATTATGACCCACGTACATATCAGAGGTTATAAATTGCTGAAATTGAAGTTCTGTATTTTTATAGTACTTACAACTGGTATAAACAATTCAACTCCACTTATGGCCCAAATAAGGCTGGTTGCGCGGGTTAGGCAGCCAGTTCCTGCATTGCTGTACCACACATTCAGGCATCAGTTCCCTCTTATGCCAAGTACAGTCTCCTCTTCTAGCCGCTACTTTTCTCTCTATATATCTGACATCTTTCCATGCGCCACAATTATATAGCATTGCCCAAAACCTCCTGTATAGAAGCTTTCTCTCATGTGAATTTAGATTATACGGTGGACGATTATTAGCAGGCCACCAAAGTTGTTTGTTCTGTTCATTTATTATGCAAGGGGAACACAAGCACAGTGGACACTCAGCAACACCTTCAGCATGCTGAGGCATAGGGGGAGGTACGTAAGCAGCCTCTGCAACGGGCATGGCGGTGGCTGTTTCTTCTATTTCCATCTCTACGTCCCAGTTCTTATTTTGCAAGAAAGTCAACAATTCTTTTCTCTGCTCATCAGTTACATACATTGTTATTTTACTCAATGGCATCTTGTAGAAATCGGCAGAATATGTGTAATACTCGTATGTTCAAGAGATTATAATTATAATATTATACATGTACTCATAGCATTCACTGTGATTATTATGTAGCATCAATATCGGTAAACACACACTGACACAGAGAAATATTTAAAATATAACAGAAAACTTGCGAATAATACTGTAGATATATAATTAAATGAAGTATGAAGGTTACCATATAACGAACACATATAGTTTATTCATATAAATACATACATATTATATACATGCATACAAATTATCAGTCTCAGTGATTACGCTACGGCTGATGAGGCACCTACATAACATGTAATCTATGTCCCTGGGCTGATCTGGATTATGTAGTTTGAATACTCATAACTATCAATTTTCTTTACAATCAATAATATACGTTTACTTAAATTGTCAGGGCCTCATTTTGACTAATTCTCAGCTCACAGAGTGATCGTGCATATTAACCGTTAGAAAATACCTACATACGCCAAATTATACTGAATGTAATGCCTTTAAAGGCCTGCAGTTTGACCCCGTCCAATTGTAAAGATTTATACTTTACTACCTGTTCCATGTGATTAGTGGCTTGTATCAACAATGTAACAGTACATTCAGTATAATTTGTATATATACTTGTAAATGTACCTTGTGGTGATTGTTGTTGTGGCAACGTTGGGGCGTAACTGGGAGGGATACAGTGGGACACATACTCAGGAGGGGGCATTGTGGGGACATTGTCGATTGGAGAAATAGGGCGAACATAACCAGGATTCACACTAGGGGGTGGGCATACAGGTGGGCATGTATGTAAGAAACCGGGTGGAGGATATATAGTTCAATTTGTTGGGGGAATACACATATCATTACTTGATGTTGTTGCTTCGCATTCCATAAGGGGATGACCAATCTGAGTACGACTTCGTTCCTGATTCGGGATATACGATAGTGGCTCAGAGAGCGGCTGTGTCTGAGTGTACACCGGTATTTCACTGGTCGTATTCTGTCCGCCAATAATGTCAATATCAGTTAGTCTGTTATATCTCAGATAATGACCCCACTGTGGAAATATGTGTGTGTTACGTTTATCTATCGTCGCTACAGGTTGCCCATATGAGAGACGCCTCCTGAAGAGATTAGTCATTTTAGACTTTTGGAGGATAGTGCAATGATACAGATAGAGACCAATTGAGACATTCTTTGATTGATTTCATTACCTGCTGGCATTTGTCCTTGTCGAATAAAATATATTACAGTAAATCTGTAAATTTAATCAGATCAGTGCAAGCATACATACATGTATAGTTTGTGCTTATTAATAATAAATATTCAAAACTATCTAGAACTATCTAGAACTATCTATAAACTAGCCTGATATAACAATACACACTGTTCAAATGTTCATGCTAAGGTTAGGATACTTTGGTTTAGTTAGCATTATCCCCAGTGTGTGTGTGTACACGTGTGTGTGTGTACACGTGTGTGCGCGCGTGCGTGCGTGGAAAATATATGTGCCATGGTATTGTAGGATAACAATGTTAGAACAAAGGTATATAATTGGAGATGGAACTGTGGCAGTGCATCTCTATATGAGACTGGAGAAGTCTTCCAATGGATATGGCTATTTCATTTATCCAGACGCAGGTGGTGAGGTGTCTGGCGAGTCCTTTGGTCAGTGTGAAGGAGGCCTTATCTAGATACAGGTAGTGCGGTTTGGCGAGTCCAGCTATCGGGTTGAAGGAGGCCTTATCTAGATACAGGTAGTGAGGTTTGGCGAGTCCAGCTATCGGGTTGAAGGAGGCCTTATCTAGATACAGGTAGTGCGGTTTGGCGAGTCCAGCGATCGGGTTGAAGGAGGCCTTATCTAGATACAGGTAGTGCGGTTTGGCGAGTCCAGCTATCGGGTTGAAGGAGGCCTTATCTAGATACAGGTAGTGAGGTTTGGCGAGTCCAGCTATCGGGTTGAAGGAGGCCTTATCTAGATACAGGTAGTGCGGTTTGGCGAGTCCAGCGATCGGGTTGAAGGAGGCCTTATCTAGATACAGGTAGTGCGGTTTGGTGAGTCCAGCTATCGGGTTGAAGGAGGCCTTATCTAGATACAGGTAGTGAGGTTTGGCGAGTCCAGCGATCGGGTTGAAGGAGGCCTTATCTAGATACAGGTAGTGAGGTTTGGCGAGTCCAGACAACGGGTTGAAGGAGGCCTTATCTAGATACAGGTATTGAGGTTTGGCGAGTCCAGCGATCGGGTTGGAGGAGGCCTTATCTAGATACAGGTAGTGCGGTTTGGCGAGTCCAGCCAACGGGTTGAAGGAGGCCTTATCTAGATACAGGTAGTGAGGTTTGGCGAGTCCAGCTATCGGGTTGAAGGAGGCCTTATCTAGATACAGGTATTGCGGTTTGGCGAGTCCAGCGATCAGGTTGAAGGAGGCCGGTCCTAGGGGGTAGTGCGGTTTGGCGAGTCCAGCGATCAGGTTGAAGGTGGCCGGTCCTAGGGGGTAGGTATCATTTTAGGCCCAGCAACGTTTTTGTTCGCTTTGAGCTCATGTTGTGACTTCTGTAATGCATTCTTTGACAGACGGGTAGATCTAACTGGAGACATCTAGTTGGGTGGAAGTGTTTGCCGGTAGGTTTCGATTTTCTGAGTGAATACTGAGAACTGATGATCAATACATTTTGTATGACTGTTATCCACCTTGTGGCGAACACGTGGTTCTCCAAAGTTTGGCTGACGAGCCCCCAAGAGCCCACACTTCGATTTAATTCTCATTATTTCAGTTGAGCTCCTGCCAGGGTCTAACCTATCATAGATCCACTGGATTTGTCTACGGGTATTTTGTATCTTCCGTCTCACAATTATAACACAACACAGTGGTTTGTCTTTCTTCTATATATAATATTTCTTCCGTATTTCTTATTTTCTGGTGCATATCTCATGCATATATTTCTGCTTAAATCATTTATTATTTTATTTAAGTCAGAAATTAATCATTTATTGTTAATTGTCCCTATCAGCTCTAATATCTTTAATCCGTAACCCCTCTCTTCATACAATCGTTTCAATGTTTCCGCTTCAATAACCTTCGTCTCACAATAGTAGATTATATTCACCGGAACTAAATATTTTCCTTATCTCGGCTGAATACTCTTATAACTCATATTTATTTTTAAATATGCAATTAACTTTTATAAGTTATCTATCTCTTAATGTCGATATCATTATATCTATAATAGAAACAATATTCTATATCTTAATTTTGAGCTCATGTAACTATCCGTATCCAGGACGTCACCTAAGTGTGTCTAATTTGATTGGTGGTGGTTTTACGTTTATTTATCGTCGCTACCGGTTGCCCATATGAGCGACGCCTCCTGCCTCCTGAAGAGATTAGTCATTTTAGCGTTTTGGAGGATAGTGCAATGATACAGACAGAGACCCATTCCAGAATCTCCTCTGGTTCTTTTACGTGCACGGTGTAAAGCACCGACACGAGACCTCGGTTTAACATCCCATCTGAAAGACTGTTAATTTTATTATGGTCAGACGGGGGATCGAACCTACGATCCCTGGATTACATCTGTTACGTTACCTAATAGTATTAAGATTTTCCGCGCATCAAAAGATTCGGCCTTTTAAAATTACACAACTGGCCACATGTGCAATCAGTCCCGATAATTAGTCTTTCCCTGGCAAAAATAGAATGGATATTTTAGGCGCGAAAATAATAGCAGACGATATGCATAAGACAAATATATATAGTACATGGTAAATCAATGATGTCGTATATTAAATAGATTAATGTATTTATATAATACATTACTATTTATATATGACAATAATAACATTTCGTGCAAATATTGTTTGTTTTGCATATATTCTGCACAACCTGACGTTTTTGTATACCGATTTTAATTTTTTTTATGCCTCATATTTACGACGTACGAAGAAGGCATTCAATAGCAAAACATGTATTTTGTATGCACAGACGTACGAAGAATGCATTCAATAGCATGTATTTTGTATGCACAGACGTACGAAGAATGCATTCAATAGCATGTATTTTGTATGCACAGACGTACGAAGAATGCATTCAATAGCATGTATTTTGTATGCACAGACGTACGAAGAATGCATTCAATAGCATGTATTTTGTATGCACAGACGTACGAAGAATGCATTCAATAGCATGTATTTTGTATGCACAGACGTACGAAGAATGCATTCAATAGCATGTATTTTGTATGCACAGACGTACGAAGAAGGCATTCAATAGCAAAACATGTATTTTGTATGCACAGACGTTAGAAGCCGAACTGTGTGTGTATGTGTGTGTGTGTGTGTGTGTGCGTGCGTGCGTGTATGCGTGTGTGCGTATGTGCGTGCGTGCGTGCGTGTATATATGTGTGTGTATGTTCCATTAATGTCAAACCCCTTGCGGGGACCTAGACATGTATTCCTGGGCAGGCTTAGTCGACCTAAGTGGTTAATCAGTACTAAGCAATGTGTGTGAGGTGCCTTGCTCAATGACACTACATACGTGGCCTGACCGAGTATCGAACACGGGACCGTTCGATTCCAAATTCGACGCTCTACCACTGGACCACGGACGATATGTAATATGTAATTAATAAATACATTTGTAATATAAATCAACATAATGCTGTAGCTACATTAGTCAATCATGTATGTTTTGTTATCCGCTTAACGACTGACATAATGCAAGATTAATTTAATACACTGAAATGTCAAACTGGAGCTATGTATTCAATCGTCCAGTTAGTTTTAATCCAATATTATATATATATATATATATATATATATATATATATATATAGTTGTAACACTAACACAATAGATACATTTAAACTTTTGACTTTGTCAATATTCATACAAATTATGAGAACACTCTGTAAGCTTAATGCATATTATACTGACACCAAAAAGAAACTGTGCACTTGCTTTAGAGGTAAAATTGATATCCTTTTAGAAACATCATACGCAAATTTGGTATCACATTGTGCGACATATTGGGTAAATGAATGCAATGTGTGAAGGGTTAGTTTCTTCACTCATGATAGTAAGATCCATAATTCTAAATGTGTAGCGAAAAATGTAACGATAAATATAAAAGTGCACAGGTTTTTTATGATGTCAGTATAATTATATTCAATTCGCCTAAGCATTATTTAACAGCATTTTTGTCCATTCCGTTTAATGATATTTCTTATTGATCCCGTTTAATGATATTTATTATTTATACCTATATATTCTAATCTCAATAACCCTGCATATGCCTCAATTTGTTACTTGTACTGAGAGGTAAAATAACAATACCACATATCATGCATTGCTGTAAGTTCACCTGTCAGACGTGTCCGTAATCTAGGTCGGCACAGTAAATCAATAGTAAATCACAAAAACATTCAAAGCCCATATTTTACGTATAAACAGCATTGCTACTATACTACACATTCATCCGAAATAAATAGAACACCACCTTTCAATCAATAGACGGTGTGTTTGTGTCCTACAATTGCTCAAAGGTGAACACAGAATTGACGTGTGTTTATTAATGAAATGTATACTAAACGGGTTTAGAGATCATTTAAATATAATGAATCTAAACATAAATATGCATACATGTGAGATATATGGGTAAATATGTAACATAACTGTTGCTATTCAGCATACACACGTTGTGTTACCCTTGCCAGTTGAACTTATTAACAACAGTTGACCGCATACTCATTCACATCAGTTGACCGCATTCACACCAGTTGACCGTATTCACATCAGTTGACCACATTCACACCAGTTGACCGTATTCACATCAGTTGACCGCATTCACACCAGTTGACCGATTCACACAGTTGACCATTCACAACAGTTGACCGTATTCACACCAGTTGACCGTATTCACACCAGTTGACCGCATTCACACAGTTGACCGCATTCACAACAGTTGACCGTATTCACACCAGTTGACCGTATTCACACCAGTTGACCGCATTCACACCAGTTGACCGTATTCACAACAGTTGACCGCATTCACACCAGTTGACCGTATTCACAACAGTTGACCGCATTCACACCAGTTGACCGTATTCACACCAGTTGACCACATTCACAACAGTTGACCGCATTCACAACAGTTGACCGTATTCACACCAGTTGACCACATTCACACCAGTTGACCACATTCACACCAGTTGACCACATTCACACCAGTTGACCGTATTCACACCAGTTGACCGCATTCACACCAGTTGACCGCATTCACAACAGTTGACCGTATTCACAACAGTTGACCGTATTCACAACAGTTGACCGCATTCACACCAGTTGACCGTATTCACATCAGTTGACCGCATTCACAACAGTTGACCGTATTCACAACAGTTGACCGTATTCACATTATTTTGTTACGTCAACAAACGTCGTATGCGAGCTTTGTTTATTTGTTGAAGCAATCAGATTCTGCGAACAATATTTGGAAAAAAGTATAACATATAGAAATAGGAAATGCAATCTGTAGAAATTTGCATTGTTTCACAGATTACTGTAGTAATATTCCTCTCTCACTATTTCAGGTGGGTAGTATCTGGGAACATTCACAACGACAAACGGAGGAAAGTAATTTATTGTCGTCTGCAATCGATATTTGTAGTGAAACCTGAAAACAAGTGAAGAATACATTCTAGAGAAAACACATTATACGAAACTGAAATATATAATATAGATTGCATACTGATCGAATTATTATTGCGTTGTTTCAATGGCGCTAACTGTGCGGGTCTACATCGGAATCGTTGCTATTTGACTAGATCGCACATGTATACGTAAACAGAAATAAATATCAATACTCTTCCTGTACCGTATTGGTTGTGCTATTGACAGCTAGTTAGGATTTTAAAAAGTGGACAGGTTTAAGCATTCAAATAGCAGGGAATAGATTCCACGAGATTTATTAGTATTTAGCTCTGCTTATTGATAGCTGCTTATTTGTGGTATAGAGACAGGTCTCCGATATTATATCAGTGCACATTTGGAGTAAAGATATTTAAATAATTTAAAAAAAGATTAGTTTTTATTCGTTAGCGGATAATAACGCCATCATGGTGAAAATATGGTTGCTGATTACAGCCAGCATGGCTGTTCATTTCACATTCTTTTTCTCAATTTTTGAAATATATTTTACCACCCCGCTTGTGAATGGAATGACCCCTCACCGTTCTCCTTTGCAACCCCCTGCGAAGAGGCTTGTGTTCATCGTTGCCGACGGATTGAGAGCCGACAAGATATTGGCGTTAATGCCAAACGGGAAAACGCCTGCTCCATTCCTGAGGTAAGTGTGTTTTTGAACTTGAATATATTCACCCCAGAATAAATACCGACTATTATAATATGTAATTTATGTTGATATATTTGTTTTCCAATCTTTATAATACAGAACAGAACAGAACAGAACAGATGTTTATTTTAAGACTTGTACATGGTACATCGTCATAAACATACAAATATACAATTACATATTGGTCACGTAATACAATAGATTTTACATTCATATATTCACATAAATCGATTGACATGTAGTATTATAATAATGATGATTCAATTTACGGAATAGAGGATGAACATAATTAATTGTTAGCAGTTACAATAGTACTTCTTAGTACAATGGCTTCTTTTATATATTTCGCCAAGTTTAATATATCAACTTTTTTGATCGAGGTTACCAGTTCAATAAATTTGAACATAGAGGGACGGTACTGATGGTATCTCTATGTTCAAATTTATTGACATTTATATACATGTAGTCTCCTCTATGTACATATCTATGAAAATCATTTGCTAATTAGGCTAATCCCAATCTGATTGGAATTGGTATTTGATCTTTTAAAACAATTTTTAGTTTGCGCAGTAGTGCTTATTTTGCTTTCAGTATTTTTCATTCCATTACATCTTAATAAGATTTTAAATTTCAATTAGCGACTGCTTTTCAGCTTTATCTCACACATGTAGTTATCACAAGTACATGTATATACTATAGTAGTGCAATATGTTATAGATGCATGATGTATATATGCATAGTCTTTTGTAACTCTGAATTCAGTGTCAATGTACTTTTTAATATGTAAACTATATTTTGTGTTTGTTATATGCTGTACATTGATGAGACTGAAATAAAGAATAAAATAAAAAATAATATCATATTATAAAACAAAGCAACAACAATACAATTGATATGTAATACATAGCTGTGAAATAGATAGAAACTTGATATAATAGATATATCTTTATTTCGTAATAAGCCATTTCTGGCCCATGGACAAAGCATCAATACAAAACTTTACAAAGTTAAACATGACGGACACCAATCTCAACAAAGCATCAATACAAAACATTACAAAGTGAAACATGTATGGTAATATTGTGACGGACACCAATCTCAACAAAGCATCAATACAAAACATTACAAAGTGAAACATGTATGGTAATATGGTGACGGACACTAATCTCAACAAAGCATCAATACAAAACATTACAAAGTGAAACATGTTATGGTAATATGGTGACGGACACTAATCTCAACACAGCATCAATACAAAACATTACAAAGTGAAACATGCATGGTAATATGGTGACGGCCACTAATCTCAACAAAGCATCAATACAAAACATTACAAAGTGAAACCTGGATGGTAATATGGTGACGGACACTAATCTCAACAAAGCATCAATACAAAACATTACAAAGTGAAACCTGGATGGTAATATGGTGACGGACACTAATCTCAACAAAGCATCAATGCAAAACATTACAAAGTGAAACATGTATGGTAATATGGTGACGGACACTAATCTCAACGACCAATTATAGGAGAGACATACATTAAAATTACATTTAAATACAATGAATGTCAATGCCTCAAAGAGTAATATTGTACATTTTCGTCCTAACTCTGTACAGAGAACAACCGTCAACTTTATATGTGGTATTAAATTAATACAAGTTGTTGATAAGTATATGTATCTTGGTGTGTTGTTAAGTGAACATGTGGATTATAACATAATGACTAAAGCAGTAGCTCAAAGTGCTAGCCGTGCCATTGGTCTCTTAATTGCCAAATGTAAAGTTCTAGGGGGTGTCCCATATGATGTATATACCAAACTTTATGAGTCTACAGTGCTGCCTGTTATACATTACAGTGCACCAATATGGGGCTTCAAAACATTTTCATGTATAGATTCAGTTCATAACAGAGCAATGAGGTTCTTTTTGGGTGTAGGCAAATACACTCCAAATACTGCCATTGCAGGAGAAATGGGTTGGAAGCCGACTGTTGTATGGCAGTGGAAAAGCATATGTTTATTCTGGTCCACAATATCGTCAATGGATACACATCGTATGAACAAACGCATAGCACTTTGGGTGGCTTCTAAGGCAAATGTTTCATGTAAAAATTGGTATTATTTAATTGTAAAAGTATTTAATGAAAATAATTCAAGTATGTTTGCAAATATTACCGAGCCTAAGCCATCATCATTAGTATTCTCAATGGAAAGTAAACTAATGGCTAGGTTCAAATTAAACTAATAAACATATATTAATAGAGATGTTGGTATATCGGGTCGAGGTAGAAATAAATTACGGTTGTATAAGCTATTTAAAACAGACTTCAAAGTAGAAGACTACTGTATGATGTGTTTACCTCTTAGTCATAGAGCTGCTTTGAGTAAATTTCGTTGTGGTGTTGCACCAATAAGAATAGAGACGGGCAGATACGAGAATGTCTATTCTGTGACTCAGTTGAAAATGAACTACATGTTATTTTGCAATGGTGTACGTATGCAGATATTAGGTTACCGCTTATTAGAAAAATAATTGGTATTTATGGTAATTATATTAATCTTTCTGATTCAGAAAAAATTGTTTTAATTTTCTCCAGTAAGGAACTGATAAGATTATGTGCCAAAACCTGTTTTGAAATTCTTCAAAAACGACGGTTTTTGACGTGTAAATAAAATCAGTATGTTATGCAGTTCATAGATTGTAATATATATATATTTAGCATGTAAATAATGTATCTCAATTGTTTCTTAATACTATGAATACTTTTTTTATTGCCAACTAAATAGTATATGCTAATCAGTTAACCACTGATCCACTGATCGTTAGTTCTCTGTTTCAATATCAGTGTTTTCATAAATATTTTAAGCACTTCTAAGGCAACTTTTGAGGTTGTTTTAACATCACAACTAATAAATACATCTGGTGATATCCGGGTCTTAGCACCAACTTGTATACCAGATCATTCATTGCTGTCATGGAATATTGTTAGTGATACCAGTTCATATCATACGAAAGATATTTCAAACGAGGGTACGTCTTATGATAGATTTGATCTTAGTAATGTAAATAATTAGTTCATGAATAGTCCTTCTGCTGTGTTACAGATAAATAACGTCATTCAAAAACTAGAACAAGGTTTTCGTTCGCAGAATGATATTGATCTCGTATAATAAATTATGAGGACTGGTGTAATGTAGTGAAACAAAACATGTATAAAGATATTCCTTTCAAAACTATAAAGAGTGGGTGCAGGAATAAAAAGCGTAAACCTGGTAAATCTTGGTGGAGTGAAAATTCAACTAACTTATGGTCTAATCTATGCATTTTGGAAGGTAGATGGTTAAATTGTTCCCATCGTAATGCTATTTTAAAATTCAAAACTGAATATGTTCAAGCAGGTACATTTTTTGATCGGGAAGTACAAACGGCTAAACGATTTTATTGGTATTCCATGCAAAACGAACTTCTAACAGACTGTAATGTGGACCAGAATAAGTTCTGATCGGGACAATTGGCGTAGGTAATTGTAAGAGTAAGCAAATACCGATGAAAGTTACCTTAGAAGATGGGTCTACTTCTACTTGTGTCGATGATGTTCTATTTAAGTGGAAAAATGATTTCAGTTCTTTATTTAACAATGACAGTGTAAGTGAGCCCGTGGCTACTGAAAATAGTAATAATATTGATGGTGTACCATTTAATGAATATATTTCTTTGTTAGAGGTTAAGAAGGCCGTAGATAAGGTCAAACGTGGTAAAGCTTGTGGAATAGATGAACTTCCACCGGAAGTATTAAAAAATATTACCACTATATTGTTTCTGTATGCCTTATATAATATATGCTTTGAGAATGGTATTACTCCATCATTATGGAATAGATGTATTATTAATCCAATTCCAAAGTCTGCAACAGCTGATCCTACAGACCCCATGTCTTATAGAGGCATTTCTCTAGCTTGTTCAACATACAAGATATACTGTAATATATTGAATGATAGATTGAGTTCTTGGGTTGAAGACAATGGCATTTTGGCAGATGAACAGAATGGTTTCCGTAAGAAGAGAAGCACTTCCGATCAAATTTCGTCTTTAGTTAATTTAGTTGAAACACAAAAGAAACTTAAGTAATGTACTTATGCAGCTTTTATAGACTTCCGTAAAGCTTACGATTTCATTAATCGTTCTAAATTATGGACAAGATTAAATGATAGGTATTTCTGGTAAAATGGTTCTAGCCATATAGTCACTTTATTCATCTGTCGCCTCTTGTGTTAGAATTAACTCATTTAAAACAGACTGGTTTAATGTTCATTGTGGATAGAGACAAGGCTGTGTGTTATCACCCTTGTTGTTTAATTTATATATCAATGACCTAGCTGTATATCTTAAGTCCTTTGATATTGGTATTAATATAGATAATGAAAAGGTTTGCATACTCCTATATGCTGATGACATTGTTTTACTAGCTAAAGATGAATATGACTTACCAATTTTGCTAAATGCTCTGAACGATTGGTGTTGTCTTAAGGACATGTCAATTAATGCCGGTAAGAGTAAGATAGTGCACTTCCGTCCAGATAGCCGTGCGAGGTGTGAGCATATATTTAAATGTGGAAATGAACAGTTATCCGTTGTTGACAGATATACATACCTCGGTGTTGTTCTTCAGGAACACCTAGATTTTATTGTTACAGCTAATATGGTTGCTCAGAGTGCAAGTCGTGCGTTAGGTTTATTGATAGCTAAATGTAAAATTTCGGGAGGGGTACCGTATAATGTATTCACCAAGCTATACGACACTGTTGTTTGGCCTGTAATTGCTTATGGTGCCTCAATATGAGGGTATAAATCCTTTCCTTGCATAAATGCTGTCCAAAACCGTGCTATGCGGTTTTATCTTGGTGTCGGCAAGTATACACCCAATGCAGCCGTTTCCGGTGAAATGGGTTGGCAACCTCCCATTGTCCGTCAATTGAAAACAGTTTCTACGTTTTGGGTACGAATTTCCAATACAAATAACTCGAGATTGAACAAAGGAATTGCACTTTGGGCAAACGGGAAATCTGCTTCCTGTAAAAACTGGTTCTATTTTGTTAAGAAACATTTTACGGATATTGACTTTGCAGAATTTTGTAACTTAGCTGCTCCAATTTCTAAGCCTCATTGTGTCGAATATGTGGACAAATTTGGTATGAACAAATATATATAACAGATTGGTATGCCTCTATACATAGCATTCATGGTACTACTGGACGAGGTCGTAACAAATTAAGAACGTATTGTAAGCTTAAGCATGTATTTGAACCTGAGGAATATTTAAAATGATTTTACCTACACGACACAGGTCGGCATTTAGTAAATTTAGATGCGGTGTTGCACCAATCCGTATAGAAACCGGAAGTTATGAGAATTTAAGATTAGACGATCGTAAATGTCCTTTTTGTAATGTGATAGAAGACGAACATCACGTTTTATTGGAATGTGCCATATATAACGATCTAAGAACTGTACTATTGCAGAAGGCAATATTAGCTGACCATACGTTCTGTAATATGACAAAACGTGATCAATTTCTATTTCTATTCAGTAATCAATCAGTGATAAGACTTTGTGCCAAAACCTGTTTTAATATACTACAGCGTCATTACTTTTACCTTTGTAAATAATGCCCTTTTTGTGTTAATTTCTATATATCTATCATTTTTACAGATTACAGGAAACAGCTGCTAATTAAGTCATTCTCGATCTGATCCTGGGTGATAACTGATTTTGTAAGATATTTCTTAATAGCGCACTAGTGCTTGTTTTTCGATTCAGTGTTTTATACCATTTTGTTTTATTTCGTATTTAAATATAAATTAGCAACTGTTTCTTGGCTTTAGAATGTAAATAAGCATTAACTAATAGTAGTGTGGGATTTTATAATGTGATATGTTTTGCTGCAATATGTCTCTTATAATTCTATTCAGAATGGCTATGTACTTTTAATATGATTGTTTACATTTGTGTTTGCATTACATGTATGTACATAGATGAGACTTTAATAAAGATTAAAACTACAGGTAATACTACAATCTAGGTCATAATTTTTTTTAGATAGAATCAGCGTAGGCAATTTAGATTTAACACATTTATATCTAAGAGTAGGTCTTGTTTTGGACCGAGAATCTCACTGATAGTGGTTACACATGCTGAAGTGACACTCCACACTACACACTACAAGTCTTTTACTCTCGTCTCCCTTCATTCATTCTCCAAAACTTATCTAATCATATCATCACTCCTGTTTCTTCTATTATAGTTACTTCTTAGTCTCTGACTATTACATTGTAACAATATGTATTGCAATCGATGTTTACTATGTATTATATTGCCATGTACACGTATAATATACATGTATCTACTCTGCCATAAGTAAATGTTGTAAAATCAATGAACCAATTGGGAAGGGTCGAATCTAATGATTTGAGAACTTGTGACCCGACCCACTTGCCATTATTTATGCTGTAGTGTGCTATGATGTATTATATTGTATAAGCACTTTAATATTGGCAATAACATATGTTTAAACCGTGACGTGGCTGGCATTACACCGGGCGTGAGGGAATGATGGGATTTTCACATATATGGTCCCTCACGCCACGTTTTGTGGCTCTGGTGTAATGGTGGCAATGTGCCCGTCACCATTTTGACGATTGTCTTCAGTTTGTGAAAGTATCGGTCTGGATCAACCTATATAAACTCTAGTTTTAAGAAACTTATATGTTGAATCGTGTTCTATTGTGAATTGTTACTGTTACTGTTTCTTATAATTCATTATTGAGTGGCAATGTACATCAATATGTTTTTATTATATTGAATGTTGTTTGTTGTACATTGATGAGACGTAAATAAAGAATAAAATCTAAAATCTAAAATCTACATTCTTATGAACAAAAACAACGCACACAATAAACCCAACAAGAATTAAGTTATACAAACTAGGTTCGCTCATATCAGTTTTTATTATGGAAATATTTTTTTAATTTGTGACTTATGCCATTATTTCTTTGTATTTCTAACTGCAATTTGTTATCTAGTCTATAATATCTCTGCTAATCATATTCGCTATGATCTGATCAAAGCGAAGTTAGATTTCATATGACCAATTCTTAATCAGTGTACAATAGTACCTATTTTGTATTTCAGTGTTTTATAATTGTTTTAGAGCAGTTTTTAATATCCGATTAGCAGGGATATTGGAGCTTTATCCCTAACACACTGTGATAAATGAGTGTGTATAATTGTGTTCATCTCTTATAACTCCATGATGAAGTGGCATTGTACTTTTATTATGTAAACTATACATGTAATATTATTGTAAATAGTGCACGTACAACGATGATATGTAAATAAAGATTAGTTTATACACATTTATTTGAGCTCGATTGCGAAACAAGTTATGTCAACTTATATTAATCACTCTCGAGACCTCATTCCTGGTGGAATCCATCGCCACGAGGGAGAGAGAAGCGGCAACGTGGACTTTAAATGCCTTGCCTAAGGGCACAATCGTAACGGCTCCAGCGGGGCTCGAACTCCGGACCTTTCGCGCCCGAAGCGAATGCGTTCCACTGTGCTATCACGACTTCCACGAAATAAAGATTACTACTACTATCTGATTAATTATTAAGAAGTCTACATTCATCACACGTTCGTCGTATGTTGTTGTATTATAGTCCCATCAATGTGACACAACATATACAACACATCACAAAAGTAAAATCATATACAATTGCACATTTCCACGCTATACAGAGTTATAAGATACTCTATACATGATACAAATCTCATCAGTATGCACTTGAATTTCGTTATTGAACTATTGAACTCGATGAGTGTCCATATCCTCTTATATGGTTCCGGAGTATGGGGTTTCTAATATTATAAATATGTAGATCAAATACACTTGAAATTTTGTATATATTTATTATTTATTAAAAGTTCGTACTTAGACATCAAATAATGCAGTACATGTTGAGCTGGGAAGATTCCCCTATCTGTTATTGCAAAAGAAAGATCTATTAACTTTTGGTTGAAGATAAAGCATTCAATTAAGCCCGAATATCATTTTGTGTTATGTTGTAAAAGTTATTCTGACATTCTTAATAAATAAATAATTAGTTACATATAAATTTACCTACAGTAAATAAGTTAAATGACATGCTATAAATTGACCCTAACAAATCTTGCAAGTTTTATGGAAATACAATGAATAAATATATCAATAAATATAACAAAGATAATGAGTGCAAACTCAGAAACATGCATAAAAGCAAGCCAAATGCGCATGCAAGATCTCTATGACCATTTCAAATCTGTAAATACTGACACTACAGATACACCCTCTGATGAATATGTCATTGATGAGAACACGAACGACGATTTAAATAACCAATTTACAGAAGATGAAATAAGTCAATGTATTAAATCATTACAAAAACAATAAATCCCCAGGTATTGATGGTGTAATAAATGAATACACCAAGAGCACTAGCAATCAACTGTTACCTATTATATATTTAATATAGTTCTTAATACAGGTATAATACCACTAACTTGTACAGACAGAGACCCAGTCCAGAATCTCCTCTTTCTCTCCTATGCTCTTTAGTATTTATATATCAACCCGTGTCACAACATACTATACCTCTGATTAGAATTGTTGCCAAAACCTGTTTTTATATTCTTCAAAGACGATCCTTTTATTTATGTAAATAATGTATCCATTTGATTTATTGATTGTGTGTCTCTTATCCATTCCGAGAAACAGCTGCTAATTAGTTCAACCGTGATCTGATCGAGGTTGATAACTGATATTTTAAAACATTTCTTAATTGCGCATTAGTGCTTTTTTTCCATTTCAGTATTTCAAAATTTCTGGTTTTAGTAAGTATTTAATTTTCAATTAGCGACTGTTCCCCGGTTTTAATATGTAAATATAATAATATGCCGTTAGACTGTGATAGTTTGATTATCTGTGATTACATTAGTCTCTTATAATTCTTTTATAATGAATGGTGTTGTACTATGCCACGATAATTTGTTGTGTATATTTTATGTATTGTACAACGATGAGACTGAAATAAAGAATAAATCTATGTTAACTAATTACATGTATACTCATATGCCATGTAAATGATCCGAGTTAATACAGAATAATTGAATTGAAATTCTAGCATGAAAAGGGAATTATTTGATATATCACAGTTTGTTAATGAAGCATTTAAAATTCGCAAAGATACACATGAACATTTGACTGATTTGTAAATAGATTCCTAATATTTTCTGTATTTAGATTAAACAATATTGTATTCAAGAATGGTACATAACATAGCAATAGTTGCAACAGCACAGTTAGGATCGGGAAACAAGTTACATTGTAACTTATTCGAATCCCTTTCCTTCAGAAAAATGTATTGATGTTGAATGCAATTCTATTTGTTGCACAGTATTTAGTTTAAACATTTAAATTAATTTGTTTTATTTCCATTTTTTTTATTAGCACTAATAAATACAATTTTAACTAATAGTTAACGTGAACATGAAGTATATAACAAATATGTTCTTTATATATTAAAATAACAATTTCTTTTTAAATTAAATTTAATTATCTACAGCAACACATAACAATAATACAAAATAAATGATAAGAATGAAAGACTGAGTCTTATACAATTCTTCTGTTG
Organism: Archivesica marissinica; assembly: GCA_014843695.1. Classification (NCBI taxonomy): domain Eukaryota; kingdom Metazoa; phylum Mollusca; class Bivalvia; order Venerida; family Vesicomyidae; genus Archivesica; species Archivesica marissinica. The sequence continues at coordinate 41,372,252 of CM026403.1, forward strand.
TGTCCTAATCCCGGGACAATAACCGTAAATCCACATTTCCCATTCTTTCTCTCTCATGGCGATGTACACTGTCAGTATAGAGGGTGATTAAACACATTTTAAGATCATGTTTAGGCTTGTATTAACTAAAGAATGTATGGCTTAGAAATCGTTTATTGAAAATATTTTATTCAGATTTTGAGTCTCAGTTTGATGCTCAGTTCCACAAATGAACAGTTATATTAATGAAGTAATATTTGTAAATGACCTCACTTAAATCATATTCCAGATGACATTTCACTGAATGGAGGTGTTCTGTTTTGTATGTCGGTAATTTGAATACAGCATGCTATACGTGATCAATGCACGGTCAGGCACAAGCAGCATTACATCGTATGAAATAAAAGATATTTGAAAAATTCAATTTTTACGTGTGGGTAGCAATGCTGCTATACATTCTAACATTTTACTTTGTATGCTTATGTTCATTTGGTAAACAGTGTTTGTTTGGCGATAAAACAAACTCGAAACCGAAAGTAGGACTTTCCGAGTCGATCGGTCACGCACTTGATTACAACCGGAACGCATCGTCCGCACTTGTTTGCATTCGGAATGCATCGTCCCCATTTGTCCCACGTTATCTTTTTTAATTAAATTACTTGATATGTTGATTCATACCTCTGTTAGCTAAGTCGTTAGGGGCATTTCTACACCCCCGCTAGGGCTTCGACATTAGAGGAAGATAGATAGATAGTCTTTCATGTTCAAAATATATACTTTGTTTTCTACATCCTCTGTTGTTTCACTCATGTGCACTGTGCTTGTTTAAATTTCGTGTGTTGATAAACAAATTCGCGTATACGACCGTTTAAATTTATTGGAATTTTATCGTTTCTGAGTGACTATTTCGATTTTTGTAAGCACACACATTAGTATTTATATTTTACCCAAAACATCCTTTATTACGATATAATGCTGCTTTAATGTCTTCCTATTATGACTTGTTACGACGAAATCGACGTAACCCTTTCAACACCATATCCGGCCTCTAAATAGGCTTACACAAAGTGTATAACCATAATGAGCCGGCTCGTGACGAGTCATCTCATCATGATCTGCACTTTGTGCCAGTAATAGCACTATTTATAGACACAATTACCCATTTTGATTAATGAACTGGTCCAAATGTAATTTTCTTATTAATTTAGTGGTGTAAAAATATCATGGACCAGTCCATGTCAGTATCTTGAATGGGTTAGTTTTTAAACTTTATTTGTTGAATGAGTTAATGAGTAAACGGAATGAAAAGACCTATCCTATAGTCAAAATATGAGTAGCTATATTTGAAACATGTGCTTTGTTGGAATTCTTTACCGAAACGTTTGGTTCTCAAAGAGTACACGGGCAACAAACTACAGTCCTACCTCCCCAAACGTCACATCCCATGAGCGACACCCTCTTTATAACGTCACCGTTATTCCCATCCGTTGCGTTTTAATACAATTTCACCTCTAGTTTAATCATGTGTGTGTGTGTGTGAGTGTTGTTTCACGTTTATTTATCGTCGCTACCGGTTGCCCATATGAGCGACGCCTCCTGACGAGATTAGTCATTTTAGATTTTGAAGGATAGTGTAATGATACAGACAGAGATCCATTCCAGAGTCTGCTCTGGTTCATTTACGTACACGGTGTACAGCACCGACACGAGACCTCGGTTTAGTCCCATCTGAAAGACTGTTAATTGTATTAGGGTCAGGTGATGGGTCGAACCTGCGACCCCTGGATTACCAGTCCAGGGTTAATTCGTGTACAAGATGTGACGTTATATGTAAACTTAAATCATTATTAGTTTCATACAACTCTCCTCATAGCTTGTACTTTAATGTGCAAGATTGTCGTTTGAATACAGACTAATGTAACTGAAAATACACATACTATGCTATACTATGCAACGGCTGTCCGGTTAGCACAGTGGTTAGCCTCGGACCTGGAAGTGTGTGAGATGGTACGGTACGATGGTCGACAGATCGGACATGTGGGTCAGACGGAGGATAGCACAGTGGTTAGCCTCGGACCTGGAAGTGTGTGAGATGGTACGGTACGATGGTCGACAGATCGGACATGTGGGTCAGACGGAGGATAGCACAGTGGTTAGCCTCGGACCTGGAAGTATGTGAGATGGTACGGTACGATGGTCGACAGATCGGACATGTGGGTCAGACGGAGGATAGCACAGTGGTTAGCCTCGGACCTGGAAGTGTGTGAGATGGTACGGTACGATGGTCGACAGATCGGACATGTGGGTCAGACGGAGGATAGCACAGTGGTTAGCCTCGGACCTGGAAGTATGTGAGATGGTACGGTACGATGGTCGACAGATCGGACATGTGGGTCAGACGGAGGATCGTAATCATATTTTATTGCATTCATTCTATACATACATTGTACAATACAAGACAAATGAACACATTATATAAGTAAACATACTATACGATTCGTGACATTGTTTGTACAAGGATTGTCAATATATGTTGAAGCACACCTCCCAACAACACACAACGACAGTCAATTTCCCAGCCAGTGATGCAGAAAACCTCCCAAGACCAGACACAAAAAAGAAACATTCAACATGTGTCATTAGACTCAAATAATCGCCAATTGGTCCTTTCAATTTTAAATAAACAGTAAATATCTTAATCTGGGACCATAACTGGGGGGTCAATAATCTACAGACTGGACACAGACGGATATGTAATCCAGTAGTAACACGCTGGACTGGTAATCCAGGGATCGCAGGTTCGATCCCCGTCTGACCCTAAGAAAATTAACAGTCTTTCAGATGGGACGTTAAACCGAGGTCTCGTGTCGGTGCTTTACATCGTGCACGTAAACGAACCAGAGGAAATTCTGGAATGGGTCTCTGTCTGTATCATGCACTATCCTCCAAAATCTAAAATAACTAATCTCTTCAGGAGGCGTCGCTCATATGGGCAAACGGTAGCGATGATAAATAAACGTAAAACACACATACAGACTGGACCGTAAGTGTGAGCATACTTATTGTTTACGGGTATTCTTTCAATAAACAGCTTGACATAATTGTTGTTTTGATCGCTTAAAATGAAGACACATGTTGGAGCCGTTTTAGTTTATACAAATTTATTTTAGCTTGATTGCGAAAAAAGTTCTTACAACTTATATTAATCACTCTCGAGACCTCATTCCTGACGGAATCCATCGCCACTAGGGAGAGAGAAGAGGCAACGTGGAAATTAAATGCCTTGCCCAATGGCACAATCGTATCGGCTCCAGCGGGACTCGAACTCCGGACCTTTCGCACCTGGAGCTAACGCGCATCCACTGCGCTATCACGACTTCCATCAATGTTGGAGCCGTTACGAGGGTGCCTTTAGGTAAGGCAAATATTCCACGTTGTCTCTTCTCTCTCCCTCGTGGCGATGGATACCATCAGGAATGAGAATGATTAATATTAGTTGTAAGAACTTGTTTCGCAATTGAGCTAAAATAAATTGGTATGAACTAAATTAGTTAGAACTGACGCCAGTTATTTTAAACAGGATTATAACTTGAAGTAAAAGACTGTAACTGATTGTTTGCTATTCTCCAATTCTTATAAATTGGCCTCAACTATGTGGTACACTGATATACTAATGCCAGCAACATTTAGTTTCCATTTGAAGAAAGAAAAGGCATACATGAGAGCCTCTAACGTCCGGATCAATACCGTACTGGCCTATATACCTGTCGCAATATTATTGACCAGAAACTCTTTAATTAGAGCTGTAAGCTGTACATGGAATTTCCCATAGGTTACGCCAGCCAGTCCACGTATCAATCAATGTATGCAAAGCGTTAGAAGTTTGCTGAAGGTTAATATATAGCAATATCTCAGGTTGGCTAAAGGATACAAATCTGAGGCTCGCTAAAATATACAAATCTGAGGATCGCTAAAATATACAAATCTGAGGATCGCTAAAATATACAAATCTGAGGATCGCTAAAATATACAAATCTGAGGATTGCTAAAATATACAAATCTGAGGATCGCTAAAATATACAAATCTGAGGATCGTTAAAATATACTGAGGCTCGTTAAAATATACAAATCTGAGGATCGCTAAAATATACAAATCTGAGGATCGTTAAAATATACAAATCTGAGGTTCGTTAAAATATACAAATCTGAGGCTCGTTAAAATATACAAATCAAATGGCTCGTTAAAATATACAAATCTGAGGCTCGTTAAAATATACAAATCTATGGCTCGTTAAAATATACAAATCTGAGGATCGTTAAAATATACAAATCTGAGGCTGGCTAAAATATACAAATCTGAGGCTGGCTAAAATATACAAATCTGAGGATCGTTAAAATATACAAATCTGAGGCTGGCTAAAATATACAAATCTGAGGCTCGTTAAAATATACAAATCTGAGGCTCGTTAAAATATACAAATCTGAGGCTCGTTAAAATATACAAATCTGAGGCTCGTTAAAATATACAAATCTGAGGCTGGCTAAAATATACAAATCTGAGGCTCGTTAAAATATACAAATCTGAGGCTGGCTAAAATATACAAATCTGAGGCTGGCTAAAATATACAAATCTGAGGCTCGTTAAAATATACAAATCTGAGGCTGGCTAAAATATACAAATCTGAGGCTGGCTAAAATATACAAATATGAGGCTCGTTAAAATATACAAATCTGGAGCTCGCTAAAATATACAAATCTGAGGCTCGTTAAAATATACAAATCTGAGGCTCGTTAAAATATACAAATCTGACGCTCATTAAAATATACAAATCTGACGCTCGTTAAAATATACAAATATGAGGCTGGCTGAAATATACAAATCTGAGGCTGGCTAAAATATACAAATCTGAGGATCGTTAAAATATACAAATCTGAGGCTGGCTAAAATATACAAATCTGAGGCTGGCTAAAATATACAAATCTGAGGATCGTTAAAATATACAAATCTGACGCTCGTTAAAATATACAAATCTGACGCTCGTTAAAATATACAAATATGAGGCTGGCTGAAATATACAAATCTGAGGCTGGCTAAAATATACAAATCTGAGGCTGGCTAAAATATATAAATCTGAGGCTCGTTAAAATATATAAATCTGAGGTTCGTTAAAATATACAAATATGAGGCTGGCTAAAATATATAAATCTGAGGTTCCTTAAAATATATGAATCTGAGGCTGGCTAAAATATATAAATCTGAGGTTCGTTAAAATATACAAATATGAGGCTGGCTGAAATATACAAATCTGAGGCTGGCTAAAATATACAAATCTGAGGTTCGTTAAAATATACAAATCTGAGGCTGGCTAAAATATACAAATCTGAGGCTGGCTAAAATATACACATCTGAGGCTCGTTAAAATATACAAATCTGAGGCTGGCTAAAATATACAAATCTGAGGATGGCTAAAATATACAAATCTGAGGCTGGCTAAAATATACAAATCTGAGGCTCGTTAAAATATACAAATCTGAGGCTGGCTAAAATATACAAATCTGAGGCTGGCTAAAATATACAAATCTGAGGCTCGTTAAAATATACAAATCTGAGGCTGGCTAAAATATACAAATCTGAGGCTGGCTAAAATATACAAATATGAGGCTCGTTAAAATATACAAATCTGGAGCTCGCTAAAATATACAAATCTGAGGCTCGTTAAAATATACAAATCTGAGGCTCGTTAAAATATACAAATCTGACGCTCATTAAAATATACAAATCTGACGCTCGTTAAAATATACAAATATGAGGCTGGCTGAAATATACAAATCTGAGGCTGGCTAAAATATACAAATCTGAGGATCGTTAAAATATACAAATCTGAGGCTGGCTAAAATATACAAATCTGAGGCTGGCTAAAATATACAAATCTGAGGATCGTTAAAATATACAAATCTGACGCTCGTTAAAATATAAAAATCTGACGCTCGTTAAAATATACAAATATGAGGCTGGCTGAAATATACAAATCTGAGGCTGGCTAAAATATACAAATCTGAGGCTGGCTAAAATATATAAATCTGAGGCTCGTTAAAATATATAAATCTGAGGTTCGTTAAAATATACAAATATGAGGCTGGCTAAAATATATAAATCTGAGGTTCCTTAAAATATATGAATCTGAGGCTGGCTAAAATATATAAATCTGAGGTTCGTTAAAATATACAAATATGAGGCTGGCTGAAATATACAAATCTGAGGCTGGCTAAAATATACAAATCTGAGGTTCGTTAAAATATACAAATCTGAGGCTGGCTAAAATATACAAATCTGAGGCTGGCTAAAATATACACATCTGAGGCTCGTTAAAATATACAAATCTGAGGCTGGCTAAAATATACAAATCTGAGGATGGCTAAAATATACAAATCTGAGGCTCGTTAAAATATACAAATGTGAAGCTGGCTAAAATATACAAATCTGAGGCTCGTTAAAATATACAAATCTGGAGCTCGCTAAAGGATATAAATTTGAGGTTCGCTAAAAGATACAAACAAGAGGCTGGCTAAATGAGGAAAATCTGAGTCAAGTTAAAAGATACAAGTCTAATACAAGTGCACTATTGATATGCATTATTTGACATTGAAGTTTGTAACTTTAATTTATAGCAGACATGGCAACATTTTTAAGTAGTCTTGAATTGGTAATCGTTCAAAACATTGGCTGTCATTTCATAATTTCATTTTGTGTGTTTTTCGTATTATTTATCGTCACTACCGGTTGCTCATATATGAGCGACGCCTATTTTTATAACCATATGTCTGTTTTATAGTTTGCTTAACTTGTAGTGAAGAGTGTCACGGACATAGTTCCCACAAACCAACCGTATCTGCGTCTCTACTTGTAAAGCAATAAAACAATATATTAACTATTGTTATTACACGTGAAGACGATTTCACGACATTTACATCATCGATATAGTATTCAAGGATGCTCGATGAAACTCCAATCTCTGTGCCCCTCGTTTATCATGCTTGAGACGGAATGATAAACACACGCTTTACAACCTCGTTAGATAGGCTATGCTGTACATGCGAGCGTACATTCACCGTGGAACCAGATGGGTCAGATTCGGCGCTTGAGCGTATAATATTTACCTTCGCCGCCGTGGAACCAGATGGGGCGAGATTCGGCGTATAATTTATACCCTCGCCGCCGTGGAACCAGATAAGCGAGATTCGGCGTATAAGCATATAATTATACCCTCGTCGCCATGGAACCAGATGGGTCGAGATTCGGCTTATAATTTATCCCCTCGCCGTCGTGGAACCAGATGTGCGAGATTCGGCGTTTGATCGTATAATTTATACCCTCGCCGCCGTGGAACCAGATGGGGCGAGATTCGGCGTATGAGCTTGTATACCATACCCAATGGCAAACCATATGGGAGATATTGGACATTACGAGGCATGTGTATGTGTTCGTTTATAAGCCACAACCGCTTCCATATATAGTAACTATTCCTATGCTATCCAATTACACCATTATTGAATCACATTCCATGCATAAGACATATAAGCCATATGCTGTTTGCTATTCGGATAGTGGAGCTAAATCATTTGACTGGATAGCAAACAACATAGATCATAATCAGACGCGACGATCTGGATCTATGTTGTTAGCAATTGTGATTTTATTTACCCAGCAGGTAAAGGGTTACGATAACCCACATTATAATTGTATGTTGTGATTGTTGTCTCAGCTACGGTATTGTCTTGCAATGCATGTAGCACTTGTTACTAGTGTCTGGTTAGCCTGGGTTCCAGTCTGTCGAGTTTTCACTTTTTAACTTCTGGCAAAATGACAGCCTGGGGAAACTTGAATTTCCAATCGTAGTGTACTTACATCCTCATTTATCAGGGTGTAGATTTCAAGAACGACAACTCTTCTCTACATGATACTATCGCTAAATATACCATGCTGATGTGTAGCTCGTGCATTACGAAGGACGCGCCGGAAGTTGCGATGTCTGCCTTGTACCCGAGATATTGTGACATCGAGCCCCGCAGAACCATGGTGGTGGCGTCTTTAGGCAAGCATCGTGTGCCAATGTTGACTCGTCTCAATGGTGTAGAATTCCACCAGGAATGAAATCTCGACAGCAATTAAACTACTGTTGTAAGAACTTGTCTCGCAATCGAGCTAAAATAAATTTACATACACTAATCTTTGTTTTCCCGTACTGCAATAATGACTTTGCCAACATTGGGGCGATTATAATAATGCAAGCTAGATCAGCAGGCAGAGCGTTCATCTGGGAAAGGTCCCAGGTTGGAACCCCTGGTTGTCTGCTCATTGTTATCATATTGTGAACGTTGGCGCCCAACGAGGGACGTTGCTTGCATATATACTTCGAGATCATGTTTATCTGGTTCTGCATCCATATAGGTTGGTGGAAGACTTCGAATATGGTGGGGGAATATGTAGCTGTACGCAATTAGTCACCATTGCATGTGGAGGGGGTATGTTTAAATGGCCCGGTTAACTCAGTTGTTAGCGGGTTTATCCTGTAAGCTAACTGTCCCGGATTCGATCCCTGGTTGGCTGCACATTTTCCTCATCATGTGTGTAACTGTTATCCAGTTGCGATGTGCCTCCTTTCACATTATTATGATTATATGTCTGTTTCAATTACCCCGCTTTGGCGGAAGTCGTGATAGCGCAGTAGTAGCGGGTTCGCTTCAAGTGTGAAAGGTCCGGATGACGTGGTCTATTTAATATACGACATCATTGATTTACCATGTACTATTTATATTTGTCTTATGCATATCGTCTGCTATTATTTTCGCGCCTAAAATATCAAATCTATTTTCGCGCAGGAATGACTAATTATCGGGACTGATTGCATAAGTGGCCAGTTCCCTTATTTTAAAGGCCGAATCTTTTGATGTGCGGAACATCTTAATAATATTATGTAACCGATGTTACGGCGCCTGCATATCTAGATGACCATCGCCGGTCTGTATATAAGAAACGGAAAGTATTAACCAAAGCAGTACAGACTGATCTGTAGTCCAGTGTTAACACGCTGGACTGGTAATCCAGGGATCGCAGGTTCGATCCCCCGTCTGACCCTAATAAAATTAACAGTCTTTCAGATGGGACGTTAAACCGAGGTCTCGTGTCGGTGCTTTACACCGTGCACGTAAAAGAACCAGAGGAGATTCTGGAATGGGTCTCTATCTGTATCATTGCACTATCCTCCAAAAATCTAAAATGACTAATCTCTTCAGGAGGCGTCGCTCATATGGGCAACCGGTAGCGACGATAAATAAACGTAAAACACAACCAAAGCAGTTCGATCCCCGTCTGACCCTAATACAATTAACAGTCTTTCAGATGGGACGTTAAACCGAGGTCTCGTGTCGGTGCTTTACACCGTGCACGTAAAAGAACCAGAGGAGATTCTGGAATGGGTCTCTGTCTGTATCATGCACTATCCTCCAAAATCTAAAATAACTAATCTCTTCAGGAGGCGTCGCTCATATGGGCAACCGGTAGCGACGATAAATGAACGTAAAAACACAACCAGAGCAGATACACAAAGGCGACATCCAAGGAACGGATCGTTGCGTGATCTCGAAATAAGATACAGAATTAACTGTTTCTATGATAATTACAAGAGTATAGACATTAAGAGAAAGATAACCTATGAACGTTAATTGCGTATTTAAAAATAACTACGAGTTATAAGATTATTCAGCCGAGATAAGGAACATAGTTAATTCCGGTGAATATAATCTATTATTGTGAAACGAAAGTTATTGAAGCGGAAACATTGATAAGATTGTAGGGATAGAGTAATTACGGATTAAAGAGATTAGAGCTTATCAGGACAATTAGCGATAAGCAACTAAATTCTGACTTAAATAAATAAAATAAAAGTTGAATTAAGCAGAGATATAACAGATATGCATGAGATATAACACAGAAATAAAGAAAATACGGAAGAATAATATTATATATAAGAAAGACAAAAGACTGTGTTGAGTTATTATTGTGAGACCGAAGCTACACATACCCTTAGACAACTCCAGCAAATCTATAATAGGTTAGACCCTGACAGGAGCTCAACTGAGATATTGGGATATTATAAATAGAAGTGCGGGATCACCACATTGAGCGATCGACCGTGTCACAGAGATAAATAGAAGTGTGGGTCACGACACCCACTGGGGGCTCGTCAGCCATGAACAGTTGGGACAACGCGTCCGCCACAGTTGTAAGGACTAGTTTCGTAATCGAGATAAAAGGAATTTGAATATAGACTATACACCGTGCAATATAATCATTTTATTATGATATACAACATTATAACAACCTATAGTAATCATTTCATTATGATATACAACATTATAACAACCTATAGTAATCATTTCATTATGATATACAACATTATAACAACCTATAGTAATCATTTCATTATGATATACAACATTATAACAACCTATAGTAATCATTTCATTATGATATACAACATTATAACAACCTATAGTAATCATTTCATTATGATATACAACATTATAACAACCTATAGTAATCATTTCATTATGATATACAACATTATAACAACCTATAGTAATCATTTCATTATGATATACAACATTATAACAACCTATAGTAATCATTTCATTATGATATACAACATTATAACAACCTATAGTAATCATTTCATTATGATATACAACATTATAACAACCTATAGTAATCATTTCATTATGATATACAACATTATAACAACCTATAGTAATCATTTCATTATGATATACAACATTATAACAACCGATATTAATCACTCTCGTTGGCGCGGATAAAAGCATAAATATCGTCATTCGTGTGGGAGGAAACCGGAATACCGGAGAAAACCCACATGTCCGATCTGTCAACCATCGTACCGTACCATCTCACATACTTCCAGGTCCGAGGCTAACCACTGTGCTATCCTCCGTCTGACCCACATGTCCGATCTGTCAACCATCGTACCGTACCATCTCACACACTTCCAGGTCCGAGGCTAACCACTGTGCTATCCTCCGTCTGACCCACATGTCCGATCTGTCAACCATCGTACCGTACCATCTCACACACTTCCAGGTCCGAGGCTAACCACTGTGCTATCCTCCATCTGACCCACATGTCCGATCTGTCAACCATCGTACCGTACCATCTCACACACTTCCAGGTCCGAGGCTAACCACTGTGCTATCCTCCGTCTGACCCACAGGTCCGATCTATCGACCATCGTACCGTACCATCTCACATACTTCCAGGTCCGAGGCTAACCACTGTGCTAACCGGACAGCCGCTACAAAGTATAACATAGTATGTGCATTTTCAGTTACGTTATAGTCTGTATTCAAACGACAATATTGCACATTTAAGTATAAGCTATGAGGAGAGTTGTATGAAACTAATAATGATTTAAGTGTATATATAACGTCACATATTTTACACGAATTAACCCTGGACTGGTAATCCAGGTGTCGCAGGTTCGACCACCCGCCTGACCCTAATACAATTAACAGTCTTTCAGATGGGCCTTTAAACCGAGATCTCGTGTCGGTGCTGTACACCGTGCACGTAAAAGAACCAGAGGAGACTCTGGAATGGGTCTCGGTCTGTATCATTGCACTATCCTCCAAATATCTAAACTGACTAATCTCTTCAGGAGGCGTCGCTCATATGGGCAACCGGTAGCGACGATAAATAAACGTAAAACACACATAATTGATATGACCTTTGTGCATTATTTGTATTTACATCTAGCCGGTAGCATTCCAAATCAGTTCAATAATTATTGATTACGTTCCCCAGCCTGTGAACGTCTCTTTAGCACCATTATGTTGTACATTACTCAGTATACAAGTTTCCATTTTAAATGGTCTGAGATCAATATAGTAGCAAATAGCCATTACATATTCTAATTCCACCAGGGTCAAGCTGCCATGGTTTATGACTGTACATCTATCTCCGCAATCTCTAGTCTAAAAGGACCACCAAGCAAGTATATACATTGATGTATTGATCACATGTGTATGAGGACTATCAAGCAAGTATATACATTGATGTATTGATCACATGTGTATGATTATATAATCGTTTTGAGGGCGTTATGGAATATTGATCATTATTATTATTGTTACTATTATTATTATTATTATTATTATTATTAAAGTGTTGTTGTTTGTGCAGAAATTGAGTCACTCCATTGCACTGTGTGCTTGTATTTCGTATTCTTCCGTTGTTGCATACACTTGTATTGTTACCGTTTTCTTACAAACATAAACTGTTAATTATAAATTAGTATATCCTAATGAATTCGCAATCGTTGTAATATAAATTAAGTTTGTGGAAGTCGTGATAGCGCAGTGGATGCGCGTTCGCTTCAGGTGCGAAAGGTCCGGAGTTCGAGCCCCACTGGAGCTGTTACGATTGTGCCCTTAGGCAAGGCATTTAAATTCCACGTTGCCTCTTCTCTCTCCCTCGTGGCGATGGATTCCATCAGGAACGAGGTCTCGAGAGTGATTTATATAAGTTGAAATAACTTGTTTCGCAATCGAGCTAAACTAAATTTGTACAAACTAAATAAAGTTTAAAACTTTAATGATTTTTGTTTGTTTTGTTTCTCGCTCTCATATATTGACAGCAGCCGTGATGTTACAATCTTAAAATTTATTTGAGACATCTGTATATTCAGTCGACCTTAGGTCACAGTAAAGTCACAATAGGTATTATATAGCCTTGAAATTATAGGTAGTGGAATGCGTTAGCATCGTTGGTGTAGTGGTAATATGGAATGTTTGTGGCGTCGAAGGTACAGGGTTCGAGCCCCAATGAAGCCATATATTTTTGTTTTTTTCAATATTTAAAATTTATATAAATATGCACCAAACTTCATGAAACGAAATTTAATAGTATTGACTGCATAAAATGAAATAAAACGCATGAAATAAACAATGAAGTAAATAAAAATGAATAAATATAAAACTTTTAACAACCCCAAATTTGGACAATATCTTCATTCATTAATAATTCGAATAAAACTGATGACAACAATGTTTTGTACCAAATAAAATGAACATTATAGTTAACTAAATGTAAATTTATGATTTTCTTCATTGTACAATGTTTCGAGCTCACAAGCAACATAGGTATTGTAACGCAGTGCGAAGTACTAGCACCTTAGACCGCTCGGCTATTACCACCTTAGTTTAAATAATATTTTATTCAAGAATGTTACATAACATAGGAATAGTTGCAATAGCACAGTTAGGAATGGGAATTACCACCTTCAATTGTTAAATCAATTTTATTCAATTAAACTGCAAAGCAAACATCCATTGCAAATGAAGAGTGTAATTATGATAATGTCTCAACTACACTTGCAATACTAACAGTTGTTACAGACGGATTTGTAGTCCAGTGGTAACACGCTGGACTGGTAATCCAGGGATCGCAGGTTCGACCCCCCGTCTGACCCTAATAATATTAACAGTCTTTCAGATGTAATAACATTCTAATTTGCTTCGTTTTCGAGCTGCTACAGGCATTCAGAGTTTACTATAGAGGTCAACGGGAGTGGACACTTCACTGACCGCCCTAACCACAAGCATAGACCAAGTTCTCCAAAAATCGAATCACTTCCTTCTAGAACAACCCTCTATATATCCAGTCTCATCCAGTATCATCAAAACCCATCAACAAAATATTGAGTTATCATGTCCAAATACTGCTCGGAGATGCACATGTGTCTCGACAAAATAACTCATGATTTAGTTGAATGTAATTGAATGAATTTAAATATTATCACAGCACCCAGCAGTGAATGTGTTTCTAATAAATGGAATTTTCATTCAGTGAAAGATTTTCGAGATAAAGATATGTATTATACTGTGGTGTATGTTGTTATGTTATGCTATGTTATGGTGTCTTGCTCTGCCATTAAAACACTGTCGACGTCATACCTTTGTACTTGCAGTCCATTAGTATTAATATTGGACTGTATTCAAAAGGCCAGAGTATTACGATATGAAATCCTATGCGTATATGAACGAAATCAATAATTTTAATTAGTAAGATCTTCTGACTTGCTTCCACTGAATATTGGATTTAACGACGCCATTACGTGCAGTGTATGATTGATCAAGTTAAGGTCACTGACTTGTACACCACTGTAACCTATCATTATTGATAGTTACGGGTTCGAGCCCCACTCAGACCGTGTCTCTTTATATGAAAAAGTTGGCAGTTTGTTACGGCGGTTGTTGCACTAAGTATTTGCATACGGACGTGTGATTTGCAATGTGTTGGAGTATCAGCTTTGAATAGAATGATGAAAGGGTATTTGTGTAGCGGGAATACTAGAACTTCTAAACGAGAGACGAGGTTTGATATAACATTGTACATAAGGATGTGCATGTATTGGTATTGTTAATAACATTATATATAAACACACATTTAACCGCTGGAGCCTGCCCAGGAAAGGTGCTGTTATGTGAAACTGCCCGTCGCTCAAATGGGCAACCGGTAGCGATGCTAAATAAACTTTAAAAAAGTGATTGGTCAATAATTTAAACGACACGTTCCCCAATACGTCAATAGACATTTCATTTTGATCGGTTTGGAGCTTTTATGGACCGCCATTTTGTGTTTTACTGTACCCACTAACTTGTAAAAAAGGAAGTTGATTAATAATTAGTATCAGTATTTCAGAACGGGACTTTAAACCGAGGTCTCGTGTCGGTGCTTTACACCATGCACGTAACAGAACCAGAGGAGACTCTGGAATGGGTCTCTGTCTGTATCATTGCACTATTCTCCAAACATCTAAACTGACTAATCTCTTCTGGAGGCGTAATATGGGCAACCGGTAGCGACGATAAATAAACGTAATCTTTTTTTTATATATTTATTGATCATAAAAATTATCGCCAATAAGTGAAACACAATCCTGGAATGTCTTAACAGTCGCCGGTTATGTATGCTTAACACTTTTACCGCCAATGTCGCACAATAGCGGCATTGCAAAACGCAGAGAACACGATCAGACAGAACAGAACGGGCCGTCTGATCCTGAAGGATGCATCGTAACAAAATGATGTAATAAAAGGGGTTAATAATAAAAGGGGTTAATAATGAAATGGGTTAATAATGAAATGGGTTAATAACGAAAGGGGTTAATAATGAAAGGGGTTAATAATGAAAGGGGTTACTAATGAAAGGGGTTACTAATGAAAGGGGTTAATAATAAAAGGAGTTATTAATAAAAGGGGTTAATAATGAAAGGGGTTAATAATGAATAGGGTTAATAATGAAAGGGGTTAATAATGAAAGGGGTTAATATGAAATGGGGTTAATAATGAAAGGGGTTAATATGAAATGGGTTAATAATGGAAGGGGTTAATAATGAAAGGGGTTAATAATGAAAGGGGTTAATAATGAAAGGGGTTAATATGAAAGGGGGTTAATAATGGAAGGGGTTAATAATGAAAGGGGTTAATAATGAAAGGGGTTAATAATGAAAGGGGTTAATATGAAAGGGGTTAATAATGAAAGGGGTTACTAATAAAAGGGTTATTAATGAAAGGGGTTAATAATGAAAGGGGTTAATAATGAAAGGGGTTAATAATAAAAGGGGTTTATATATAATGCTATATCCAATACTGGCTAATGGTAGCTTAACTTTGGGAAAGGTCGTTGGGTTGAAGGTTACTACTAGATAGTTCTTGCAAGGGAGTGTGCGTGTGGAGGTCATGTGGACCCTAGTTATGGGGTAATGTCCGTGGATAAGCTACCTAAGGATATACATGTATAGATGGAATACTAGCGAGTATCGATAGTGTGGATATCGTGTATTACGTGCATAGGAACGTGTGATTTGCAATGTGTTGGAGAATCAGCTTTGAATAGAATGATGAAAGGGTATTTGTGTAGCGGGAATACTAGAACTTCTAAACGAGAGACGAGGTTTGATATAACATTGTACATAAGGATGTGTATGCATTGGTATTGTTAATACAATTATATATAAACACAACGTGAAGTACTGATTATTGAGAACGCCACTATACGGGTTCATGAGCCCCCTGTGTCACATGTTGCGGGTGTCACGTGTTAGGATGTCACGTGTCATAGTGTGACAGGGGTTTAGTTTGGTGCCGTGACCAGGATGTAATTAATATAACATCTTGCACAATTACGATTGGAAGTGCTGTGTCGAGTATGTGTACTATTTTCGTATGTGGTAATGTGACTGTACTGTTGGGAATATGCAGGGACGTTAACAGGTATCATAGCTTCTACATTTTACACCTATGTGTATCAATAGTTGCGAACTTAAAACATTGGCGAGTAGCGGAGACAAAACGGCGATTTTGTTTACACAGATGTGTTATCCTATATTAAGTTTGTCTAACGAATTCCAATACATTACCTATGTGAATACATTAACCGACTTTGTAATTGAATACATTAAGACTGCAGATTATACGGATATATTAAACCAAACGCGTCATCTTAGCCCGACATTATTGGAAAGTCACTGAATGCTGCTTCCAGGAACAATCCGATACACACAGAGATATGTGCGTTGCTATGGAGATCAAACAGAAAATAATTTAGCATGTGGACAAGTACAGTGAAACCGTTTGTTACGATATCTATTCTACCATGTATATCAAAAGTAAGTAATACCTGGTTCAACTAATAGGGCAAGCCAACCAATAGGACAAATCGATCAAAATCTAAACTTTCAGTTGGGTTCATTAACTAAGATAATCGAAACACAATGTGTGTCACACATTATTCCATACTATGCTGGTACTCCTACAAGGTGCATCACACATTATTCCAGACTATGCTGGTACTCTTACAAGGTGTGTCACACATTATTCCAGACTATGCGGGTACGCCTAAAAAGTGCATCACACATTATTCCAGACTATGCTGGTACTCTTACAAGGTGTGTCACACATTATTCCAGACTATGCTGGTACTCCTACAAGGTGCATCACACATTATTCCAGACTATGCTGGTACTCTTACAAGGTGTGTCACACATTATTCCAGACTATGCTGGTACTCCTACAAGGTGCATCACACATTATTCCAGACTATGCTGGTACTCCTACAAGGTGCATCACACATTATTCCATACTATGCTGGTACTCCTACAAGGTGCATCACACACTATTCCAGACTATGCTGGTACTCCTACAAGGTGCATCACACATTATTCCAGACTATGCTGGTACTCCTACAAGGTACATCACACATTATTCCAGACTATGCGGGTACTCCTTATTGCTTTAAATCATGTATACAGTCAATCGAGAAATGTTCGATTACTACAATTATAACAGGACACAAGACATATTTTCTTGCTTATCAATCTTCTAAAGGTAATGTCGCTGATTTCATTGGCAGATATTTAAATGAAAATCTATCTTCAGAATAGGAACACTTAAAACAGCCATTCATCACAAGTTTTAGTCCAGTGATAGACACGTCACATGCATTATTACTGCTTAGCCAATTGAAACAAAATGAAAATGACAGCATTTCAATATTTGCTGAGAAATTATTAAACAGGATGCTTATTCAGGTTTTCACGGACAACAAGTTATTGAGTTGCAATTGATAAATTTCTCCATAGATGTGTTGCACTCCGATAGTTGAAAAATGATTGTTATGAGACAAAATCCAAAACCATTTCGAGATGCAGTTCAGTGCGCCACTGAGGAATGCAATACAAGAGAACAATTCGAACTTAGGACAGGACATTCTTTTGAACAAACAGTAGGAAACTGTAACCAGGTCAAAGTCAAACGTTGTTTTCTATGTTCAAGCACTGAGCATATGACACATTGATGCACGAAAAATAGGTCATACCGTAGAGTTGATGTAAATTCGAAGAATAGTATGAATACACACACATTGCGGGAATGCCAAAGTTTAAAATAAGACAGCTGTGGAAAACAAGGCCATATTAGAAGACATTGTACTGTTTATTTGCAGGGCAATAGCAAATATCAGCAGTCAAAAAACCACAACGTCCTACTCATTTCGAAGACGATGAGCTGGACACGAGTAATGTTTACACACGCAATTACAGCATAAATATTTCGGAGAATCCAAATTCATGTATCATTAAGATTGGTACACAGTGCTTTAGATCATTAGTGGATTCAGGGACAGACGTATCATTAATTCACCGTAGAGTTTTTGAAGCTTGCGGAATAAACCGAAATGATTTAAGCCAATTTATTTAGTGTCAGTAAATGCACAGCCGCTTAAAATCGATGGATGTGTTAAAATACAAATTGAAGAAGGTGGTATTAAAATAAGTCATGAATATATTGTAGTGGCTGACATGAATATAAATGTTATAATAGGGAACATAGGGTGAGACTATATTTTGACTTAGGATTATTACGAGTCAATAGTTACTTGAAACTGGAAGAAGATATACACGTATCATCTGTTGTCAGACTAACACATACAGTAATTCTCAAGCCACACACTTCTTATGTTTGTTCAGGACGATAACAGCGACATTTAAGCTTGACTGATGCAACTGCAGTTTTCAGCTGAAATAGGTTATATTGCATAAGAACCAGGACTTATGGTTACTAAGTATGTTGCTAAAATCAATGCTAGAAAAGTTCCATTGATGATTGTAAAACACACAAACAAAACAATTATATTACGGAGAGGGAGTGCAGTAGCAAAAGCGAAATTGGTCAGTGAGCAATGTTGTGTCGCTTTACGGGAAATTGCCACTAATCAGAAGGTTCATGACAAGCCTGACTTTAATGCGGACTTGCATTGTCCACCACAATTCAAGAATAGGATTTCCAGGTTATTGCAAAGAAACAATGATATATTTTCAGCCATATATCATGATCTCACCAGTACAAATACTGTGAATATGAAAATTGACACAGGTTCAAACTCATCAATTAAATCTAGACCTTACCGTACTCAACTCAATAATCGAAAGGTAATAGATGAAGCAATTGATGACATGTTAGATGCAGGTATCATAAACAAGAGTTCTTCTGCATGGAGCTTCCCTGTTGTCATCGTTGACAAGAAAGACGGTACAAAAGGATTGTGTGTCGACTTTAGAAAACGTAACAAAATAACAAAACCAATCAATTTTCCATTATCCCTTATCGATGACATTCTTGTATTATTGATTAATTCGAGGTACTACAGCTCGCTCGACATGAAATGTGGCGTTTGGCAGATTGCAATGGATGATAAAGACACAACAAGAAAACACATCTTTTGTTACCTTCAAAGGGCTCTATACTTTCAACAAAATGCCGTTCGGGTTATGCAATGCACCGCAGGTGTTCTCACAACTAATGACTGTTGTCTTGGATGGGCTAGACTTTGATATAAGTTACCTCGACGATATATTGATATTTTCGAAAACAGAAAATGAACATTTTCAGAACTTACAAATAGTGTTTGACAGGTTACGTTAGTATAAGTTGAAGCTAAAGTTAAAGAAATGCAATTTATTGCAAAATCAGACAAAATACTTAGGATTGTACGTAGATGGACATGGTGTTAGACCAGACCCTGAAAAGGTTACCGCAATTAGGTCAATCTCTGTACCAACGTCAGTGAGAAATGTGAGAGGTTTCGTTGGAATGTGTAACTGGCATAGACGTTTGCTGAAACAGCAGAACCCTTAATTAATCTGACGAGAAAATATTCGAAATTTCAATGGACTGAAAATTGTCAAGAAGCTTTTGAGTGTTTAAAGGAACACCTAACCAAAATCCCTTTGTTAGCATATCCTGACAAGCCTTACATACTCTATACAGATGCCTCAACTCATTATGTTGGAGCGTGTCTTATGCAACAGTGTGAGCCCAATGAAACTTTTGAGATACCGGGATTGAAAAATGAAAAACCAATCTATTTCTTATCACATAAATTAAACAAGTCACATGACAAGAACGTCATTCAGTCATAGAAAAAAAGAAACATATGCTATATTATATGCATTGCAGAAATTAGATCATTTCTTGCACAACAGTAAGTTCGTCATTCAATGTGATAACAATCCACTTGTACACATCTTGAAACATTCAAGTGAAATTAAAAATAAGAAAATACAATGTCTCAATATTACAGCTTACAAATGTGAAGTAGAATACATACAAGGAGCATATAGCTCAGTAGCAGACATATTGTCAATGTCTGTAGATGACTCTTTATAAAATGAGCATACGAATATGGTAGGAAAGGTTGACAGTCCATACACCAAAGGAGATGATGATATTGATGTCGACATAAATGATAACACATTTCAGATAAGTGCTTTGAATTCAAACAACTTCAATCCAAGAGATTGTGCGCGATGCAAATTGAAATAATCTGACCCACTTGATTAGCCTTTGCCAAAGTTAACTGATGTTGGCATGAAAGTTACGGGTGTCGCGTGTCCTAGTGTGACAGTATGCTGATTGCTCTTCAGACAGCAAAGGTGAAGCACCTGTCTGAATAGCAAACAACTTAGACCCTGATCAGACGCGGCGTTACGTCCTGGCTGATCTGGGTCTATGTTGTTTGCACAAGCTCTGAATTTATTCGGCGCTGAAAGAGTTAATGTCTCTATATAACTTGTTTCCATAATATTCAAATATCTACGTATCGGCCAAATTATACAACAGGTTTATACAAATATATTTTAGCTCGATTGCGACATAAGTTCTTTCAACTTATATTAATCACTCTCGAGACCTCATTCCTGGTGGAATCCATCGCCATGAAGGAGCGAGAAGAGGCACTGTGGAATTTAAATGCCTTGCCTAAGGGCACAATCGTAACGGCTCCAGCGGGGCTCGAACTCCGGACCGTTCGCACCTGAAGCGAACGCGCATCCACTGCGCTATCACGACTTCCACTATACAACAGGTGTGCGGCGTAACTAAATTTGGTTAATCTTAAATACCATGAGTACTAATTCAATAAAAGCAAAGATCTTGCGAAATTAACATTGTAATGGCCCACAATTTTGTTTTTCAATTTACTAAGGCTACATTTCGGTGATTTCGTATTTTTCAATATAGCGACGGGTCCGTGGAACCCTTGGGTTTGATTTTGATATTTCCGGTGATAAATAGGCATCTGATAACATCGTGTCTGACAAATTTATTTATTAACAGTATACCATTGAGAATATGTACTTTCCACCGATAGATAGTGCATGTGATGATGATATACGTTTATTTACCCTCGCCACCGGTAAACCATATGGGCGAGCGTTCTAAGATGATTATTCGCTGTGATGCTTATGGTGACCTCCTCAGATGGCTCCTTCCTTCTTTCTGTGCCAGGGTGACAAGTCCTGGTCTGTGTGCGATCCTTTTTAGGGCCACATCCTCCACGATTAGTCGGCTCACAGCAGCAAAATGGTTCGGTTGTTCCGTCGTTGTCCACCCCGTTGACGCATCCGGGGTCGAGGTCGCATCCCTCCGTCTCCAACCGCTCGCCCGTAGTTGGAGACAGATAAAAGAGTTCGAGGCGACAAGTGCGCCATCCACGCGAAACGACTGCCGTCTTCTCCTGCCCAGTCACTCGTCGCCTCTTCAACGCCCCAGTGTTGCTGTGAGCTGTGCCTTGTTCCCGACGTGCACGGTGTGGAGGTACGAACAAGGATAGTGCATGTTTGATATTGTCGTAAGTGTGGTCAAAATGCTTCAGATTTGGAGGACATAGGAAAAAATAATTATAATGAAAAGTAAATAACACGGATCCACCGTTTCTTGTTTTCAAGAAAGAGTAGTCAATGGGAATAGGTGCTATATGAGTTTCGGCTGGGACATTGTGTGCTAATAAATTATTTATTAAGATAAAGAATTTATTAAAATAATGTTGACATACGCTTTTTTATTGTTCATGTTGGATTTTGGTATTATTTACCAATTATGAATAGGATAACAAGAAAAGGGAAAAAAGCATTCTTTGATCGTTTAACATTAATAGAGTGGTGGAATATCTTATTTTGATATAGTACATCATTGAGTAAACACAGTTATTGGTCTTAATCAGAAATAGTATAGAAACTATGTTTCGGGTTAGGTGTAGATTATTTTAATTCCGATAGCTACCCGAATTGCTCATACACCGTTATAATTTCGGTGGAAATATTCTCCCAATGATTTGCTTGTTTATGTTCGTCTGCTGGACAAGTCACGTGACAGTTGCCTATGCCTACCGATACTCTCAATGGAATGCTATTGAACCATGCTTCAGCTATGTTTGCGAAATTAGCCTAGAACTATATAAATATTTTAAATACGGATGAAAATGGAAAATACGCCGAATAGGAATACGCCGAGCATAGGTTCCACCACTCTAAGTTCTCCCTGAACCTCGGGAACAGAAGGCAGTAATCACGATCTGTCCTTCGTTAGCTCCGTAGATTACCTCGATGCGCAGAACATTATGCATACGTGTACACATGCGTATGCTTCGTTATGCACATGTTCGATCTGTGTAAAAATGTATTAATTTCTTGTAACAAGATATAAAATCAAATAGATTTCTTATTTTGTTCGCACTAGATATAGTCCAATGTTTATGTTCTTGTAAAACTAAGAACACATGCACTTACTCACTAGCTGATATACTGGTATCGATGCACTGGCGAGTGTGTTTTACGTTTATTTATCGTCGCTACCGGCTGCCCATATAAACGACGCCTCCTGACGAGATTATTCATTTTAGATGTTTGGAGGATAGTGCAATGATACAGACAGAGACCCATTGATGCACTGGCATCACCGTTATATTGTATTAATTGGGCTCTTCGATGAGCCCAACCGTGAAACTTGAGATTTGGTCTAAACAATATTTATTGTTAAAAAATGAATGTACATTAGTCACATATACACCGTCTCCATGGCCTAGTGGTTAAGGCGTCCGCCTACGAAGCGGGACGTAGAACGGGTTCGAATCTCGTCAAGGGTTCATTCTGATATTGCCGGTTGCTGAGCCGCCAGTTAGTTAAATAATGTCTACCGATTGCCTACTAGCCTTGCGCCTAGCATACAAGCATAGGAGTCGAGACGTACTGATGTTCATAAAAAGAGGTGTCTCATAAGTCAGAAATGTGATTTTAGTAAACAACGTATGTCAACTTAATTGCGAATATACCTCATACTAGATTGAGTCCATCGTGAGATAGAAGAGTGAATGGGGTTTAGTAATGTGTGTGTTTAGTAATGTGGTTTAGTAATGTGTGTTTAGTAATGTGGTTTAGCAATACGACCACAAACACACTGTTTATTGATTCAATATTTGTGTTCTAATGTAGGTATTCGGAAGAATTTATAGTAGCAATGCATTTATATGTGAACAGTGCATTGTTTGGCTTTTTGCAATGTAATGTCGCTTTAAATGGTTTACCTATCCTTACTATGTCAGTTATTTTATGTATTACATATTTGGATTATATATTCCAGAAACATCATAGAATCAAAAGGTGCCTGGGGTATTTCACACGCGGCTGTTCCAACGGCAACTAGACCTGGACACGTGGCGCTTACAGCAGGCTTCTATGAGGATCCAACGTCCGTAGCTAAAGGTTTTAATTAATTTATTTTCAAGATTAGTTCATTTATTGGTTGTCTCCCTTTATGAGAAAAACTCCACATCAGACTTCAGTATCTCTCTAGTTTAACCAATTTATTTGAGCTCGATTGCAAAGCAAGTTCTTACAACATTAGTTTAATCTCTCTAGATATCTCATTCCTGATGAAATCCATCGCCATGAGGAAGAGAGAAGACGCAATGTGGATTTACGTCTTTCCCTATAAGGACACCATGCAGTACTGTGCTTGTAATGTTGTTTACGTAACAGCGCAGTGGATTTGCGTTCGCTTCATGTGCGAAAGGCCCGGAGATCGAGCCCCGCTGGAGCCGTTACGATTGTGTCCTTAGGCAAGGCATTTAAATTCCACACGCCTCTTCTCTCTCCCTCGTGGCGATGGATTTCATCAGGAATGAGGTCTCGAAAGTGATTAATCCCAAAAAATGCATAATCAAAACGATAACCTGTTTTGTAGTTTGTAACTATAACTTTAAAAAAATTGTTAATTTGTTTTTAAGTTTATTTACCAAATCGACATAATACATGCCTTTGGCTAATGACAAGTATAATCATATATACATATTTATAATCACAAACAAATATGAGTGAAATAACCTTTCGTTAATATGGTAGTTTACATATGATATATGTATACACACTTAAATTACACAATTCGGAATGTTCTTTTTCTGCGATTCATCGAGGTATGAAATGTCAGTTTCTTTACACATAATTTGCATAACAAGCGGAAAAAATTGACACGAAGCGCAGAACAAGATCATTCAATTGTTAATCGTTTGTAATTTTCTTTCAGATCTGCAAGGAAAGGAGGTGTTGTTTGACACGGTCTTTAACGAAAGCCAATACACGTGGTCGTGGGACACGCCCAAATTCCTGTCAAAAGTGACCGGAGGTTTGTCACTTGTTTGTCACTTGTTTGTCACTTACATATGTTGCAGAAGTTATACTGAGTTATCTTAGCAATACATGCTCTAAGAAATCAAATGCTGAATAAAGGACACTGATTATTCAAATATTGGCCGAAATGTCCCCACCCCCATTTTAAGTAAAGATTGAAAATGGATTATAATATTAATATAAAATAGAAATAAAAATCTTATTTAATCCTTTATGTCTTTGAAATGTTGAACAACCGCAAGGAAATTACGCGCTAATGTCCCTAAAACTGGTCATGAAGAACACCACGTATGAAAGTTCAAGCAAAAATGGTACAAAATACGCAAACATATTGATTAATTAAGAATAAATGAAGTCTATATCACCTCCAGGACAACCGAGTGAATACTGACAATCAGTTGTGCCCAGTACCAGGTTAAACTAAGGAATGACTCACGGGTTAATAGTTTTCATCGGGGTATGAACTACAATGGAGAAAATCTCAATAAGCTTTAAGCTTCCGATTTAATCCATTTTCGTTTTGTATACAATGTATATGTAATGTACATTATTATCGAATACATATGTTTAAACCAATGGGCGTGGTAAAAGATATTTGAGATTTTATTCTTTCTTTCAGTCTCATCAATGTACAGCATATAATAAATACAACATATAGTTTACATATTAAAAGGTACATTGCCACTCAATTCAGTGGTACAAGAGATCTATCATCTGTAACGTTATTGTTACGTTTATTTATCGTCGCTACCGGTTGCCCATATGAGCCACGCCTCCTGAAGATATTATTCATTTTAGATTTTTTGGAGGATAGTGATTAATACAGATGGAGACCCATTCCAGTGTCTCCTCTGGTTCTTTTACGTACATGGTGTAAAGCAGCGCCGACACGAGACCTCGGTTTAAAGTCCCATTTGAAAGACTGTTTATATTTACGTGAAATGGAATGAAAAATACTGAGAGCAATATAAGCACTACTACATTTTATAGTGTAACGTTTATAGTGTAAAGTTTATAGTGTAACGTGTATAGTGTAAAGTTTATAGTGTAAAGTGTATAGTGTAAAGTTTATAGTGTAAAGTATATAGTGTAAAGTTTATAGTGTAAAGTTTATAGTGTAAAGTTTATAGTGTAATGTATATAGTGTACAGTGTATAAAGTGTAAAGTATATAGTGTAAAGTATATAGTGTAACGTTTATAGTGTAATGTTTATAATGTAAAGTATATAGAGTAATGTTTATAGTGTAGTGTAAAGTATATAGTGTAAAGTTTATAGTGTACAGTGTATAAAGTGTAAAGTATATAGTGTAAAGTATATAGTGTAAAGTATATAGTGTAACGTTTATAGTGTACAGTGTATAAAGTGTAAAGTATATAGTGTAAAGTTTATAGTGTAGTGTAAAGTATATAGTGTAAAGTTTATAGTGTACAGTGTATAAAGTGTAAAGTATAAAGTGTAAAGTATATAGTGTAAAGTATATAGTGTAACGTTTATAGTGTAATGTTTATAATGTAAAGTATATAGAGTAATGTTTATAGTGTAAAGTTCACAGTGTAGTGTAAAGTATATAGTGTAAAGTTTATAGTGTACAGTGTATAAAGTGTAAAGTATATAGTGCAACGTTTATAGTGTAATGTTTATAATGTAAAGTATATAGAGTAATGTTTATAGTGTAACGTTTATAGTGTAACGTATATAGTGTAACGTATATAGTGTAACGTTTATAGTGTAAAGTTTATAGTGTAACGTATATAGTGTAAAGTAGATAGTGTAACGTATATAGTGTAACATATATAGTGTAATGTTTATAGTGTAAAGTTTATAGTGTAATGTTTATAGTGTAAAGTTTATAGTGTAACGTTTATAGTGTAACGTTTATAGTGTAACGTTTAGAGTGTACAGTTTATAGTGTACAGTTTATAGTGTAACGTTTATAGTGTACAGTTTATAGTGTAAAGTTTATAGTGTAACGTATATAGTGTAAAGTTTATAGTGTAAAGTTTATAGTGTAACGTATATAGTGTAATTTTTATAGTGTAACGTTTATAGTGTAGTTTATAGTGTAACAAAAAGTTTATAGTGTAAAGTTTATAGTGTAAAGTTTATAGTGTAAAGTTTATAGTGTAAAGTTTATAGTGTAACGTATATAGTGTAGTTTATAGTGTAACATATATAGTGTAGTTTATAGTGTAACGTATATAGTGTAAAGTATATAGTGTAACGTATATAGTGTAACGTATATAATGTAATGTTTATAGTGTAACGTATATAGTGTAAAGTATATAGTGTAACATATATAGTGTAAAGTATATAGTGTAATGTTTATAGTGTAACGTATATAGTGTAGTTTATAGTGTAACGTATATCGTGTAACGTTTATAGTGTAACGTATATAGTGTAACATATATAGTGTAATGTTTATAGTGTAACGTATATAGTGTAATGTTTATAGTGTAAAGTATATAGTGTAGTTTATAGTGTAACGTATATAGTGTAACGTATATAGTGTAACGTATATAGTGTAACGTTTATAGTGTAACGTATATAGTGTAACATATATAGTGTAATGTTTATAGTGTAACGTATATAGTGTAGTTTATAGTGTAACGTATATAGTGTAGTTTATAGTGTAACGTATATAGTGTAACGTATATAGTGTAACGTATATAGTGTAATGTTTATAGTGTAACGTTTATAGTGTAACGTATATAGTGTAACATATATAGTGTAGTTTATAGTGTAACATATATAGTGTAGTTTATAGTGTAACGTATATAGTGTAGTTTATAGTGTAACGTATATAGTGTAACGTATATAGTGTAACGTATATAGTGTAACGTTTATAGTGTAACGTATATAGTGTAGTTTATAGTGTAACGTATATAGTGTAACGTATATAGTGTAACATATATAGTGTAACGTATATAGTGTAATGTTTATAGTGTAACGTATATAGTGTAATGTTTATAGTGTAACGTATATAGTGTAAAGTTTATAGTGTAATGTTTATAGTGTAACGTATATAGTGTAATGTATATAGTGTAACGTATATAGTGTAACATATATAGTGTAACGTATATAGTGTAATGTTTATAGTGTAACGTATATTTTTTTATATTTATATTTCGGGTTTTACGCCTGCATCAGCACCATTTTGGGCTATATCGCCGGCGGGCAGTTTACTTAACAACACCTTTCCTGGGCAGGCTCCAGCGGTTAACCAGTACTTGGGTGCACCAACCTCCGTAAGAAACTGCCAACTTTTTCATATAAATGAGACACGGCCTGAGCAGGGCTCGAACCCGTGACCATCAGTGATGATAGGTTACAGTGGTATACAAGTCAGCGACCTTAACCACTCGACCACGGAGGCGGACGTAACGTATATAGTGTAATGTATATAGTGTAACGTATATAGTGTAATGTTTATAGTGTAATGTTTATAGTGTAACGTATATAGTGTAATGTATATAGTGTAATGTTTATAGTGTAACGTATAGAGTGTAATGTATATAGTGTAACGTACAGAGTGTAACGTATATAGTGTAACGTATATAGTGTAATGTATATAGTGTAATGTATATAGTGTAACGTATATAGTGTAATGTATATAGTGTAATGTTTATAGTGTAACGTATAGAGTGTAATGTATATAGTGTAATGTATATAGTGTAATGTTTATAGTGTAACGTATAGAGTGTAATGTATATAGTGTAACGTATAGAGTGCAACATATATAGTGTAACGTATATAGTGTAAAGTTTATAGTGTAACATATATAGTGTAACGTATATAGTGTAATGTTTATAGTGTAAAGTATATAGTGTAAGTACAAATATATAGTGCAATGTAACGTATATAATATATAGTGTAAGGTATATAAGTTCGGAATAAAGTACATTTTCTTCGTGGTGTACATGTATATTTTCTATTGATTTTACTGCAGATAAATAGATTTATGGTTTTAGTACATTCCACAAAGTATGTCATGTAGCGAAAGTGAGCAGAGTACTCGAAAGTGAGCAGTGTACCCGAAAGTGAGCAGAGTACTCGAAAGTGTCAAATCTTAAGTACTCGCAACATATTCAATATGGCAGAGGATAGCTCAGTGACCACATTTGTGTGCAGTGTATTTTAAAGTGTTCGTTATTAATAACATATTACTTTATACCCGCTATATACTCGGGGCTCGTAGATAGCAACGTAAAGTAGTGTTTGTCATACTTAACATTGAAAGATATGAGTATACAGAAACCTGTATGTCGGCGTTGTGGACTAATTCCATCGGAATGTTGTTGAATATCAAGGCTATGTCAGTATTAGAAACCGTTATGTTAAGGTCTGGCACATCATGTGTGTTTTACGTTTATTTATCATCGCTATCGGTTGCCCATATGAACATTGCTATCGGTTGCCCATATGAGCGACGCATCCTGAAGAGATTGGTCATTTTAGATGTTGGGGATAGTGCAATGATACAGCTAGATACTCATTCAAGAGTCTCCTGTGTTTCTTTTACTTGTACAATGTAAAGCATCGACATGAGCCCTCGAATTAAATTCTCATCCAAAATACTATATGTTATATTTAGTATGGTATGGAGGGGGGGGGGGTCGAACCTGCGGCCTATGGAAGTCCAGCGTGTTGACCACTGATCCGCTACTTACACACATTTTCGAGATACCTTATTATTGATGTAGGCCCTATGTTTTGTTTGTTTTTGGTATTTAATGTCGCAACAACAGCTTGCGTCACATAGCGTCTCTCCAGCTAGGAGGAATGTCGCAACAACAGCTTGCGTCACATAGCGTCTCTCCAGCTAGGAGGAATGTCGCAACAACAGCTTGCGTCACATAGCGTCTCTCCAGCTAGGAGGAATGTCGCAACAACAGCTTGCGTCACATAGCGTCTCTCCAGCTAGGAGGAATGTCGCAACAACAGCTTGCGTCACATAGCGTCTCTCCAGCTAGGAGGAATGTCGCAACAACAGCTTGCGTCACATAGCGTCTCTCCAGCTAGGAGGAATGTCGCAACAACAGCTTGCGTCACATAGCGTCTCTCCAGCTAGGAGGAATGTCGCAACAACAGCTTGCGTCACATAGCGTCTCTCCAGCTAGGAGGAATGTCGCAACAACAGCTTGCGTCACATAGCGTCTCTCCAGCTAGGAGGAATGTCGCAACAACAGCTTGCGTCACATAGCGTCTCTCCAGCTAGGAGGAATGTCGCAACAACAGCTTGCGTCACATAGCGTCTCTCCAGCTAGGAGGAATGTCGCAACAACAGCTTGCGTCACATAGCGTCTCTCCAGCTAGGAGGAATGTCGCAACAACAGCTTGCGTCACATAGCGTCTCTCCAGCTAGGAGGAATGTCGCAACAACAGCTTGCGTCACATAGCGTCTCTCCAGCTAGGAGGAATGTCGCAACAACAGCTTGCGTCACATAGCGTCTCTCCAGCTAGGAGGAATGTCGCAACAACAGCTTGCGTCACATAGCGTCTCTCCAGCTAGGAGGAATGTCGCAACAACAGCTTGCGTCACATAGCGTCTCTCCAGCTAGGAGGAATGTCGCAACAACAGCTTGCGTCACATAGCGTCTCTCCAGCTAGGAGGAAGACACGGGGTGCTGCATGGCTTCGTCATGTGAAATACTCAGGCAGTCTACATTGTATATGCAAATCAGTTGCTAGAAACATATATGAATGAAACAGTTGTATAGAGTGTACTCGATACGTTATGTTGTTGTATGTTATATATGAGTTATGTTGTTGTATGTTATATATGAGTTATGTTGTTGTATGTTATATATGAGTTATGTTGTTGTATGTTATATATGAGTTATGTTGTTGTATGTTATATATGAGTTATGTTGTTGTATGTTATATATGAGTTATGTTGTTGTATGTTATATATGAGTTATGTTGTTGTATGTTATATATGAGTTATGTTGTATGTTATATATGAGTTATGTTGTATGTTATATATGAGTTATGTTGTTGTATGTTATATATGAGTTATGTTGTATGTTATATATGAGTTATGTTGTTGTATGTTATATATGAGTTATGTTGTATGTTATATATGAGTTATGTTGTATGTTATATATGAGTTATGTTGTTGTATGTTATATATGAGTTATGTTGTATGTTATATATGAGTTATGTTGTATGTTATATATGAGTTATGTTGTTGTATGTTATATATGAGTTATGTTGTTGTATGTTATATATGAGTTATGTTGTATGTTATATATGAGTTATGTTGTATGTTATATATGAGTTATGTTGTTGTATGTTATATATGAGTTATGTTGTATGTTATATATGAGTTATGTTGTATGTTATATATGAGTTATGTTGTTGTATGTTATATATGAGTTATGTTGTATGTTATATATGAGTTATGTTGTTGTATGTTATATATGAGTTATGTTGT
>CM026403.1:41404258-41421218 GCA_014843695.1 Archivesica marissinica
TAGGATAGATAGATAGATAGATAGATAGATAGATAGATAGATGATAGATAGATAGATAGATAGATAGATAGATAGATAGATAGATAGATAGATAGATAGATAGATAGATAGATAGATAGATAGATAGATAGATAGATAGATAGATAGATAGATAGATAGATAGATAGATAGATAGATAGATAGATAGATAGATAGATAGATAGATAGATAGATAGATAGATAGATAGATAGATAGATAGATAGATAGATAGATAGATAGATAGATGATAGATAGAAGATAGATAGATAGATAGATAGATAGATAGATATAGATAGATAGATAGATAGATAGATAGATAGATAGATAGATAGATAGATAGATAGATAGATAGATAGTAGATAGATAGATAGATAGATAGATAGATAGATAGATAGATAGATAGATAGATAGATAGATGATAGATAGATAGATAGATAGATAGATAGATAGATATATAGATAGATAGATAGATAGATAGATAGATAGATAGATAGATAGATAGATAGATAGATAGATATAGATAGATAGATAGATAGATAGATAGATAGATAGATAGATAGATAGATAGATAGATAGATAGATAGATAGATAGATAGATAGATAGATACCTCCTAGCAGTATTTAACCTTAGAGCAGTATTTCACCTCCTAGCAGTATTTAACCTCAGAGCAGTATTTCACCTCCTAGCAGTATTTAACCTCAGAGCAGTATTTCACCTCCTAGCAGTATTTCACCTCCTAGCAGTATTTCACCTCCTAGCAGTATTTAACCTCCTAGCAGTATTTCACCTCCTAGCAGTATTTAACCTCAGAGCAGTATTTCACTTCCTAGCAGTATTTCACCTCCTAGCAGTATTTAACCTCCTAGCAGTATTTCACCTCCTAGCAGTATTTCACCTCCGAGCAGTATTTCACCTCCAAGCAGTGTTTCACCTCCGACCAGTATTTCACCTCCGAGCAGTATTTCACCTCCTAGCAGTACTTCAGACACGGGTCCGCATCCTGGTTGAACACCAGACATTCAGCAAGTCAACTCAATTGTTTCATCATATGTGAAACAATCCCTCTGCATTAGTTAATTCCACTACAGGATATCTGTGCTGCACGTTTTAGATTATAGTACTCAAATCTTATAATATAATGTGCTTGCATGTAGTAGCATAATATGCATGTTTATTATAATCTAATAATGTTCACTAGCAATATGACATATATGTCTATAGATTTGAAATCAACTATCCTTTGTCTAGAAATCAACTATCCTTTGTCTAGAAATCAACTATCCTTTGTCTAGAAATCAACTATCCTTTGTCTAGAAATCAACTATCCTTTGTCTAGAAATCAACTATCCTTTGTCTAGAAATCAACTATCCTTAGTATAGATATCAACTATCCTTTGTCTAGAAATCAACTATACTTAGTATAGATATCAACTATCCTTTGTCTAGAAATCAACTATACTTAGTATAGATATCAACTATCCTTTGTCTAGAAATCAACTATACTTAGTATAGATATCAACTATGCTTAGTCTAGAAATCAACTATACTTAGTCTAGAAATCAACTATCCTTTGTCTAGAAATCAACTATTCTTAGTCTAGAAATCAACTATCCTTTGTCTAGAAATCAACTATCCTTTGTCTAGAAATCAACTATACTTAGTATAGATATCAACTATGCTTAGTCTAGAAATCAACTATACTTAGTCTAGAAATCAACTATCCTTTGTCTAGAAATCAACTATACTTAGTCTAGAAATCAACTATCCTTTGTCTAGAAATCAACTATACTTAGTCTAGAAATCAAATATCCTTTGTCTAGAAATCAACTATACTTAGTATAGATATCAACTATGCTTAGTCTAGAAATCAACTATACTTAGTCTAGAAAAGAAATCAACTATACTTAGTCTAGAAATCAACTATACTTAGTCTAGAAATCAACTATGCTTAGTCTAGAAATCAACTATGATTAGTCTAGAAATCAACTATACTTAGTCTAGAAATCAACTATACTTAGTCTAGAAATCAACTATACTTAGTCTAGAAATCAACTATACTTAGTATAGAAATCAACTATGCTTAGTCTAGAAATCAACTATACTTAGTCTAGAAATCAACTATACTTAGTCTAGAAATCAACTATACTTAGTATAGAAATCAACTATGCTTAGTCTAGAAATCAACTATACTTAGTCTAGAAAACGCACACTTCGGATCAATGTGTTTTTACATGAAAATCAATAACTATATAAATACATAGTTTTAAACATTTTGGAATATTTTTAGTTGTTCAGTTTGTGTTTTTGTAATAAAGATGTGATATATCTTTGATGGAATCCTTCGTATTTCGTATTCATGTAATGATAATCATATATAATGTAGGTGTGCGTTTTCTATGCCCTCTAGTATAGGTCACATCTTTGGTATGCTGGTCTGTTAAAACATTCCTGACCTGTTTGGTAATTTGTTGCTCCAAATGCGTCATAAAATGTAGACTTGTACTGGTGGTGTCTAGGGCAACGTTCCAAATAAAGCCAGCACCCACCGCCTGCTGTACGTTTTGCACCTTGAATGACAAAAAGCCATGGAACCATTGTACGGTACTTTCAGAAATAGTAATGGATCAAATTACAACACATTAATGTAGCTCCATGAAAAAAGCCAAGCTTAAGTCAATCTTTGTGTGATTTGCTTTTATTTCTTTACCTTAAATTAATCTCTCAATAAAACTACATTAACGAAATCCCGCAATATCAGTGGAAGTTGTGATAGCGCAGTGGATGCGCGTTCGCTTCAGGTGCGAAAGGCCCGGAGTTCGAGCCGTTTCGATTGTGCGCTTAGGCAAGGCATTTAAAAATTCCACGTTGCCTCTTCTCTCTTCCTCGCGGTGATGGATTCCATCAGGAATGAGGTCTCGAGAGTGATTAATATAAGTTGTAAGAACTTGATTCGCAATTGAGCTAAAATAAATGTGTATAAACTAATCCCGCAATGAAGTTACATCAATTAATACCCGGAAATGAGGCTACCTGTTGGTCGGAATACATTGGTGACCGGATAGTTCGGGCTCGATCCACAATAGTGCCACATAATTAGTGCATACGATAAACAGACAGATTGGTTACGAGTGGCTTCATGGTTGTACTGATGCCGATATCTGCCGCTGGTTGTGTTGACGTGTCCATCTGTTGGGCCGCCATGTTTCGGACACCCGTACAGCGCCATCATACACCCGTCACCAGCCAGTGTAGTCGCACCTGATATAATGGTGCAATATTATGATACGTGTTGAACATGAAGGATACATGACGTCGTGCATAGCTAACAACAGTATGACAACTGAAATGAAAGCAGAATAATGGTGTATCTAATAATGGAGACTTTTATATGCACTATCAATGTATACTAATAATGGTACAATTGCTCAATGGTACACTAGCTCAATGGTACAATTGCTCAATAGTACACTTGCTCAATGTTACACTTGCTCAATAGTACACTTGCTCAATGGTACACTTGCTCAATAGTACACTTGCTCAATAGTACACTTGCTCAATGGTACACTTGCTCAATAGTACACTTGCTCAATGGTACACTTGCTCAATGGTACACTTGCTCAATGGTACACTTGCTCAATAGTACACTTGCTCAATGGTACACTTGCTCAATGGTACACTTGCTCAATGGTACACTTGCTCAATGGTACACTAGCTCAATAGTACACTTGCTCAATAGTACACTTGCTCAATGGTACACTTGCTCAATAGTACACTTGCTCAATGGTACACTTGCTCAATAGTACACTTGCTCAATAGTACACTTGCTCAATGGTACACTTGCTCAATAGTACACTTGCTCAATGGTACACTTGCTCAATGGTACACTTGCTCAATGGTACACTTGCTCAATAGTACACTTGCTCAATGGTACACTTGCTCAATAGTACACTTGCTCAATAGTACACTTGCTCAATGGTACACTTGCTCAATGGTACACTTGCTCAATGGTACACTTGCTCAATAGTACACTTGCTCAATGGTACACTTGCTCAATAGTACACTTGCTCAATGGTACACTTGCTCAATAGTACACTTGCTCAATGGTACAATTGCTCAATGGTACACTTGCTCAATGGTACACTTGCTCAATGGTACACTTGCTCAATGGTACACTTGCTCAATGGTACACTTGCTCAATAGTACACTTGCTCAATGATACACTTGCTCAATGGTACACTTGCTCAATGGTACACTTGCTCAATAGTACACTTGCTCAATGGTACACTTGCTCAATAGTACACTTGCTCAATGGTACACTTGCTCAATGGTACACTTGCTCAATGGTACACTTGCTCAATAGTACACTTGCTCAATGGTATACTTGCTCAATGGTACACTTGCTCAATAGTACACTTGCTCAATAGTACACTTGCTCAATGGTACACTTGCTCAATAGTACACTTGCTCAATGGTACACTTGCTCAATGGTACACTTGCTCAATGTACACTTGCTCAATGGTACACTTGCTCAATGGTACACTTGCTCAATAGTACACTTGCTCAATGGTACACTTGCTCAATAGTACACTTGCTCAATAGTACACTTGCTCAATGGTACACTTGCTCAATGGTACACTTGCTCAATGGTACACTTGCTCAATGGTACACTTGCTCAATAGTACACTAGCTCAATGGTACACTTGCTCAATGGTACACTTGCTCAATCGTACACTTGCTCAATGGTACACTTGCTCAATGGTACACTTGCTCAATGGTACACTTGCTCAATAGTACACTTGCTCAATGGTACACTTGCTCAATAGTACACTAGCTCAATGGTACACTTGCTCAATAGTACACTTGCTCAATGGTACACTTGCTCAATGGTACACTTGCTCAATGGTACACTTGCTCAATAGTACACTTGCTCAATAGTACACTTGCTCAATAGTACACTTGCTCAATGGTACACTTGCTCAATAGTACACTTGCTCAATAGTACACTTGCTCAATAGTACACTTGCTCAATAGTACACTTGCTCAATGGTACACTTGCTCAATAGTACACTTGCTCAATGGTACACTTGCTCAATAGTACACTTGCTCAATGTTACACTTGCTCAATGGTACACTTGCTCAATGGTACACTTGCTCAATGGTACACTTGCTCAATAGTACACTTGCTCAATGGTACACTTGCTCAATAGTACACTTGCTCAATAGTACACTTGCTCAATGTTGCACTTGTTCAATAGTACACTTGCTCAATAGTACACTTGCTCAATGGTACACTTGCTCAATGGTACATTTGCTCAATAGTACACTTGCTCAATAGTACACTTGCTCAATGGTACACTTGCTCAATGGTACACTTGCTCAATGGTACACTTGCTCAATAGTACACTTGCTCAATGGTACACTTGCTCAATGTTACACTTGTTCTATAGTACACTTGCTCTATGTTACACTTGCTCAATGTTGCACTTTGTCAATGTTACACTTGTTCTATAGTACACTTGCTCAATGGTACACTTGCTCAATGGTACACTTGCTCAATGATACACTTGTTCAATGGTACACTTGCTCAATGTTACACTTGTTCAATGGTACACTTGCTCAATGTTACACATGCTCAATGTTACACTTACAATACAAATGACAATCAACTCATGCAGTTGTTAAACAGCATTCATTTGCCATGGCCTAGCGATAAAGACGGGAGCGGGTGTTCGAAGATTCGAACCTCGTCAGCCTGTTCATTCCGATATGGAATCATTAATACCGATTTCCTCGATCCGACTGACGCCTGGCTTGCAAGGATAGGATTTGCAAAAGTCTGATGTTAATAAGAGGTGTCTCATAAATCAGAAATATCCGGCCCTTGAGTGATATACGTGTATAAAAAATCTTAATTGTTTACTTGCATAACATTACTTCTAATACGCGGACACTTGCAATGCATCGTTCTTCGTAGTTCTAGAATAGTACAACAGTTCAACACATTCTCACCCATCCCATGTCGTGTAGTACCTTGGATATTATTATGATTGAGCTTATTTACCCTCGCCTCCGGCGAACCATATGGGCGAGCTGTAGTAGTACATTGGACTGGTAAATACATTCATTTAAAAGAAGATACCTGTTGGGCCAAATATTGCTGCGACCTGTTCGTTTTTGTGTGATCCGCAAAGCTTCCATTGTGCAACAGCCCGACGGTAGCACATGGTTTCGTTGTCGGCGGCGTGCTGGTACCTCTCTCCGTACATATCTCTGTACGTTCCAACGGCCGGTGGATGACCAGTACATTTTGTAACATTCAACCAACAACCTTGCATATAAGCAACATTATCAATTGTTAAACAGTTTAGCTTCCAGCATACTATATATTAGAATAACGTTTTTTCGGTACTTATGAAGAATAATGCTAAACTGAGTGTTACTTGAGGCAAATATACTTTTTAAATTTATGTATAAGATATAAGCCGAAAACGATCCAATATGTAAACATATTGGACTGTATGAGGCGCGTATCGCCGGAGACAGTACCAATAGTTTACATATTGGATCCGTTTGAGGCTTATATCTTACTTAAAACACACACTTATATAACACGATCCTATTAATTAAAATTGTTAATTTAGTACATGTAGGCGTAGGATTTAATATAATACTTTGGTCTTTTGACAGCAGTCCACTATTAATAATAATGGACTGCAAGTACAAAGGTATGAGGTCAAGAAATATTGCTTATAGAAGGCAAACAAAACACTACTTAATATTCATGCTAACATTGCAACCGCACACACCGATGAACAGGCCAGTCAGCGCGCTACCGGAGGCCTTACGACGACTCGAAACGCTTTGTGGATGATAATATCATATTATGTAATTACATATATCTATGCATTTGTTCTAAAGATAGGTGTTCATCCCCATATAGTAAAGTGTTGAGTGTTGGAGCGCATGGAGATTTGACATATATACGTTAGTTCCAGCTAAACCAGGACGTCACTGGGTAACCAAACGGACCAGGACGTCACTGGGTAAATAAACGGATCATGACGTCACTGAGTAACCAAACGGATCATGACGTCATTTGGGTAGCCAAGCGTACCATGACGTCACTACGTCATTTGGGTAACCAAGCGTACCGTGACGGCATTGTGTAACCAAACGGACCATGACGTCACTGGGTAACCAACGTACCATGACGTCACTGGGTAACCAAACGGATCATGACGTCATTTTGGGTAGCCAAGCGTACCATGACGTCACTGTGTAACCAAACGGATCAGGACGTCACTGGGTAACCAAACGGACCATGACGTCATTGGGTAGCCAAGTGTACCAGGACATTACTGGGTAACCAAACTGTCTACACCACACTTCAACAAGAACATATTACTTACCAATGTGTTCAACCGGATACACATCGTTCTTTCGCGATCCATCTGGAAGGTATGCCGGAAGAGGCGGATCTAGTGGTTGCGCATGCGTAGTACATGGACGATGTGCGTATGTAGTATTTACCAAATGTGTGCGACCTATGACATTAACATAGACACATGCTTACTATTGAGTTAATTTGAAATGCATACATACCAGTCAGAGAGTGATTCTGAATGAAACTAACATATTATGTTGGCTCAATCAAAGTTCGGTACAATCAGATTAAGTAAAGCGTCGTAAAGTCACAGAGAGGTCACACTTTTACTCCGAAGTATAATTATATTATGTAGGTATTTATGGGCATACGTATTACCAAAGAACCTAGAGAACGTCGCTCGCCCACAATGCTCGCCGGCGGCGATGGTAAATAAACTTGAGCACCATCGTCTAATGAACCAACAAATCAACTGCAATCAACTGCAGGTCTTTAACAGACGGATCTGTAGTCCAGTGGTAACACGCTGGACTGGTAATCCATGGATCGCAGGCTCGATCCCCCGTCTGACCCTAATAAAATTAACAGTCTTTCAGATGGGACGTTAAACCGAGGTCTCGTGTCGGTGCTTTACACCGTGCACGTAAGAGAACCAGAGGAGACTCTGGAATGGGTCTCTGTCTGTATCATTGCACTATCCTCCAACAATCTAAAATGACTAATCTCTTCAGGAGGCGTCGCTCATATGGGTAACCGGTAGCGACGATACATAAACGTAAAACACACACACTGAAGGATGCAACAAAGAGTAAGGTTAGTACTATATATCATACGGATAGAGGAAAGTATATTGTGTAACATAGATGCGTATTGCAGGAGAAGGCCCGTGACCGTTACTGTTGCTAAGCTACATGGTACATATCAATGGCGCAACGCGTCGACATACAGATCGCTATCACGTAGAATATCATACCTCTGTTTAGGTACGTAGGTCCGACTGGGTGGTATCGGGGCCCTACCGCATTGGGCGACTGCGGCTGCTTGAAGTTGATACGGTTGGCCCAGGTGGAAGCATAACATCGAACTCTAAGATCCCTATGCGATACACTGTAGTGATCCGTGCTACCCAATGACTGCAATATTTAAACATAATCGCATGTTTGATTTCTTCCTTCGATTGAGGTTCAATGGACAGAGAGAAAGAGAGGGGAGAGATATGGAGATAGAGAAAGGGAGAGAGAGAGAGATAGGGAGCTATAGATGGAGATATAGGAGAGGGAGAGAGAGAGGGATATATAGACGGAGATAGGGAGATTTTGATGGAGATAGAGGAGAGGGAGAGAGAGGGAGAGGGGGAGAGAGATGGAGATAGAGAGAGACAGGGATATATAGATGGATATAGAGGAGAGGGAGAGAGAGATGGAGAGAGATGGAGATATAGAGAGGGAGGGAGTAACATTAGTTACGGCCACTCCCTCATTGTTTGCTCGGCTTCCTTCCTCCGCACGTCCCTGTTTGCCCTGAATTGTCTTATTTAGAAGTAAACAATGGCGATTTTATTATTTTTCTTCATTGATCTTAAATTAAGGCTCTATAAAATGTTGTTTCAATATAAAACTATAACGTGAGTTACCTGTACCGTAATCGTATAAGTTCCAAAACAAGTCCAAGTTATAAGTGTTTATTTAAATAAATTTCTACGGTGTGCCCAAGCACCATATGGCGCTTTCAATAATCCCAGTTCGTCTCCCTGTAATCTAAATTTATCTCATCTTTTATAGATATGCAAGCTTGGACATGTATTCCATAAAATGTCAAGCTACATATGTTCCAGTAAGCATGTTTGGCATAACTGCCACTCAATATCTCAATTCGGATATATTGTTTTGGTGCAAACACATGCTTGTACGGAAATAACATGTTAATATTTTGAAATCGTACTGTTTAAACATAAAACATCAGAGTACATTTCTGATGTAATAGCACACATGTGTGGGAAAACCTTTAATATGCTGATCAGGCATACATGTAAGGGATGTGCACGCCAAGTATACTTGTTTATCTGCCAAATGTATTTACTTCTCTACAAACATAAACAGTTAGTACAGTTCCATGTATAATTGCCTTGTATAACGACCGTATACAGCATTATTATAAATGGACCAATACTCATGAATATGTACCATGCTATACGACTAATTATGGAGGTAATTAATTAACATAATCAACATATAACCCCATTATGTTACATACCGTCAAGCTACGATATTGTAATTTAATAGAATTTCCTTGTTCATGAATATGGCCACAAAAGATGTGGTTTCACGTTGAGACATATCGTAACCTATAGTCCGGGTTCCAGACTGTCGACATTTTACTTCTGGCAAAATAGCCTGGGTTCCAGTCTGTCGACATTTTACTTCTGGCAAAATAGTCTGGGTTCCAGTCTGTCGACATTTGACTTCTGGCAAAATAGCCTGGGTTCCAGTCTGTCGACATTTTACTTCTGGCAAAATAGCTTGGGTTCCAGTCTGTCGATTTTTCAAATTTTACTTCTGGCAAAATGACAAGATTACCAGAAGCTCAATACGGTTCAATTAATGGTATCGGTGTTAAAATATATATTTATATGACTGACCAGGCAAACTATATCAACGCCTGTTCCCATGCTAAACGTAACCATTCACTAACACATGCCAGGCACTACTTCTGAGGAAATTAATATCTTAGTTTAGGTCATACACCGCTATTGAAATCTACATATACCACAATTATAACATGCAGTGCATTATATGTTCCCCAACAATAGTTTGGCACAAAAGACTGTGTTTCAACAGATCTACCAAATTTCAATATTCTTGACTTGATTACGGTCTTTTACAATTTCCCACTAAAGGCACCCAGCCCCAACTATGGTGGTAAGTTTGTGGTGAATGTTGCACTAACACATGCATTTATGAGGTTTATTTTTCAACAAAATATTATGACAAAATTCTAAAATATTCACAAAAATGTAGGTCATATATGATATTTGAATATTTAGAAGTCACGTTTACTATTTGTGACACTACCTACTCAGCCAATAAGTGTGTGTGTTTCACGATTATTTATCGTCGCTACCGGTTGCCCATATGAGTGACGCCTCCTAAAGAGATAAGTCATTTTATATTGGAGGATAGTGCAATGATACAGACAGAGACCCATTCCAGAATCTCCTCTTTTATTTTACGTGCACAGTGTAAACCACTGAAAGACTGTTACTTTTATTAGGGTCAGACAGGGGATCCAACCTGCGACCCCCGGATTACCAGCCCAGCGTGTTAACCACTGTACTATAGATCCGCCTGTAGCCAATACTTTCATGTATCAATAACTCGTAAGGGCTTCCCTATACATTTTCAACCAACCCGAAGCCACTATTTCAACAACGGCGCCTGACCTTATGATAATTTCATGAAGTTGTTCATGGAAACAGATTATTTATTACTTCGGCCTGCGTGATCTATTTCTACGCATAAGAACTTCAAACTCGGGTTATTCTGCGATATACCACGGTTGATACTTATTATTTCGATTCTAACACGACTTACTTCTAATAATTTTAGACGAGAATCAAGGAGTATATTCTTCAAACGCCGTGCATTTGGCTTTCGAAATTTCCTCCCGCGTAATGGGTGATGATGTTATTTTTTATGGAAAATATCAATCTAGTGCATAAATGAACAAAAGTTGTAACTGATCAATAATTTTATTTATTTTGTCAAATAAAACTGTACAGAATAGTAACTGAAACGTTACTTAACAGAAAAACAAGACGGACAAGAGATTATCTGATTCTAAAAATAGCTCACTTCCGCGAATTCCCACGGACATCAAGTGACTGTCATTCATAAAACTTTACACGCATTGTATAAATGGAATAGCCAAAAACACGGTGCGCGCGCAGCATAGTTCAAGGTAGGTATATCGCAGAATAACCCGATGTAGATTTTACTCTATGTATGTTATTAGCTGGGTCGTGATAGAATTTAACATAATCTGATATCTTACAAATCCAGTGTGTGTTATATTATAGTATTGTTGCGTATTGCTCATCAGCAGCTGGTTTCCGGCTATTCCGTGGATGTATTCTGTATTCGGTGCAGCGTATATTATATTGCTTCTTATTTGATTCCCTAAAATAAAAATAAGACATATTTTAGAATATAATCAATATAACATTATGGTTGTATATACGTAAATAGGCAGAAGTGCATCCGAGGTCCACTTGAATGTAGTCCCAATAACTAATATAGTTTCTTTTTCTTTTTGGTAAAAATGCATTTTCATGACAGGGAGTGTATAGGTTTTGTGTTTTTTGAGAAATTATGTGACTTGAGATGACTTCAGACTAATTGATGTGTAGAAAAGATGTGGTATAAGAATTCAGGCCTTTGCAAACTGAATGTTGGTATACTGTATTATTTGGCGGAGGATGATTACAGTGTGTAAACACAATGACGTTATTCACAGGTGAGCACTGGCTATTTCTAACATTAAATTTGAAATATTCTTGGTGTGTTTCAAGCTGATTTGAATACCTCTTCACCACAGTGGATGTGGTATCAGAAGAAATGAAAGATTGGAAATATAAATGACAAACTGTATGTTAGTCCTTTTTACTATGTATTTAATAAGCAATTTATTTGTTGTTTTACAACATTATACATTCGTAAGATGTTGAAATATGCAGCATGCAAATTATAAATGGCCGTGCACTGATGAGCAGGTGCGCACACACATGCATTAGTGTTTTCTCATAGTTGCTGCTATTTATAGCAAAACGTGTTATTGTGCTTTCACCCTCAACCGTTTTATTAAGAACTAAATTTCATTACTTGTACAATTATCTCAGTTCAGTTAAACTGTACACATATGCCCATTACCAACTTGTACTAAAAAATAACCGATTTCCAGGAATAATAGCCTGGTGGTTACACTGGTGGTTACACTGGTGGTTACCCAAAGTACAACACTTCCAATATTTGTAAATAATTTTTGAACCACCAATGTATACTAAATCAGGATCTGACGGTTGCACACGCGGCACTCTCGGTGAAATTAAAATATTCAAGATGGCTTCCAAGATGTCCGCCGATCACAGATATCGCTATATATTCACTGATATGGCCCCTTGAATGACGATGTTAATGTGTAAATATTTGTTTGTTTGGTTCCGGAACTCATTTGTAACATTTATGGAAGTGATAAATAGACTTCAGATGCATAAATCAAAGATATTGACGAAAATGATGGCTCCAAAACACATATCACAGCTATGCAATAATCAATGGAATGCAGATATTGGTGTCTAATAACAGTTTAAATATCATAGTATCATAGCAACCGTATTAATTCTCGGCTTTCAGTTCTACTACAAGACTATAAGTGATAATTCAGTTATCAACTTAATGGCACCGCTAATTGGTTATAGTATTACTTTAGTGAGTCACGAACCCACCGTGGAAACATAGAGTGATGAGTGTGGACGTATGCATTGATATGGTAATATACAAGTACGCATTTAGAGCGTTCGCTTCAGGTGCGAAGGGTCCGGAGTTCGATCCCCTCTGGATCCGCTACGATTGTGTCATTAGGCAAGACATTTAAATTACACGTGCCTCTTCTCTCCCCGTGGCAATGGATTCCACCAGGAATGAGGTCTCGAGAGTGATTAATATAAGTTGCATGAACTTGTTTCGCAATCGAGCTAAAATAAATGTGTATAAACGATAAGTGCGCATTTCATAAACCTCACGTGTTTAGGCAGATCCTCAACAGTCTCCTTAGCATCCGGTACTATTGTATATATATGTAACAATAAGTGTGTGTTTTACGTTTATTTATCGTCGTTACCGGTTGCCCATATGAGAGACGCCTCCTGAGAGATTAGTCATTTTAGATTTTTGGAGGATAGTGCATGATACAGACAGAGTCCCATTCCATTCTCCTCTGGTTCTTTTACGTGCACGGTGTAAAGCACCGACACGAGACCTCGGTTTAAGTCCCATCTGAAAGACTGTCAATTTTATTAGGGTCAGATGGGGATCAAACCTGCGATCCCTGGATTCCCATTCTAACGTGTTACCACTGGACCACAGATCCGTCTGTATGTATCTATAAG
This sequence comes from Archivesica marissinica, assembly GCA_014843695.1. Taxonomy (NCBI): domain Eukaryota; kingdom Metazoa; phylum Mollusca; class Bivalvia; order Venerida; family Vesicomyidae; genus Archivesica; species Archivesica marissinica. The sequence goes on from CM026403.1 coordinate 41,417,826, forward strand.
ATAGTAATCAAGCTTTCTAACCATCAAGCTCCCTCGTAAAGTCTTTATTATTATTACTATTATTATTATTATTATTATTATTATTACTATTATTATTATTATTATTATTATTATTATTATTAGAACTCATTGAATATATCCGTGTGCAACACATCCCAAAGGAAACCTACATTGCTACTCGTCCTTCATTGTTAACAGAAACTTGCCTTCTGGAAGACTTGCGCTATGTAAGTCAAATGATGCTAAATCCGGATATCTGAGTGTCCAAACAGAACTATTATAAGGAACAGCCTGTAAATAAATAAATGTTATCAAAACATCTACATGTATGAGTACCCTTACATGTTATGTGCCGGGAACCGTCTCTACATAGGAAGACATGTTATCAAAATATCTACATGTATGTGCACCCTTACAGGTCCTGTGCCGGGAAACGTCTCTACATGTAGAAGAAATGTTATCAAAACATCTACATGTATGAGCACCCTTATAGGTCCTATGCCGGGAACAGCCTCTACACAAGAAGAAATGCAACCGAAGGATAGTTGTACACTGTCATGTCATGTTTAGAATGATTACTCAACGAAATTCATATTGACATCAGTCAGAAATACAAATCACGGATCAATTGAAGTTAGATATACGGTCACGTTTACTATTACAATCGTCTCAATGGATTTTGGCCAGTATTATAAAACCGATACAGTCGTACATACTTGTCTTCGATACTAACATATACCAGGCCGCCTGGCACTTACAGATAACAGGCCTCGTACTTACATATATCATGCCTCGTACTTACATATACCAGGCCGCCTGGCACTTACATATAACAGGCCTCGTACTTACATATATCATGCCTCGTACTTACATATACCAGGCCGCCTGGCACTTACATATAACAGGCCTCCGTACTTACATATATCAGGCCGCCGGGCACTTACATATACCAGGCCGCCGGGCACTTACATATAACAGGCCGCCGGGCACTTACATATACCAGGTCGCCTGGTACTTACATATAACAGGCCGCCTGGTACTTACATACACCAGGCCGCCTGGTACTTACATATACCAGGCCGCCTGGCACTTACATATAACAGGCGCCTGGTACTTACATATAACAGGCCGCCTGGTACTTACATATACCAGGCGCCTGGCACTTACATATAACAGGCATCGTACTTACATATACCAGGCCGCCTGGTACTTACATATAACAGGCCGCCTGGACTTACTATACCAGGCCGCCTGGACCAATACAGCTGTACTTACATATACAGCCGCCTGGTACTTACATATAACAGGCCGCCTTGTACTTACATATACCAGGCCGCCTGGTACTTACATATACCAGGCCGCCTGACACTTACATATAACAGGCATCGTACTTACATATACCAGGCCGCCTGGTACTTACATATAACAGGCCGCCTGGCACTTACATATAACAGGCCGCCTGGTACTTACATATAACAGGCATCGTACTTACATATACCAGGCCGCCTGGCACTTACATATAACAGGCCGCCTGGTACTTACATATAACAGGCATCGTACTTACATATACCAGGCCGCCTGGTACTTACATATAACAGGCCGCCTGGCACTTACATATAACAGGCCGCCTGGTACTTACATATAACAGGCAGCGTACTTACATATACCAGGCCGCCTGGTACTTACATATAACAGGCCGCCTGGTACTTACATATACCAGGCCGCCTGGTACTTACATATAACAGGCCGCCTGGTACTTACATATAACAGGCATCGTACTTACATATACCAGGCCGCCTGGCACTAACATATACCAGGCCGCCTGGCACTTACATATAACAGGCATCGTACTTACATATACCAGGCCGCCTGGCACTTACATATAACAGGCATCGTACTTACATATACCAGGCCGCCTGGCACTAACATATACCAGGCCGCCTGGTACTTACATATACCAGGCCGCCTGGCACTTACATATAACAGGCATCGTACTTACATATACCAGGCCGCCTGGCACTTACATATACCAGGCCTCGTACTTACATATACCAGGCCGCCTGGCACTTACATATACAGCCTGTACTTACATATACCAGGCCGCCTGGCACTTACATATACCAGGCCGCCTGGCACTTACATATACCAGGCCGCCTGGCACTTACATATACCAGGCCGCCTGGCACTTACATATACCAGGCCGCCTGGCACTTACATATACCAGGCCTGGCACTTACATATACCAGGCCGCCTGGCACTTACATATACCAGGCCGCCTGGCACTTACATATACCAGGCCTCGTACTTACATATACCAGGCCGCCTGGCACTTACATATAACAGGCCTCGTACTTACATATACCAGGCCGCCTGGCACTTACATATACCAGGCCTCGTACTTACATATACCAGGCCGCCTGGCACTTACATATAGCAGGCCGCCGGGCACTTACATATACCAGGCCGCCGGGCACTTACATATAACAGGCCGCCTGGTACTTACATATACCAGGCCGCCTGGTACTTACATATAACAGGCCGCCTGGTACTTACATATACCAGGCCGCCTGGCACTTACATATAACAGGCATCGTACTTACATATACCAGGCCGCCTGGCACTTACATATACCAGGCCGCCTGGCACTTACATATACCAGGCCGCCTGGCACTTACATATACCAGGCCGCCTGGCACTTACATATACCAGGCCGCCTGGTACTTACATATACCAGGCCTCGTACTTACATATACCAGGCCGCCTGGTACTTACATATAACAGGCCGCCTGGTACTTACATATACCAGGCCGCCTGGTACTTACATATACCAGGCCGCCTGGCACTTACATATAACAGGCATCGTACTTACATATACCAGGCCGCCTGGTACTTACATATAACAGGCCGCCTGGCACTTACATATAACAGGCCGCCTGGTACTTACATATAACAGGCATCGTACTTACATATACCAGGCCGCCTGGCACTTACATATAACAGGCCGCCTGGTACTTACATATAACAGGCATCGTACTTACATATACCAGGCCGCCTGGTACTTACATATAACAGGCCGCCTGGCACTTACATATAACAGGCCGCCTGGTACTTACATATAACAGGCAGCGTACTTACATATACCAGGCCGCCTGGTACTTACATATAACAGGCCGCCTGGTACTTACATATACCAGGCCGCCTGGTACTTACATATAACAGGCCGCCTGGTACTTACATATAACAGGCATCGTACTTACATATACCAGGCCGCCTGGCACTAACATATACCAGGCCGCCTGGCACTTACATATAACAGGCATCGTACTTACATATACCAGGCCGCCTGGCACTTACATATAACAGGCATCGTACTTACATATACCAGGCCGCCTG
>CM026403.1:41422218-41437753 GCA_014843695.1 Archivesica marissinica
TAACTAGACAAAGGTGGGTGGTGCTATTGGTCCATTTGCTATAAGGAGTACCGATATGACAGTCTACTGTTCTGGGTTAGTGGTCAGTCAATAACTAGACAAAGGTGGGTGGTGCTATTGGTCCATTTGCTATAAGGAGTACCGATATGACAGTCTACTGTTCTGGGTTAGTGGTCAGTCAATAACTAGACAAAGGTGGGTGGTGCTATTGGTCCATTTGCTATAAGGAGTACCGATATGACAGTCTACTGTTCTGGGTTAGTGGTCAGTCAATAACTAGACAAAGGTGGGTGGTGCTATTGGTCCATTTGCTATAAGGAGTACCGATATGACAGTCTACTGTTCTGGGTTAGTGGTCAGTCAATAACTAGACAAAGGTGGGTGGTGCTATTGGTCCATTTGCTATAAGGAGTACCGATATGACAGTCTACTGTTCTGGGTTAGTGGTCAGTCAATAACTAGACAAAGGGGGGGTGCTATTGGTCCATTTGCTATAAGGAGTACCGATATGACAGTCTACTGTTCTGGGTTAGTTGTCAGTCAATAACTCAGTAACTAGACAAAGGTGGGTGGTGCTATTGGTCCATTTGCTATAAGGAGTACCGATATGACAGTCTACTGTTCTGGGTTAGTGGTCAGTCAATAACTAGACAAAGGTGGGTGGTGCTATTGGTCCATTTGCTATAAGGAGTACCGATATGACATTCTATGTTCTGGGTTAGCACAAACCAACAGACAAAGGTGGGTGGTGCTATTGGTCCATTTGCTATAAGGAGTACCGATATGACAGTCTACTGTTCTGGGTTAGTGGTCAGTCAATAACTAGACAAAGGTGGGTGGTGCTATTGGTCCATTTGCTATAAGGAGTACCGATATGACAGTCTACTGTTCTGGGTTAGTGGTCAGTCAATAACTAGACAAAGGTGGGTGGTGCTATTGGTCCATTTGCTATAAGGAGTACCGATATGACAGTCTACTGTTCTGGGTTAGTGGTCAGTCAATAACTAGACAAAGGTGGGTGGTGCTATTGGTCCATTTGCTATAAGGAGTACCGATATGACAGTCTACTGTTCTGGGTTAGTGGTCAGTCAATAACTAGACAAAGGTGGGTGGTGCTATTGGTCCATTTGCTATAAGGAGTACCGATATGACAGTCTACTGTTCTGGGTTAGTGGTCAGTCAATAACTAGACAAAGGGGGGGTGCTATTGGTCCATTTGCTATAAGGAGTACCGATATGACAGTCTACTGTTCTGGGTTAGTTGTCAGTCAATAACTCAGTAACTAGACAAAGGTGGGTGGTGCTATTGGTCCATTTGCTATAAGGAGTACCGATATGACAGTCTACTGTTCTGGGTTAGTGGTCAGTCAATAACTAGACAAAGGTGGGTGGTGCTATTGGTCCATTTGCTATAAGGAGTACCGATATGACTATCTACTGTTCTGGGTTAGTTGTCAGTCAATAACTCAATAACTAGACAAAGGGGGTGGTGCTATTGGTCCATTTGCTATAAGGAGTACCAGCATGATCAACTGTTGCAGGTCAGACATTCGTTTGTTTACGGGTTTTAATGTAGCATCAACAGCTTATAAAAACGGCGATTCTCCAGTTATTATTGGTGGATGAAGATCCCGGATGCCCTTCCTCGCAATATTTCAGACACGTATGGTAGAACCACCGACCTCCCACACGCCAGCTGCATAACTTCCTCGCAATGAATCATTCTACAACCCCAGTGAGATTCGAACCCACAGCGGTGCTGGGCAACTGAAGTCAAATAACCACTAGGTCATGGATGTCCCTATACTAAACTGATTTGAAGTCAAATAACCACTAGGTCATGGATGTCCCTATACTAAACTGATTTGAAGTCAAATAACCACTAGGTCATGTATGTCCCTATACTAAACTGATTTGAAGTCAAATAACCACTAGGTCATGGATGTCCCTATACTAAACTGATTTGAAGTCAAATAACCACTAGGTCATGGATGTCCCTATACTAAACTGATTTGAAGTCAAATAACCACTAGGTCATGGATGTCCCTATACTAAACTGATTTGAAGTCAAATAACCACTAGGTCATGGATGTCCCTATACTAAACTGATTTGAAGTCAAATAACCACTAGGTCATGGATGTCCCTATACTAAACTGATTTGAAGTCAAATAACCACTAGGTCATGGATGTCCCTATACTAAACTGATTTGAAGTCAAATAACCACTAGGTCATGGATGTCCCTATACTAAACTGATTTGAAGTCAAATAACCACTAGGTCATGGATGTCCCTATACTAAGTGTAACATTATACAAATGATGATATAGTGAAATAATACTGATGAGAAAACGAAAGAGGGATGGAGGCAGGGGTGGAGGGAGGGATGGAGGGAGGGGGGAGGGGTGGAGGGAGGAGGCATGGATGGAGGGAGGCAGGGATGGAGGGAGGGAGGCAGGGATGGAGGGAAGGAGGGAGGGGTGGAGGGAGGCAGGCATGGATGGAGGGAGGGAGGCAGGGATGTAGGGAGGGCAGCAGGGAGGTATAATAGTATTCACATACATGTACAACTTGGAACATGAGTAAACAAAACATGAAGCTCCCTAAAAATAAATTTCACTCGCAGTTTGTCAAATACACGCTATCAATTGTCCATTATAATACAATGCGTGCGTAGTAAATACATGTTTTATACTAAGTCATTAAGCTATCCATTTCGTTACTGTTTAATGATATCATATCATACTATATCATTACATGATGATGGGTCGCTGAACTTGAAAACCGTGTCGTTAATGCATGACAAGGTATTTAGGTTAAACATTATTTATTTCAGTATTTTACATGTCATTTTAGTTTAAGTTAGGTTAATCATATTGTATTGCTCGATTCGTTTTGCATATACATGTGAATACAAAACATGACAAATTAAATAAAGGCAAACGGATCAGGGTCACACGTTCTAGCAACATTAGTTTCGGCCCTTCCCGACAAATCGATTGTACATGTAATCAAGAAATGAACATTTTACATATAATTTAACAGCAGTAGACTGAAAGGGATTAGAAGGAAGGAAAACTTATTTAGTTTAATCATATTTTATTGCTTATTTATATACAATACAATTACAAATATAAACATGGTAAATATATAAGCAAACTGATACAACTACAATGCTATGCTTATACTTGCACGGTGCACGAATACAATCTAGAAGCAAATGGGTTGGGCAACAAGTTTTACCAACATTAGCTAGTGCCCTCCCCAAAGGAAAACTTATATAAGTATTTTGGTAAAGGGATCACGTTTAATTTGTGGCAATACGATTATATTTCTTGCAGAGCACATGGCTAGTTTATGTGAGCTAGGGGCGTGTATTGGTGTTAAATACGGTTAGGGTTAGGGTTATAAAATACTTTAATCATTGAAGCTCATGACTGAAATTACGCAACGACCTACACACGACATTTTTCATAAAGTTTGATTTTTCATACACATGAATGAGCTAGCATGAGAAATACTTATATATCATTCATTTATTTGCTTTCAAATTATCCTTTTCAAAGTTCATACGTACACGCTTCAGCGAAACTACTCCATTATAAAGGATGTTTTCACTTTTTCACAATACATGTATATGTATTTTATCTGTATAATTATGCTATAAGCATCAGCTGATGTCTTAATGCAATAAATGTTGTTTCACATGCATTGCTTAGTACTGGTTAACTGCGTAGGTCGTCTAAGTTGACAGTAATGGAACATACATACATACAATTTTAAGTACATTTGTAATTGGAAGATGTTGAAGTGAATCTAGCACCCAAGAGTTGCAGATAAGGAAATCCCATCCGAAGGCTGAAGAGCCTCGTTCTTTGCACGCATCTTCAACCCGACGGTGGGATTGAACTGTAACATCTGTGGACGTGGTCGATTTATATTACCACATTGTGCGTGCGTGCGCGTGTGTGTGTGCGTGCGTGCGTGCGTGTGTTACGTTTATTTATCGTCGCTACCGGTTGCACATATGAGCGACGCCTCCTGAAGAGATTATTCATTTAAATAGTTTGGAGGATAGTACAATGATACAGACAGAGACCCATTCCAGAGTCTCCTCTGGTTCTTTTACGTGCACGGTGTAAAGCACCGACACGAGACCTCGGTTTAAAGTCCCATCTGAAAGACTGTTAATTGTATTAGTCAGACAGGGGATCGAACCTGCGATCTTTACAAGTCCAGCGTGTTAACCACTGGACTACAGATCCGTCTCTAAGCCCCAACTGCTATATAATCGACATACAGTGTGTGTACAGATTGACCTGCTGTCCTTATTACAGGTCACCCACGTACACCAGGACATGACCCGTGTATCGTTTACGTCAGATTCACAGGGTATATCCATTCTCGCCTAGTATATAAATACATGGACACGAAATAGCGGACGATTATACAAAACTTATTTCGGTCAACATAATACAATTATTGTTCTCCCATATTCTAAACTGACTTAAGGAATCATTATATGGGAGGAGCTATAACGGATACGTGGTCCAGTGGTCAGCTTGCTGGACTCGTCATCCCAGGTTCGACACTAAAAATAGTAGTATTTCTTGTGAGAGTATAAACCGAGTACCCCTGTCGGTATTGTACGCCTATATCGTACAGATAAACGAACATCAGGTGAGTATGTGGAATGGGGCTCTGTCTGTATTCTTGTATCATCCTCCAAACTCTAAATTAACTGATCTATCTATCATATGGACAACCGGTAGCGACGATAACAAAAAGCAAGAAAACTGGTTTCTACGTTTTATATTCATTATCGCATTGTGACTTCTGGAAACACAACAATAAATCTTTACTAACGAAACACTATTATAATTTAGACAAATCTAGCATAACTGACTGATGTTACAATTTACTCCCCATGTCCGACAATAGACAAATCTAGCATAACTGAATGATGTTATAATTTACTCCCCATGTCCGACAATAGACAAATCTAGGATAACTGAATGATGTTACAATTTACTCCCCATGTCTGACAATCATGAGACAAATCTAGCATAACTGAATGATGTTATAATTTACTCCCCATGTCCGACAATAGACACATCTAGGATAACTGAATGATGTTACAATTTACTCCCCATGTCTGACAATCATGAGACAAATCTAGCATAACTGAATGATGTTATAATTTACTCCCCATTTCTGACAATAGACAAATCTAGCATAACTGAATGATGTTATAATTTACTCCCCATGTCCGACAATAGACACATCTAGCATAACTGAATGATGTTATAATTTACTCCCCATGTCCGACAATAGACAAATCTAGCATAACTGAATGATGTATACTTTACTCCCCATGTCCGACAATAGACACATCTAGCATAACTGAATGATGTTACAATTTACAGCGTGTGCGTGGTAATAATATGTTATCATTTATGTTCTGGAGGAGCGGCATAGGCGGGAAAAGGGGTGTGTACGCAACCATCGCACCACTGCCTACTGGCCTTCCAGTTCCCACTATTGACTGTTGTATAATATTAAGTTTATACACATTATTTTAGCTCCATTGCGAAACACATTGCTGCCATATTATTTATATCGCCTTCGAGATTTCATTCCTGGTTGAATACATCGCCATGAGTGAGAGAGAGAGAAGAGGCAATGTGGAATCCAACGCCATGAGTAAGAGAGAGAAGAGGAAATTTGGAATCCATCGCTATGAGGGAGAGAGAAGAGGCAATGTGGAATCCATCGCTATGAGGGAGAGAGAAGAGACAATGTGGAATCCATCGCCATGAGTGAGAGAGACGAGGCAATGTGGAATCCATCGCTATGAGGGAGAGAGAAGAGACAATGTGGAATCCATCGCTATGAGGGAGAGAGACGAGGCAATGTGGAATCCATCGCCATGAGTGAGAGAGACGAGGCAATGTGGAATCCATCGCCATGAGTGAGAGAGACGAGGCTGTGGAATCCATCGGAGAGACAATGTGGAATCCATCGCTATGAGGGAGAGGGGAGAGGTAATGCTGATGGTATCCATCGCTATGAGGGAGAGGTAATGCTGTGGTATCCATACCATCGCTATGAGGGAGAGGGGAGAGGTAATGCTGATGGTATCCATACCATCGCTATGAGGGAGAGAGACGAGGCAATGTGGAATCAATCGCCATGAGTGAGAGAGACGAGGCAATGTGGAATCAATCGCCATGAGTGAGAGAGAAGAGACAATGTGGAATCTATCGTCATGAGTGAGAGAGACGAGGCAATGTGGAATCAATCGCCATGAGTGAGAGAGAAGAGGCAATGTGGAATCCATCGCCATGAGTGAGAGAGAAGAGGCAATGTGGATCCATCGCCATGAGTGAGAGAGAAGAGGCAATGTGGAATCCGTCGCCATGGGTGAGAGCGAAGAGAAAATGTGGAATCCGTCGCCATGAGTGAGAGAGACGAGGCAATGTGGAATCAATCGCCATGAGTGAGAGAGAAGAGGCAATGTGGAATCCATCGCCATGAGTGAGAGGAGAAGTATTGTGGAATATCAAGGCATTGTCTAAGGGTACAATCGTAACGACTTCAGATGGGCTCGAATTCCGGGCGAACGCGCTACTACTGCGCTATCACGACTTTCATAATAATATTAATTGCTGCTAAGTATACATAGCAATTACCACCTGTACACACTTCTTGTTGGACTAATCTGATATACAGTATCCCTAATCGACAGTATGTTTGCTCGTTTACACCTCATTATGTTCCTAAATACAGTAGTCACATTAATAGATAGTGCAGAATGACCTGTCTTCTCCCTATGGGTCATGCAACTATTCGTATTGCTAATTCTAAATGATTTTGTTTTGTTCCTTTCTTTTTAGTTTAAGCAATATTTTATTTCAATGAATATACATAGTATAATGATCACAATAAGAAAATACATGTAGGATTGAGGAGAAAGCAACTTGCTTATGTGGTTACCTCTTTCCTAGAAACGTGATCCAAACGTTTAGTTTTCATTTTGGGGGTTTAAAGTCGCACAAACAGCTTACGCTATATGGCGAGTCTCCAGCTACTACTGGTGGAGGACGGATACCCGAGTAGAACCACAGACCTATCGGTAGCCAGCTAGATACCTTCCTCACATGAACGAAATATATACACCCAGTTGGATTCGAGTCTGCAATGGCGATGGACAACCGTAACCACTAGTCTAATGATAAATGCACGTAGTTATTTAGTAACTGTACAAGTCTGGTAGCCTGGGTTCCAGTCTGTCGATTTTTCACTTTTTAACTTCTTGCAAAATGTTGATATAATCAGAAACTCAATACGGCGCAATTAATAGTCTCGGTGTTAAAATATATTTATTTGACTGACCAGGAGGCAAAATATATCGACGTCTGTTCCCACGCTACAAGTCTGGCATTCTTCTTCGGAATTGTCTTCAAAGTGTGTTTGGGTCACGTTTCTATATCAGCAAAAAGACGGAATTGCACTGTGTGTGTGTGGATCACGTTTGGATCACGTTTGGATCACGTTTCTATATCAGCAAAAAGAAGGAATTGCACTCTGTGTGTGGATCACGTTTCTATATCAGCAAAAAGATGGAAGTGCACTGTGTGTTTGGATCACGTTTCTATATCAGCAATATGACGGAATTGCACTGTGTGTGTGGATCACGTTTCTATATCAGCAAAAATGAGGGAATTGCACTGTGTGTTTGGATCACGTTTGAATCACGTTTGAATCACGTTTCTATATCAGCAATCTTAATAACATATGCTAAGTGTGATTTTGCCAATATGACTTGTTACGGATAAATGGAGCTACGAAGAGATTATAATGAAGAAAAAGGGGCTACGAGTACCCTAATCAAAATAAGACTACATATACAGTCAAACATGTCTTCAGCAGCCAGCCAATGGAATCTCAGAAAGTGGCTGCTTAGCACAGGTGGCTGCTTATTAGAAGCTAAATGTATACTAAAACAATATATTGGGGAATTTGGAAACGACTGTTTAGTACAGGTTTGCTTCTTAATAGAGGTGACAACTAGCACAGGTTTGACTGTATACTTGAAGTACATTAACTATGTCGTTGGTTTCTTTTTCTTAACCACGTGTGTAATATTGCTCTCTTAAACATTTGTGTAATATTGTTGTGTAATATTGCTTTCTTAAACACTTGTGTAATATTGCTTTCTGCAACACTTGTGTAATATTGCTTTCTGTAACACTTGTGTAATATTGCTTACTGTAACACTTGTGTAATATTGCTTTCTGCAACACTTGTGTAATATTGCTTTCTTAAACACTTGTGTAATATTGCTTTCTGCAACACTTGTGTAATATTGCTTTCTGTAACACTTGTGTAATATTGCTTACTGTAACACTTGTGTAATATTGCTTTCTGCAACACTTGTGTAATATTGCTTTCTTAAACACTTGTGTAATATTGCTTTCTGCAACACTTGTGTAATATTGCTTTCTGTAACACTTGTGTAATATTGCTTACTGTAACACTTGTGTAATATTGCTTTCTGCAACACTTGTGTAATATTGCTTTCTTAAACACTTGTGTAATATTGCTTTCTGCAACACTTGTGTAATATTGCTTTCTGAAACACGTGTGTAATCTTGCTTTCTTAAACACTTGTGTAATATTACTTTCTGCAACACTTGTGTAATATTACTTTCTGAAACACTTGTGTAATATTGCTTTCTGAAACACTTGTGTAATATTGCTTTCTGCAACACTTGTGTAATCTTGCTTTCTGCAACACTTGTGTAATATTGCTTTCTTAAACACTTGTGTAATATTGTTGTGTAATATTGCTTTCTGAAACACTTGTGTAATATTACTTTCTGAAACACTTGTGTAATATTACTTTCTGAAACACTTGTGTAATATTGCTTTCTGAAACACTTGTGTAATATTGCTTTCTGCAACACTTGTGTAATATTGCTTTCTTAAACACTTGTGTAATATTGTTGTGTAATATTGCTTTCTGAAACACTTGTGTAATATTACTTTCTGAAACACTTGTGTAATATTGCTTTCTGAAACACGTGTGTAATATTGCTTTCTGAAACACTTTGTGTAATATTGCTTTCTTAAACACTTGTGTAATATTGCTTTCTGAAACACGTGTGTAATATTGCTTTCTTAAACACTTGTGTAATATTGCTTTCTGAAACACGTGTGTAATATTGCTTTCTGAAACACTTGTGTAATATTACTTTCTTAAACATTTGTGTAATATTGCTTTCTGCAACACTTGTGTAATATTACTTTCTGAAACACTTGTGTAATATTGCTTTCTTAAACACTTGTGTAATATTGCTTTCTGAAACATGTGTGTAATATTGCTGTCTGCAACACTTGTGTAATATTGCTTTCTGAAACACTTGTGTAATATTGTTGTGTAATATTGCTTTCTGAAACATGTGTGTAATATTGCTTTCTGAAACACGTGTGTAATATTGCTTTCTGAAACACTTGTGTAATATTGTTGTGTAATATTGCTTTCTGAAACACTTGTGTAATATTGCTTTCTGAAACACTTGTGTAATATTGCTTTCTGAAACACTTGTGTAATATTGCTTTCTGAAACACGTGTGTAATATTGCTTTCTGAAACACGTGTGTAATATTGCTTTCTGAAACACGTGTGTAATATTGCTTTCTGCAACACTTGTGTAATATTGCTTTCTGAAACATTTGTGTAATATTGCTTTCTGAAACACTTGTGTAATATTGCTTTCTGAAACACGTGTGTAATATTGCTTTCTTAAACACTTGTGTAATATTGCTTTCTGAAACACGTGTGTAATATTGCTTTCTGAAACACTTGTGTAATATTACTTTCTTAAACATTTGTGTAATATTGCTTTCTGCAACACTTGTGTAATATTACTTTCTGAAACACTTGTGTAATATTGCTTTCTTAAACACTTGTGTAATATTGCTTTCTGAAACATGTGTGTAATATTGCTTTCTGCAACACTTGTGTAATATTGCTTTCTGAAACACTTGTGTAATATTGTTGTGTAATATTGCTTTCTGAAACATGTGTGTAATATTGCTTTCTGAAACACGTGTGTAATATTGCTTTCTGAAACACTTGTGTAATATTGTTGTGTAATATTGCTTTCTGAAACACTTGTGTAATATTGCTTTCTGAAACACTTGTGTAATATTGCTTTCTGAAACACTTGTGTAATATTGCTTTCTGAAACACGTGTGTAATATTGCTTTCTGAAACACGTGTGTAATATTGCTTTCTGAAACACGTGTGTAATATTGCTTTCTGCAACACTTGTGTAATATTGCTTTCTGAAACATTTGTGTAATATTGCTTTCTGAAACACTTGTGTAATATTGCTTTCTTAAACACTTGTGTAATATTGCTTTCTGAAACACGTGTGTAATATTGCTTTCTGCAACACTTTTGTAATATTGCTTTCTTAAACACTTGTGTAATATTGCTTTCTGAAACACTTTGTGTAATATTGCTTTCTGAAACACGTGTGTAATATTGCTTTCTGAAACACGTGTGTAATATTGCTTTCTGCAACACTTGTGTAATATTGCTTTCTTAAACACTTGTAAACTTTGTAATATGAACTCAATAGAGAATGAATACATACCATGTCGTAGTGTGCTGTCCTCTATATATTCATTTGAGAAGAAAACATTTATTAATTTCTGCAGGGTCTACTTTTGGAACGTGTGTGTATATATTGTCAACAACCAATCAAAAAAACGATTACATAATCCTGCATGCTAACTTGTTCCGTAATTTATACATTTTAAAATAGATTTATTACAACATATTATATGTGATATAAATCGAATCAATGTAATTTGTTACCACATGATAATATAAAATGACTACTACCAACAACTCAATATCATACTCAGTTGTCAACCGAAATTAAAGTGTTATATTATCATGAAGATCAAATTTGGTATTTCGTTTGAAGGATTCTATTTGACGGATGGCTGAAGAACGTTGAAATAGCTTATGCATGGTGTCGTGTATAATGTTATTGTAATATTTCTCGAATGACGCATGCATATCTTTATGAAAACCTATGTGTTAGAAATATTATTTGGTAATAGAAATGAACCTTAACGTTTCAAATACTGTACAATCGTGACCAAATCATCTCATTCAGGTAACATGAAATGTAGTTATATAAAAACTTAAAAAGCGTATTTTTTATTTCATTTGCAATTTTGTTTGTTTGTTTTCAAATTGCACCAACATCTTAGATCATATGGCGACTCTCCGGCTACTATCGGTGGAGGAAGGCCCCTGGTGACCTTAGGGGCCGTATTTCTGGCATGGACGGGTACCACGATAGAACCACCGACCTTCCCAAGCCAGCTGGATAGCTTCCTGATATGAAATAATTGGCCACTGCTACAACAATACCTACCACCCACTGACTCCAATGTGCTAAATGTATATGTCTGCAAACTCCACTATGGAAAGGAATTTGTCTAAGCATTTTTATATGCTTGTTTTCCAATCCAATCCAATCCTATTGCAGCACTTTATTCTTGTATGCTATATTTTGAATAAAATACGTTTAATCTAATGTATTACTGTAAGTATGTGGACATATTTCGAAAAGAACAAAGTCATAGATACACGTATCCAAGATTGCAAAACACTTATAAAACAGAAACCATGAGCAATACTGTGCAGCGTTACTCAACGATTACACCCACCAGGATCTATGTACATGTATATGTACTATTATGTAATATTTTCCAGCACCTGACCTACAATAACCCACGTTCCTAAGGACATGAGTAAACAATAACCCACGTTCCTAAGGACATGAGTAAACAGTAACCCAAGTTCCTAAGGACATGAGTAAACAATAACCCACGTTCCTAAGGGCGTCAGGTGCGAAAGGTCCGGAGTTCGAACCCCACTGGAGCCGTTACGATTGTGCCCTTAGGCAAGGCATTTCAATTCCACGGTGCCTCTCTCTCCCTCGTGGCGATGGATTCCACCAGGAATGAGGTCTCGAGAGTGATTTATATAAGTTGAAATAACTTGTTTCGCAATCGAGCTAAACTAAATTTGTATAAATCAATTATAAAGTAATATAATCTTATGAATGTGTTTTGTCTGTAGTTTTTACTTTTGACAGCAAACAGGAACAAACTTGACAATTATACCGGAACTATTTCTTATTACGGACGTTCAACACTAACATAAGTGGCTGTGCGGTTGTGGAATGTAGTGAAATGAGGCTCTCGACAAGTGCAGTTAAAATGAATTATATTTGATAATAAGCATTGGAAATCAGAACAGAAATAGTAGATTTGTGTTGATTAGTGTAAGATATGATTTTATATCATCGAGTGATCACCGAAATATGTATTGACACTCTAACGCCACTCGTGAAAATACAAATATCGGTGATCACTAGATGATATAAAATCCTATCTTACACTAATATACACAAATATCCTATCTTACACTAATACACACACATATCCTATCTTACACTAATACACACAAATATCCTATCTTACACTAATACACACAAATATCCTATCTTACACTAATACACACAAATATCCTATCTTACACTAATAAACACAAATATCCTATCTTACACTAATACACACAAATATCCTATCTTACACTAATACACACAAATATCCTATCTTACACTAATACACACAAATATCCTATCTTACACTAATACACACAAATATCCTATCTTACACTAATACACACAAATATCCTATCTTACACTAATAACACAAATATCCTATCTTACACTAATACACACAAATATCCTATCTTACACTATACACAAATCCTATCTTACACTAATACACACAAATATCCTATCTTACACTAATAAACACAAATATCCTATCTTACACTAATAAACAAATATCCTATCTTACACTAATACACACAAATATCCTATCTTACACTAATACACACACAATCCTATCTTACACTAATACACACACATCTATCTTACACTAATACACACACATATCCTATCTTACACTAATACACACAATATCCTATCTTACACTAATACACACAAATATCCTATCTTACACTAATACACACAAATATCCTATCTTACACTAATAAACACAAATATCCTATCTTACACTAATACACACAAATATCCTATCTTACACTAATACACACAAATATCCTATCTCCTATCTTACACTAATACACACAAATATCCTATCTTACACTAATACACACAAATATCCTATCTTACACTAATACACACAAATATCCTATCTTACACTAATACACACAAATATCCTATCTTACACTAATACACACAAATATCCTATCTTACACTAATATACACAAATATCCTATCTTACACTAATACACACAAATATCCTATCTTACACTAATACACACAAATATCCTATCTTACACTAATATACACAAATATCCTATCTTACACTAATATACACAAATATCCTATCTTACACTAATACACACAAATATCCTATCTTACACTAATACACACACATATCCTATCTTACACTAATACACACACATATCCTATCTTACACTAATACACACAAATATCCTATCTTACACTAATACACACAAATATCCTTCTTACTAAACACACACATATCCTATCTTACACTAATACACACACATATCCTATCTTACACTAATACACACACATATCCTATCTTACACTAATACACACAAATATCCTATCTTACACTAATACACACAAATATCCTATCTTACACTAATACACACAAATATCCTATCTTACACTAATACACACAAATATCCTATCTTACACTAATACACACAAATATCCTATCTTACACTAATACACACAAATATCCTATCTTACACTAATACACACAAATCCTATCTTACACTAATACACACATATCCTATCTTACACTAATACACACAAATATCCTATCTTACACTAATACACACAAATATCCTATCTTACACTAATACACACAAATATCCTATCTTACACTAATACACACAAATATCCTATCTTACACTAATACACACAAATATCCTATCTTACACTAATACACACAAATATCCTATCTTACACTAATACACACAAATATCCTATCTTACACTAATACACACAAATATCCTATCTTACACTAATACACACACATATCCTATCTTACACTAATACACACACATATCCTATCTTACACTAATACACACAAATATCCTATCTTACACTAATACACACAAATATCCTATCTTACACTAATACACACAAATATCCTATCTTACACTAATACACACAAATATCCTATCTTACACTAATATACACAAATATCCTATCTTACACTAATAAACACAAATATCCTATCTTACACTAATACACACAAATATCCTATCTTACACTAATAAACACAAATATCCTATCTTACACTAATACACACAAATATCCTATCTTACACTAATACACACAAATATCCTATCTTACACTAATACACACAAATATCCTATCTTACACTAATACACACAAATATCCTATCTTACACTAATACACACAAATATCCTATCTTACACTAATACACACAAATATCCTATCTACACTAATACACACAAATATCCTATCTTACACTAATACACACAAATATCCTATATTACACTAATAAACACAAATATCCTATCTTACACTAATAAACACAAATATCCTATTACACTAATACCAAATATCCTATCTACACTAATAAACACAATATCCTATCTTACACTAATAAACACAAATATCTATCTTACACTAATACACACAAATATCCTATACACTAATACACAAAATATCCTATCTTACACTAATACACACAAATATCCTATCTTACACTAATACACAAAATATCCTATCTTACACTAATAAAACAAATATCCTATCTTACACTAATACACACAAATATCTCTTACACTAATACACACAAATATCCTATCTTACACTAATACACACAAATATCCTATCTTACACTAATACACACAAATATCCTATCTTACACTAATACACACAAATATCCTATCTTACACTAATACACACAAATATCCTATCTTACACTAATACACACACATATCCTATCTTACACTAATACACACACATATCCTATCTTACACTAATACACACAAATATCCTATCTTACACTAATACACACAAAACCCACACAAACACACACATATCCTATCTTACACTAATACACACACATATCCTATCTTACACTAATACACACAAATATCCTATCTTACACTAATACACACACATATCCTATCTTACACTAATACACACAAATATCCTATCTTACACTAATACACACAAATATCCTATCTTACACTAATACACACAAATATCCTATCTTACACTAATACACACAAATATCCTATCTTACACTAATACACACAAATATCCTATCTTACACTAATAAACACAAATATCATATCTTACACTAATAAACACAAATATCCTATCTTACACTAATA
>CM026403.1:41438753-41501443 GCA_014843695.1 Archivesica marissinica
CCTATCTTACACTAATATACACAAATATCCTATCTTACACTAATACACACAAATATCCTATCTTACACTAATACACACAAATATCCTATCTTACACTAATACACACAAATATCCTATCTTACACTAATATACACAAATATCCTATCTTACACTAATACACACAAATATCCTATCTTACACTAATACACACAAATATCCTATCTTACACTAATACACACAAATATCCTATCTTACACTAATACACACAAATATCCTATCTTACACTAATAAACACAAATATCCTATCTTACACTATTTTTTTTTTTTTTTTTATATCCTATCTTACACTAATACACACAAATATCCTATCTTACACTAATACACACAAATACCTTCTTACACTAATACACACATATCCTATCTTACACTAATACACACACATATCCTATCTTACACTAATACACACACATATCCTATCTTACACTAATACACACAAATATCCTATCTTACACTAATACACACAAATATCCTATCTTACACTAATACACACAAATATCCTATCTTACACTAATACACACAAATATCCTATCTTACACTAATACACACAAATATCCTATCTTACACTAATACACACAAATATCCTTTCTTACACTAATACACACACATATCCTATCTTACACTAATACACAAATATCCTATCTTACACTAATACACACAAATATCTATCCTATCTTACACTAATATACACAAATATCCTATCTTACACTAATACACACAAATATCCTATCTTACACTAATACACACAAATATCCTATCTTACACTAATACACACAAATATCCTATCTTACACTAATACACACAAATATCCTATCTTACACTAATACACACAAATATCCTATCTTACACTAATACACACAAATATCCTATCTTACACTAATACACACAAATATCCTATCTTACACTAATACACACAAATATCCTATCTTACACTAATACACACAAATATCCTATCTTACACTAATATACACAAATATCCTATCTTACACTAATACACACAAATATCCTATCTTACACTAATATACACAAATATCCTATCTTACACTAATATACACAAATATCCTATCTTACACTAATACACACAAATATCCTATCTTACACTAATACACACAAATATCCTATCTTACACTAATACACACACATATCCTATCTTACACTAATACACACAAATATCCTATCTTACACTAATACACACAAATATCCTATCTTACACTAATACACACAAATATCCTATCTTACACTAATACACACACATATCCTATCTTACACTAATACACACAATATCCTATCTTACACTAATACACACAAATATCCTATCTTACACTAATACACACAAATATCCTATCTTACACTAATACACACAAATATCCTTTATCTTACACTAATACACACAAATATCCTATCTTACACTAAAACACATATCCTATCTTACACTAATACACACAAATATCCTATCTTACACTAATACACACAATATCCTATCTTACACTAATACACACAAATATCCTATCTTACACTAATACACACAAATATCCTATCTTACACTAATACACACAAATATCCTATCTTACACTAATACACACAAATATCCTATCTTACACTAATACACACAAATATCCTATCTTACACTAATACACACAAATATCCTATCTTACACTAATAAACACAAATATCCTATCTTACACTAATACACACAAATATCCTTTCTTACACTAATAAACACACATATCCTATCTTACACTAATACACACACATATCCTATCTTACACTAATACACACAACTATCCTATCTTACACTAATACACACAAATATCCTTTCTTACACTAATACACACACATATCCTATCTTACACTAATACACACACATATCCTATCTTACACTAATACACACACATATCCTATCTTACACTAATACACACAAATATCCTATCTTACACTAATACACACAAATATCCTATCTTACACTAATACACACAAATATCCTTTCTTACACTAATACACACACATATCCTATCTTACACTAATACACACAAATATCCTATCTTACACTAATACACACACATATCCTATCTTACACTAATACACACAAATATCCTATCTTACACTAATACACACACATATCCTATCTTACACTAATACACACAAATATCCTATCTTACACTAATACACACAAATATCCTATCTTACACTAATACACACAAATATCCTATCTTACACTAATACACACAAATATCCTATCTTACACTAATACACACAATATCCTATCTTACACTAATACACACAAATATCCTATCTTACACTAATACACACAAATATCCTATCTTACACTAATACACACAAATATCCTATCTTACACTAATACACACAAATATCCTATCTTACACTAATAAACACAAATATCCTATCTTACACTAATACACACAAATATCCTTTCTTACACTAATAAACACACATATCCTATCTTACACTAATACACACACATATCCTATCTTACACTAATACACACAAATATCCTATCTTACACTAATACACACAAATATCCTTTCTTACACTAATACACACACATATCCTATCTTACACTAATACACACACATATCCTATCTTACACTAATACACACACATATCCTATCTTACACTAATACACACAAATATCCTATCTTACACTAATACACACAAATATCCTATCTTACACTAATACACACAAATATCCTATCTTACACTAATACACACAAATATCCTATCTTACACTAATACACACAAATATCCTATCTTACACTAATACACACAAATATCCTTCTTACACTAATACACACACATATCCTATCTTACACTAATACACACACATATCCTATCTTACACTAATACACACACATATCCTATCTTACACTAATACACACACATATCCTATCTTACACTAATACACACACATATCCTATCTTACACTAATACACACAAATATCCTATCTTACACTAATACACACAAATATCCTATCTTACACTAATACACACAAATATCCTATCTTACACTAATACACACAAATATCCTATCTTACACTAATACACACAAATATCCTATCTTACACTAATACACACAAATATCCTATCTTACACTAATACACACAAATATCCTATCTTACACTAATACACACAAATATCCTATATTACACTAATACACACAAATATCCTATCTTACACTAATACACACAAATATCCTATCTTACACTAATACACACAAATATCCTATCTTACACTAATACACACAAATATCCTATCTTACACTAATACACACAAATATCCTATCTTACACTAATACACACAAATATCCTATCTTACACTAATAAACACAAATATCCTATCTTACACTAATACACACAAATATCCTATCTTACACTAATAAACACAAATATCATATCTTACACTAATAAACACAAATATCCTATCTTACACTAATACACACAAATATCCTATCTTACACTAATAAACACAAATATCCTCTTTAACTTCGAGCAACACTTGGACACAATTCGACTGTGTTAATTCTCTATCACTCCTCTATTGAATGTGTCTTGGTTAGATCTGTGAACTTTGATTACTAGTATATAATTATACTTAGAAAGAGCAGACAGGTGTTGGCGTGAATGATGGTTGATGAATGGAATGATGAATGGATGATATAATTAACATGTCGATATGTAGAAAGGGCAGAAAGGTGTATTTGGCGTGAATGGTGGTTGATGAATGGAATGCTGAATAGATGTCACAGGCCCGTCGCTGGGCATACGCAAGTACGCATGTGCGTATCATTGGTCTCAGAAAATGAAAAAAATGAAAGCTCCAAAAATGCAATAAAACCCCAGGGGGGGAGGGGGTAGTAGGGATGCATAGGCGCCGGGATGTGTGTAGTGGTGGAATAATTGAGCCCATTGCAAATATGGTGCATCTCGAAATTTAGTTTGTGCTATTTTACGTGGTTGTTTAATTGATAAGGGCGATAGATCATGTATATTATACATCTAGCCTTAGTTTATACCTTTATATGGTTTGTCAGAGAACTTTAGTCCTGCACTTGTATGTTACAAAATGCACTGAAATGCAGGAAATTGCTTCATTTCAAACAAGCATATTTGGCCGTGCGTATCATGAAAATAGCTCCAGCGACGGCCCTGGATGATATAATTAACATGTCGATATGTAGAAAGGGCAGAAAGGTGTCTTTGACGTGAATGGTGGTTGATGAATGGAATGATGAATGGATGATATAATTAACATGTCGATATGTAGAAAGGGCGGAAATGTATCTTTGGTATAGTTGGGGTTTTATGTAATATGGACATCATATTGTACGATAAAATCTAGATTATTAATCAATAGTATATTTCATAGTTGTATTTATATTAGCTGGTAAATCGTATGTATACAACGTACAGCTATGTACAATGTATTTATATTAGCTGGTAAATCGTATTTATACAACGTACAGGTATGTACAATGTATTTATATTAGCTGGTAAATCGTATTTATACAACTTACAGGTATGTACAATGTATTTTGATTCATACCTTGTGCTTCCACTATATACATTTACAGAACAATACATGTACACACAGTCAAAGAAGTAAGTATATAGAAAAGGGTTAACACAGAAGCAGAGCTTATATAGTTTCTCTCGTTTGCTCGCTATATCTGGTGTTATATTTTAACCCGTGTTTTGTAAAGAACGGTTCAATGTTCTAGCTTACAGCATTTCTCAAGTTCTTATAAGACACACATTTTAACCCGATAGTTTAAAAAGTAATGCCACACCACGCATTGACAATTGAGCTATTACTCTAGGGGATGGGCCCGAGTTGTATGCATTTTTATGTATAGGGGAAACCCCACTTTTATATGGTAGTATAGGTCCTAGGCTTTAAAAAGAAATTGGGTTCTCGCTCGAAAACCCTATAGATTTTCCCCAGCATGCCCCAAAAGTTGCCCACCGGGCGAGAAACCATACCTGTCATATCTCGGCCATTTCTTGAGCGATTTTGACAATCTTTTTTTTAAATAGAGGTTTTTTGGGTGTGAAACACGTTTAAAACAATATAAAATCGATATGGAGTCTCTATCAAGTGCTTCCAATGTCAATCGAAAATTCAGACCATGTTCCTGCACATGTTCTACATTCTCCGCCGGGCGAGAAACCATACCGGTCAAATCTCGGCCATTTCTTGAGCGATTTTGACAATCTTTTTTTTAAAATAGAGTTTTGTTTGGACATGATAAAAATTTAGTTGATTTGAGAACTTGTTTACATGGTAAATATGGGCTCTGAAGTTCTTCCGGAGAAACTAAATCAGGTCTGAAATTTTTAATGACACAAATTTATTAAGATTTAACACCCACATCACAATGAAACAGATCTAATTATATGGATTGGTGCCGGCATCATCTTGCAACTTCATGCACTTGCAGAAAGGGGTACAGCCTACCTCCTCCATGCGGCATGTACATGTGGCTCGAGCACACTGGCCACATTGACTGGAACAAGGCACTCGTTCTCTAGCTGATACCCAAAATGTAGTGGATCTATGATGATGGGTTGGAAGATGTGGATAATCGAGTATGTACCGAATAAGGCTCGCATTATTTGTGGAAGCACGTTGGAGGTAAATTTTGATTTGATGAGCCCTTGGTCTGATGATATATTTGGGCACGAAGCTGTGTGAAAGACGAATATTGGTTACTCTCTCTTAAAACCAACACAAGGAATTTTTCAGCATCAGCCTTGGTCTCGGGTGTAATTGTCATTTCTCTACCGAAATTTCTAAGCAATTGGGTGGGCTGGGCTTTGAGGGCAGCTTTCTTGGTGCCTACTTTGCTCGTTGCATCACATCCAGTCAAGCAGTGCAAGGCGGGAAGGACATTGCAAACGTCTTGACCTTGACGTTTGTGCAAAATGTGCAGTGGGATAAATCGCAGTTTTGCCGCATCCACCTCGCATCCAGAGCTCGCTTAGTCCTGCTTCTTTCAGGATAGGTAAGTGGTAGAGTATGGCCACAGCAACGTCAGTGTCGTTGGACAAAACTACACAGGTTTTGTAGCCTGCCTTAGCACAGTCGAAGGCATGGAGAACCAGCCACAAGTCTGCCTCGTCTAGTTGTGAGTACAATTCAGGAAGTACTGTTCTGTTGCCTTTATACAAGGAAGTACATGGCCAGTCGTCGCCCTGCATTGATAGCTGACTCACGACAGTAGGGTGCGGTAAGTCCATGGCGAGACCAGAGACATGTTTGTAAATAAGCTGTTCCAGCATCATCTTGTTCTGTTGTGATGGCCAGAAGTTAGCCATCTGTGAAAGTGGAGACTCGGGTGTGATTTCAGTTAACACAATCGAAGGTGCAGTACACCTTCTCTCGTGTTCTTGGTATTTTATGGAAGGTTCTCCAGTATATATGTCAAAGACATAGTCACAGCGGCCATGTTTGTGGTAGATCGCTAAAGACTGTTGCATGAGTGTGAGCAGGACACCGATTGCATTCAGCCCCTGAAATGGTAGGCGGCGGACTAGGGCCATGACGTCGATAATAAATGCAGAATTATCACAATGCATATACTGCATATCAGCATCAGCCAGGACAAGCTCACGTATGAGAAAACTTTTCTCTGGGTTGGTCATGTAGCCGTCGGCGTCAAATATCATGGGACTAGGTACAACATCATACTTGAGGAGCTCATTCGTTGTAATGTGTCTGTGTCGAGCAATGTCAATAGACTTGTCTGTGATGTTGACTTGTCTCACAGTTTGCCTTACAGTTGACTTCGGCTTGTTGTTCTTTATGCTGATCATTGTGTGGATCTTGCGACGGCTGATCGGACTGTCTAGTCGTACATTCCTCGTGATGAAGCGCTAATGGTGAAAATGCTCATAAGCTTCTTTCCCAATGTCTGTCGCATTCAGCAAATCACTTCTTATGTTTTCAGGCATGCCTTGTTTGGTTACAAAGTTGTGAAGCTTCTTTGGGCAATCAGTTGAGAAAGGGAGACACTCTTTCCTCAATAAAGCGGACACAGTTCTGGATATTTTCTTCGCTCTTGTTCGTGTAGGATTGGGATGATTCATGATGTACATAGGCTTCTGACGTGTGTTCATGAACACCTGTAATTTCACGAAGCAAGTTGTTCACACCCATCATCTCGTGAAAGATCAGATCCCATTGGGCGGCAAATTGTTTCCACTTGCAATGCCCAATGATGCTGTCACTGCATTTTGAAGAAAGATCTATTGTTTGCTCGAGCTTTTGGTCACCCCCCACAGCTGTAAAGACACCAAGCTTGTCCTTCACAGAGACGGAGTTACGTTCTGCAAAGTTCTCATACACCTCCTGAGGCAAGTTTCTGCAGTCTTCAAGGTAGACTGTCCCCCAGTGAAGGTAGTGTGTGCAGTCCCAGGTGGCAAATTCATACAGTGCCCGCTGCATGGCATCGAGGTGGGGGTCCCAAGAACCCTCTCTGTCGGCACGAAGAAGATCTAAGACCACCCGGAACCGAGACAAGTACTGGTACCAGAATTTGAAATTCTCGCACTCCTTGACTCTATGAACTCATCAAGGTCACTCATCAGCTGAGTAGAAGAAGCTTTGAACTGATCGAGCAACTTCTTGTTGCGCTCTCGGGCTCCATATTTCATTGCACTGCGGAGGCTGGCCAAAAGCATATATTCCGTGACATATTTGTCAATTCCAGTACTCTTGAAGAATTCCTTCAACAGTAGGCGCTGCATCGCTTCGGCCAGGATCTTTTGAGCATCAAGCGACCGAGCGTAATGGCCCGCATTAAGAATCGAGGTCTGGATTACAGATGGCCCATAGATATGTGTCTCAAGCCATACATGCTCTGCACCACTTCCTTCCATGCTCCTGCCACAGCACTTAAGCAAGTTTTTCGCAGTGTGAAACGTCCCTAAACACAATATGATGCACTTGAACTCATCTGGTCTCCGAAGCTGTATCATTTTTTACTGTACACCTTCTCATCGGCATAGAGTGGAATATATGATTGTACTAGTTGAGAACACAGGGACTTGATGTTATTCAACTCTGTGCATACAACTTCCCCGTTGTTGGTGTCAGGTGGCACTACGGGCGTAAATGCAACTTGCTTGAGTGGGACATTGTCATCCGTCCAAACCGCATTACTTGCACTCCACGATTGCATAGTTTGACTTGTCGGATATACCAAGTCCGCCATGTGGCAATCACGGGGTTCCAAGTTAAGTCTGCATATAGCCCAAGCCATATCGGATAGTCTCTTGTCCCGCCTAATGTCATCGTAGACTGCTGGTTGATCGTGGCCTTTGTAGGATGTAAGTAGGTCATACTTTTTCATATTTTCTCCAAATTATTGTAGCTGCTGATGGCAATACTTCCTTTAGGGCTTTCGGACCATGAACAACTGATGTGTCAGTGCGCTTGGGTTTGGATAAAACGACCTTAGGCTTATGCTGGTAGAGGAGACACACCGTATCGTGTTCAGATGAATTTGCATATTCGTGGTCCCAGTTATCCATTACTGCTGATGTGAAGTTCCCTGGGTCAAAATGGGCTGGCAACTTCATGTCTGCTTCATTTTGACAGTGAACATGGCCATGTCATGCTGGTACCGGCGAAGTTCCGTGTAGCTCATAGCTAGCGCCTGTTGATTCAAAGAGGTGACAAAGATTTTGCCACCGCGTCCTTTTTCTTCCAGAATGGTGAATGTAGACCATGTCGCGGCTGGAACATGGTCTGTATTTTCGATTGACATAGAGACTCCATATCAATTTTATATTGTTTTAAACGTGTTTCACACCCAAAAATCCTCTATTTAAAAAAAAGATTGTCAAAATCGCTCAAGAAATAGCCGAGATATGACCGGTATGGTTTCTCGCCCAGTGGGCAACTTTTGGGGCATGCTGGGAAAAATCTATAGGGTTTTCGAGCGAGAACCCAACTTTTTTTTAAAGCCTAGGACCTATACTACCATATAAAAATTAATTTCCCCCTATACATAAAAATGCATACAACACTGTCCCAGCCCCAGGAGTATATAATAATTAACCTAGCCGTATATAAACCTCACAAAACACGATCGTTCAATCAATATTGCATCAGTGCACATGTATTACTTTAAAGCGACATTACACCACAAAAAAAAGCAAAAAAAAACATTTTTCACGTATAAATGCATTGCTACTACAAATTCTCCCCAATACATTCGAACACCAACAATTGCGCCGCGTCTGATCATGATCTATGTTGTTTGCCATTCGGACAGGTGCTTCAGCTCCACTCTCTGAAGAGCAATCAGCATATAGCCTGATTAGACGGCATGTTCTGTTCTGTCCGATCGGGTTATCTACTTTTTTACAAAGTCGCTTTTATGCGACATTGGCGGTGAAAGAGTTAAAGACTATCTGATCCGCAAATACACATATGATCGTAAATATGTTATCTTATTAATGAATTGTGAGACAATGTTTGCAACATAATTATATTGTTTTATATTTTCAATTAACCGTTATAATGTATGTTTAACAAGGAGAAATTATTATCAATATATGGTACTGTCATACAATTTGTTGCCAAGTATTGATTGAAGTCAAGCTGTTAAGCAGTGTTCGATCAATTGTGTGGATATTTGATCACTGGCGCAATTGAAATGAATTTGTCCACAAAGATCCCACACGGTGTCGGGTAGATAGTGGGCAGCATTGGATTACAATACTGTAGATAGTTATCGCTAGTCAAACTAGTGTTTGGTTTATACAAATTTATTTTAGCTCGATATGCGAAACAAGTTTTTTCAACTTATATTAATCACTATCGAGACCTCATTCCTGATGGAATCCATCGCCATGAAGGAGAGAGAAGAGGCAATGTGGAATTTAAATGCCTTGCCTAGGGGCACAATCGTAACGGCTCCAGCAGGGCTCGAACTCCGGACCTTTCGCACCTGAAGCGAACGCGCATCCACTGCGCTATCACGACTTCCACAGTGTTTGGTTTATGTGGTGTATTACTCTACCGAATCTTGATCTAACTCTAAAATATCCCTAGCCCGAAAGTCCTGCCCAAGTATATGCCTACTGTTCCAATATCTACTCGAACACTCCAAGTTCATTGTAATACAACTTGCAACAAGGCAGTGACCACAAACGTTCACACGCACTGATCCGAATATTCCTCCGCCAAAACCCTACTAGAACTTCTTTTATGCATAATCCCCTTCTCGATACAACAACACGTTTCACAGTCACTTTACGTGTACATATTCATCAAGTGCATCAATGTTCCAGACGCCATAGGCTGGTCAGCGGTCAGGTATGTAACACGTTGTAATACGAATCCAGTGGTCGCAGGTTCGATCCCATTGTCTGACCATAATACATATATTGTGTATCAACAGGTCTTCAGATGGGACTATGGGTCGCATGTATCGATGCATTACATCGGGCATATAAAAGCAGGGATGATTCTGGAACTGGAGACAGACGGATATGTAGTCCAGTGGTAATACGCTGGACTGGTAATCCAGGGATCGCAGGTTCGATCCCCCGTCTGACACTAATAATATTAACAGTCTTTCAGATGGGACGTTAAACCGAGGTCTCGTGTCGGTGCTTTACACCGTGCACGTAAAAGTACCAGAGGAGATTCTGGAATGGGTATCTGTCTGTATCATTGCACTATCCTCCAAAATCTAAAATAACTAATATCTTCAGGAGGCGTCGCTCATATGGGCAACCGGTAGCGGCGATAAATAAACGTAAAACACACACATGGTATTGGAGTGTTTACTGTATATTGCACTATCCTCCAAAAAAATAAGTAACAACTATTCTTCTGGAGGAGTTGTCCCTATTATAGTATTCGTTTAGGGGTCGACGATAAATGGACGTATCCAAAAAAAGGGCTCCAGAGTTGACCCTGTACTTAAAAACGTATGTTAATCATCATTAGAATTGTCCACGATAGTTCAAGAAAATCAACTTACTGTTCCCAGACACGCATTGAATATATGCTTAAACGCTCATTCTCCTGTATTAGGGAATTACAACTGGTGTGTTACGCTCATTCTCCTGTATTAGGGAATTACAACTGGTGTGCCACGCTCATTCTTCTGTATTAGGGAATTACAACTGGTGTGTCACGCTCATTCTTCTGTATTAGGGAATTACAACTGATGTGTCACGCTCATTCTTCTGTATTAGGGAATTACAACTGATGTGTCACGCTCATTCTTCTGTATTCGGGATTTACAACTGGTGTGTCACGATCATTCTCCTGTATTATGGATTTACAGCTGGGGTGTCACGCTCATTCTCATGTATTATGGATTTACAGCTGTGATGTCTCGCTCATTCTCGTATAGTATGGCTTTATATCTGGGGTATCACGCTCATCCTCCCTGTATTATGGATTTATATCTGGGGTGTCACGCTCATTCTCCTGTATTAGGGAGTTACATCTAGGGTGTCACGCTCATTATCCTGTATTATGGATTTGTATATGGGGTGTCACGCTCATTCTCCTGCATTAGGGATTTACATCTCGGTGTCACGCTCATCCTGCTGTATTATGGATTTGTATATGGGATGTCACGCTCATTCTCCTGTATTAGGGATTTACAACTGGTGTGTCACGCCCATTCTCCTGTACTAATGATTTACATCTAGGGTATCACGCTCATCCTCCTGTATTAGGGATTTACATCTAGGGTGTCACGCTCATCCTTCTGTATTAGGGATTTACATCTGGGATATCGCGTTCATCCTCCTGTATTAGGGATTTACATATGGGATGTCACGCTCATTCTCCTGTATTAGGGAGTTATATCTGGGTCTCACGCTCATCCTCCTGTATTAGGGATTTACATCTGCGATGTCACGCTCATTCTCCTGTATTAGGGATTTACATCTGGGGTGTCATGCTCATCCTACGTTATTAAGGATTTATATCTGGGATGTCACGCTCATTCTCCTGTATTAGGGATTTACATCCTAAGGGTCACGCTCATCCTCATGGATTTACATCTAGGGTGTCACGCCCATTCTCCTGTATTAGGGATTTACATATAGGGTGTCACGCTCATTCTCCTGTATTATGGATTTATATATGGGGTGTCACGCTCATTATCCTGTATTCGGGATTTATATCTGGGGTGTCACGCTCATCCTCATGTATTAGGGATTTATATATGGGGTGTCACACTCATTCTCCTGTATTAGGGATTTATATCTGGGGTGTCACGCTCATTATCCTGTATTAGGGATTTATATCTGGGGTGTCACGCTCATTCTCCTGTATTAGGGTCCTTAGGGATTAAATATAAGGTGTCACGCTCATTCTCCTGTATTAGGATTTACATCTCGGTGTCACGCTCATTCTCCTGTATTAGGGATTTACATCCTAAGGGTCACGCTCATCCTCATGTATTATGGATTTACATCTAGGGTGTCACGCCCATTCTCTTGTATTAGGGATTTACATATAGGGTGTCACGCTCATTCTCCTGTATTAGGGATTAACATTAGGGTGGGTGTCACGCTCATCCTCTTGTATTATGGATTTATATATGGGGTGTCACGCTCATTCTCCTGTATTAGGGATTTACATCCTAAGGGTCACGCTCATCCTCATGTATTATGGATTTATATATAGGGTGTCACGCTCATTCTCTGTATTAGGGATTTATATCTGGGGTGTCACGCTCATTATCCTGTATTAGGGATTAACATTAGGGTGGGTGTCACGCTCAACCTCTTGTATTATGGATTTATATATGGGGTGTCACGCTCATTCTCTTGTATTAGGGATTCATATCTGGGGTATCACGCTCATTCTCCTGTATTATGGATTTACAGCTAGGGTGTCACGTTCATTCTCCTGTATTAGGGATTAAATCTAAGGTGTCACGCTCATCCTCCTGTATTATGGATTTACATATAGGGTGTCACGCTCATTCTCCTTTATTAGGGATTTACATCTAAGGTGTCACGCTCATTCTCCTGTATTAGGGATTTACATCTGGGTCTCACGCTCATTCTCCTGTATTAGGGATTTATAGCTGGGTCTCACACTCATTCTCCTGTATTAGGGATTTATATCTGGGTCTCACGCTCATTCTCCTGTATTAGGGATTTACATCTGGGGTGTCATGCTCATGCTCCTGTATTAGGGATTTACATCAGGGATGTCACGCTCATTCTTCTGTATTAGGGATTTATATCTGGGGTGTTATGCTCATCCTCCTGTATTAGGGATTTATATATGGGTGTCACGCTCATTCTCCTGTATTAGGGATTTATATCTGGGATGTCACGCTCATTCTCCTGTATTAGAGATTTACATATGGGTGTCACGCCCATTCTCCTGTATTAGGGATTTACATATGGGATGTCCCGGGGATCGGTCCGAGGACCTCTTCTCTTTCTCCTATACATTAATGATCTTCCTGAACATGTTGCTTCCTCCAAAGTATGCCACTTTGCCGATGACACTGCCCTACGCATATCCCTTACTTGTGTCTCCCATTCTGCCAACTTCCAACGCGACCTCCAATAACTTAAGAATGGGAATCCCTATGTAACATGAACTTCAATCCACAAAGACAAAGTGCCAATATCCATATCACAAAACGTAGCAACGTCATTAACTAGCTCTACATTGTCTATGTAAAACGTAGCAACGTCATTAAGTAGCTCTACAATATCTCTACAAAACGTAGCAACGTCATTAACTAGCTCTACATTCTCTCTGCAAATCGTAGCAACGTCATTAACTAGCTCTACATTCTCTCTGCAAAACGTAGCAACGTCATTAACTAGCTCTACATTATCTCTGCAAAACGTAGCAAAGTCATTAACTAGCTCTACATTCTCTCTGCAAAACGTAGCAATGTTACCTCCGAACATGGAATGATAACATTGGCACTATCACCAACAAGGCAAATCAACCGTTTATAATATGGTTGTTGAGGAGAAACATCAACGTGTAGTAAGAACCATTGAAATCATGCAACAGCATAATTATATAAGATACTTGCCCGTCCTCAACTCGAGTACTGTTTCCCAGTCTGGTCTCCATATATACTGAAACAGCCAACACACCGTGAGAATGTACAAAAGAAGATCAGCTCGCTGTGTAAGACATGATTGTGCTAAAACATCTAACATGATTGTGCTAGAACATATAACATGATTGTGCTAGAACATATAACATGATTGTGCTAGAACATATAACATGATTGTGCTAGAACATATAACATGCTTGTGCTAGAACATATAACATGATTGTGCTAGAACATATAACGTGATTGTGATAAGAACATATAACGTGATTGTGCTAGTACATCTAACATGATTGTGCTAGAACATATAACGTGATTGTGCTAGAACATATAACGTGATTGTGCTAGAACATATAACATGATTGTGCTAGAACATATAACATGATTGTGCTAGAACATATAACATGATTGTGCTAGAACATCTACCGTGATTGTGCTAGAACATATAACGTGATTGTGCTAGAACATATAACATGATTGTGCTAGAACATATAACGTGATTGTGCTAGAACATCTACCGTGATTGTGCTAGAACATATAACATGATTGTGCTAGAACATATAACGTGATTGTGCTAGAACATCTAACATGATTGTGCTAGAACATATAACATGATTGTGCTAGAACATCTAACATGATTGTGCTAGAACATATAACATGATTGTGCTAGAACATATAACGTGATTGTGCTAGAACATCTAACATGATTGTGCTAGAACATATAACATGATTGTGCTAGAACATATAACGTGATTGTGCTAGAACATATAACGTGATTGTGCTAGAACATATAACGTGATTGTGCTAGAACATATAACGTGATTGTGCTAGAACATCTACCGTGATTGTGCTAGAACATATAACGTGATTGTGCTAGAACATATAACATGATTGTGCTAGAACATATAACGTGATTGTGCTAGAACATATAACATGATTGTGCTAGAACATATAACATGATTGTGCTAGAACATATAACATGATTGTGAATCAGAAAACGCAGGAAATCGCTTCTATGCCCAACAATTTAAGGGGGAACATGCCCCGGACACCATAGATTGCCTCGGTTGAAATTTGCCTCTTGCTACAGTACTGGTATAGGTGTTTATTTTATCCCAGAACCATATTTGGCTGGAACTCCCTTCCCTCATCCCCAGTTGCACTCCACTCCTACGAGTTAAGCTTTGTGGTCAGCCAGCAGAGGCGTCGCAAGTGGGGCCGCGGTCGCGGCCCCAATATTTGGACGACTCGGCCCCAATATTTGGGCGACATGGCCCCATTATTTTGCCGAGGCGGTCCCAATATTTTGACAAGATGGCTCGAGGTTGTGCGGAGATTAATCCTTACACTTGATTTGTGCCACACAAATGTATTTCGCCGTCCGACACCCGCCAACCCCGCCCTCGCCCTTCGACTGAGATTTAGTTTGCCTTTTTATACGCCCGTTGGAAAAACGGGACGTATTATGGTATGGTATGGTGCTGTCTGTCTGTCCGTCTGTCCGTCCGTCCGTCAGTACATACTGAACCCATCAAGGTCAGTAAATATTCAGTCTGTCATATTCATGATTGCTATTAAGCTTTTGATAAAAATACGCGCAATGCAAGTGTTCAAAATACTTTTATTCCGATATGCCCTACAACTTTTCGCATCTTATCACTATTCAAACACAAATATCCTATCTTACACTAATAAACACAAATATCCTATCTTACACTAATAAACACAAATATCCTATCTTACACTAATAAACACAAATATCCTATCTTACACTAATAAACACAAATATCCTATCTTACACTAATAAACACAAATATCCTATCTTACACTAATAAACACAAATATCCTATCTTACACTAATAAACATATCTTAGCCGTCATGTTTCTTTTAACCTGGACAAAAGTATATTCCCCTCTCATATTGTAAATACGCTGACAGCAGGTGCTGCGTGTATAGCACAACTACTATTACTACTGGCTGGCGATGTCGAACTTAATCCAGGACCAGTACCTACCAATAGTAATCATGCTACCCCATCTGATCCCTATATCAAACTAACTAACACTGGACTTAGCGTTATGCACTTAAATATACAAAGCTTGAAACCCAAAATAGATATCCTGGCCATCGAAGCTCAACCATAATTATGACATTTTAGTTTTCACAGAAACATGGTTATCGTCATCCACACCCAACGACGTACTACATATCCCTAACTTTAACCTACCCTTTCGACTAGATAGAACTGGTCGACCAGGTGGCGGCGTTGCAATCTATACTCGAAACACAATACATGCTATCGAACGTAAAGATCTTATTCAACAGGATCTAGAAGCTCTATGGGTCGAAATCTATGTCAGCCAACGCAAACTCCTGATCGGTGGTATTTACCACCCACCAGACGCAAACAATACACAATGGCTTAACATGGAACATAGCATTGACCTTGCCTTTAACCAACACTTCGACAACATTATCATTACTGGCGACTTCAATATAAATGTCAGCGTATCCCCAAACAACAACATTAACAGACTTATAGATTCGTACAATGCCCACCAGCTCATTACCTCTCCAACACATTTCACTGAGCATTCTAGAACCACCATCGACTTGATGTTTGTCAAGAATCGCCAACATGTCCTGCACAGCTTTGTCGCTGACCCTTTCATCCCTGACCTTGTCCGCTTCCATTGTCCTATCGTGTCCGTATTCAAGTTTTCTAAACCTACGCAGTCCCCATTTAAACGGCATATATGGCTGTATGACAAAGCTGACTATCCAACATACAGAAACCTTCTTCAGTCAACATACTGGGAATCTATTCTCGACAGCAATGATATGAACAGTATCGCAATAAATATCGCAGATTCTATAACAGCTGCAGCGTCTAGCAGCATTCCAAACAAAACTGTAACAATCAGACCAAATGACGTTCCATGGATGAATAACAATATAAGACAAATGATCAAAAAGCGAAATAAAATTCACCAAAGAGCCAAGTCAACCAACACAGTTTCATCATGGGAAGAATTCAGACACATTCGCAACGCCACCACATCCATAATCCGCACTTCCAAAGCAGAAAATCAATCAGCAATCATCAAGCATATCAATACTGAAAATATCCCCACAAAAACATGGTTTAAACTCGCAAACAAGCTCAACAACAAAAAATCAAAATTCTCTGTAATTCCTACCCTCTTTCATAATGGCACCGAGGCATCGAACGACGCAGACAAAGCAGAATTACTCAATTCCTTCTTCTGCTCCCAGTCAACTCTTGATGATGTCAACCGTCCTATCCCAACCATGTACAATCACCCAATGAGTTCTCTATCAGAAATATTCATCTCTACTACGGACGTGAAAGGCGCTATATCATTAGTGGTCCAGATAAAGTCAGCCCACGTCTAATCAAGGAGGGCTCAGAGGAACTCGCTGGTCCCTTATCGCACCTTTTCAACTTACTTCTCTCTAACTCTACCTTCCCTCTTTCTTGGAAACAGGCAAATGTGACTCCAATCTTTAAAAAGTCTGATGCCTCCACACCGTCCAACTATAGGCCTATATCCCTACTTAATTGTCTAGGGAAACTAATGGAGCGATGTATACACAAACAACTCTTCAATTATGTTACATCTAACAACCTTCTCACTTCATTCCAATCTGGATTCATAAAAGGCGATTCGACCGTCAATCAGCTGACATATATGTACAACGATGTCTGCAAAGCTCTTGACGAAGGCAAAGAAGTTCGAGCTGTCTTCTGCGACATTTCGAAAGCCTTTGACAGAGTGTGGCACAAAGGTCTCCTCCATACACTTGGTTCCATTGGCATAGCTGGTTCTCTTCTTTCTTGGTTCGAGTCCTATCTCTCTAATAGGAAACAGAGAGTCGTATTCGCAAATACCACCTCTTCTT
Organism: Archivesica marissinica; assembly: GCA_014843695.1. Lineage (NCBI taxonomy): Eukaryota > Metazoa > Mollusca > Bivalvia > Venerida > Vesicomyidae > Archivesica > Archivesica marissinica. The sequence goes on from CM026403.1 coordinate 41,456,804, forward strand.
GGGCACCAGTAAACGCAGGCGTCCCACAAGGATCGATTCTAGGCCCTCTACTGTTTCTAATCTATATAAATGACATAGTCACAGATGTTGAAGCCAAAATACGTTTGTTTGCTGACGACACAAGCCTATATGTCATAGTCGACGATCCAGTATCCTCGGCAACACTCCTAAATAGAGATCTGGCACGTATACACTCCTGGTCCGAATCATGGTTAGTTACATTCAACCCAAACAAAACAGAGTCAGTTCTGTTCACTAGAAAACGTCGCAAACTTCCTCACCCAATCATATATATGGATCAAAATCATATAAAACAAGTGAAAAATCACAAGCACCTCGGCCTTACCTTCTCTGACGACGGATCGTAGTCATCCCACATAACCTCAACGTTAAACAAGGCATGGCAACGAATTGGAATCTTACGATCCCTCAAATACATTCTCTCCCGCCCGAGTCTCCAGCGTATGTACGTCTCCTTCATTAGACCTCTCCTAGAATATGCAGATGTTGTCTGGGACAACTGTTCCAACACATTAAGCAACGACATCGAGGCAGTGCAAAACGAAGCAGACCGCATATTCAGTGGTGCTACTAAGCTTTGTAACCTCAACCGTCTCCGGAACGATCTCAACTGGGAAACCCTTGCATCGATACGTAAAGACCATAGATGTATTCTCTTCTTTAAAATGAGGAACAATCTAACTCCCACGTATCTTTCTGACATCATACCACAACAACCCATTCAAACTTACTCCCTACGTTCCGTTCCTGACGTCCCTTTAATACACACTAAAACGCAAGCATATGCTAATTCATTTCTTCCAGCAACCATCCGCGATTGGAACTCTCTTCCTTATGACACCCGTAACTCCAGGAATGTATCCGAATTTAAATCCAAACTCAGCAAGCCTAATAAATATTCTCCTCTATACGACGTGGGAACCAGGAGGCTCCAGATTCTCCATGCTCATCTACGACTAGGATGTAGTTCTTTGAATTTCGACCTCCATCGAAAAAACATTGTTGAATCGCCAATCTGTGCCTGTGGAGCAATGGAAACAGCGATGCATTACCTTACGCAGTGTCCACGATACAACAATGCTCGTCGCCTACTCTTGTCCAATATCCCTTGCGCACCGACAACAAATAATCTTCTGTATGGCGACGATCGTTTACCATTCAAAAACAACAAATCCATCTTTCTAACTGTCCAGGCTTACATTGCAGCTACAAAGAGGTTTGATGCATGATCCGACTACCTGGTGGGTATTCCAGGTCCATCCTTCCTTTCCTGTGTGTCACAGCAACCCATTTCATTTCATCCCATTTACTAATTTTCCATACCTTCCAATTCAGTTCACCACAAATTAGTGCACGCATGATGACAAAACTTGTTTCAAATTGCCCCACAAATCACAAGTACGCATACAAGCACCCAAGACCAATCGGGGCTACAGAACCCAAGACAATGCCCGTCATGTATCACTAACCGCTCTCAATGCTAACAACTGCATAGTGTAACATTCTCATGGAAAGGAATTTACATAAGCTCTCAGCTTGTTTTCCAATCCATTTCAGATATCCTGTTGTATTTATATACAGTATATATATTGAATGAACTGAATAACATATGTTTAAACTAAACTACCTTGTGTAGACACCGCATACTTTTCTCGTGAAATTAATATTATATATACTGAGTCAAAAAAGAAATGATACCAAACTAAAAATGACGTAAAACGGATAAAACCATAGAAAGGTTTAATATATTATTACGTATCAGTACCGGGTATCTTATTGCAACGTCAGCCAACCATAAACACAGGTAAATAAACACCAGATAATCCTGGAATGCCCAATTTCCGATTTGCACGTGCTCCTCAACAAAGACAACTTCCTGCACATGTACAAATCGGAAAACCGGTTTATTGTACTGGTAGTGCATTATCATCGAGGAAAAACACCTTACATACCCATTGTTACCTCTAACAAAATGCCTAGGCTAAACCGCAATCAGAGAATGCGTGCCATTGGCATGATTGACGGCGGTTTACGTCAGGGTGACGTCGCAAATCGACTCGGGGTTACGCGGATCACGATAACACGTCTACTTCGACGTTATCGAACACATGAATCGGTGGACGACCGTCCAAGATCTGATCGACCACGTATGACGACGCGTGAACAGGACCGTCACATTCGGACGTCACATTTACGTGACCGGTTCCTACCTGCTACGCACACAGCTGCCGTTACTCCTGGGATGACCAACAATCGCATCAGTGCACAAACAGTCAGGAACCGGCTCGGTGAACGTGGCATTCGTGCCTATCGGCCATACGTTGGACCCATCCTGACACGACGTCACCGTGACGTACGGCGGGAATGGACGACGGAACGTGCTCGCTGGACTCGGTTACAGTGGAATTCGGTGATGTTTAGCGATGAATCGCGGTTCTGTTTGCGTCGAGCGGATGGCGGAGAGCGGGTATATCGCAGACGCGGTGAACGTTACGCCGACGCATGTGTACGTCAGGTCGATCTGTTCGGGGGCGGAAGCGTTATGGCGTGGGGCGGTATCACCTTCGGCAGTCGCACTGAACTGTTAGTGGTGGACGGGAACCTAAACGCCCAGCGGTACTGTGATGAGATCCTTGCGCCAGTTGTTGTGCCGTTCTTTAACGCCAACAGAAACGTCACACTGTTCCAACAGGACAACGCCAGGTGTCATACTGCTCGGATTTCCACCACATTATTGGAGCAGAACAATATTGAAACCCTGCCGTGGCCTGCTTTGTCACCAGACTTGTCACCCATAGAACATTTGTGGGATACGTTAGACCGCCGCGTCAGACGACGTCAGCCGGTAACGTTAAACCAACTGAGGGATGTTTTGCGTCAGGAGTGGACACATATTGACCAGCAAGAGATTCAGACACTCTTCCGTTCGATGCGACGGCGGTGCATTGCAGTGAGAGACGCAAATGGTGCCCATACTCGGTATTGACGTCTGTGTGAAAACTCCATTAGACCCCTGTCCGATGAATTACGTCATCACGCAGCAGACAGTTTCGGAGGCTCATTATGCTTTATGTGCTCCTCTTTCAAACATGTTGGACTATCATCTTATGAATTTTCAAAGAATTTTCTTAATAAATGTTGAAATTATAGACACATAAACACCAGGTATCGTTTCTTTTTTGACTCAGTATATCATAACATACGTACTATGTAGAATGTTCCACCTTTTCTATATTTTCATTTGTGTTTGTGACATTAAACTGTATTGTTTTTGTCAATAAATCATTGAATTGAGTTGATGTTAATTGGTATGAATGATGGAATTAAATAGGAGAATACTGAATTCTGGATTTAACACAATTAAAACATAATATAAGTTTTTGGTAAGCTGTGATTAAGTGTCCTGATAAATGCATCTATAAACATTAACAAATGTATGAAGGTAATTCAAGGTATACATAGGTATCTGGCGGTGAGGTAAGTTGGAGGGGTGAGTTAGAGGGATGAGTAAGAGGTTAAGTTAAAGTGGTAGGTTAAAGGGGTGAGTTGGAGGGGTTAGCTAGAGAGGTGAGCTAGAGAGGTGAGTTAGAGGGGTGAGTTGGCTAATGGTGTATGGCAAGAAAGGGGGGCAGTGTATCAACATTGCGCTTCATGCATTCTGGTACACTTTCATGGTATTTTGTGTGTGCCAAATAACACAACTGTGTTTAGCGAAGAAAGGCCCAGAATCCGTTGCATCACGGAGGCTGCAATTGTAGACCCATCCATGGTGTTGACTCACATCAAATACTTATTCCCTCCCCCCCCCCACCCCACTCCACAATCCCCACCACCATAGATATGACCGATTCTTACCTTGCTAACTGCACTTGAATTCCTTGCCAGACCTGCGTTTAGTCCACTTGTTCCCGATTGTTCTATTAAAGGGTTATGTATATTTGGACAAATACTTGCTATATGGTCGTCTTTATTTGATAGTACAGCGTTTATTGTCTCTCGCTTGTGTTATATTTTAATCAGATTTCACGCTATTTAAAGCACGGTTCGTGTATTTCAGTTCCAAATAATTCCACTTGTTTCAGATTATTCTATTGTAATGTCATGCATATTTGCGAATTTTTTTCTTTATAGACTCGTCAATTTGACCATGCCGTGTGTATGCTCTATCGTATGCTTGGTTTAAACATATGCATTCCACTATATACATTTACAGAACAATACATGTACACACAGTCAAAGAAGTAATTATATAGAAAAGGGTTAACACGGAAGCAGAGCTTATATAGTTTCTCTCGTTTGCTCGCTATAGCTGGTGTTATATTTTAACCCGTGTTATGTAAAGAACGGTTCAATGTTCTAGTTTACATCATTTCTCTAGTCATAAGACACACATTTTAACCCGATAGTTTAAAAACAAGAATGCCACACCAAGCATTAACACGTGGGCTATAATATTAACATATCCGTATATAAACTTCACAAAACACGATCGTTCAATCAATATTGCATCAGTGCACATGTATTACTTTAAAGCGACATTACACCACAAAAAGCAAATAAAAACATTTTTCACGTATAAATGCATTGCTACTACAAATTCTCCCCAATACATTCGAACACCAAAAATTGCGCCGCGTCTGATCAGGATCTATGTTGTTTGCTATTCGGAGAGGTGCTTCAGCTCCACTCTCTGAAGAGCAATCAGCATATAGCCTGATCAGACGGCATGTTCTGTTCTGTCCGATCGGGTTCTCTACTTTTTTACAAAGTCGCTTTTATGCGATATTGGCGGTGAAAAAGTTAAAGACTATCTGATCCGCAAATACACATATGATCGTAAATATGTTATCTTATTAATGAATAATGAGACAATGTTTTCAACATAATTATATTGTTTTATATTTTCAATTAACCGTTATAATGTATGTTTAACAAGGAGAAATTATTATCAATATATGGTACTGTCATACAATTTGTTGCCAAGTATTGATTGAAGTCAAGCTGTTAAGCAGTGTTCGATCAACTGTGTGGATATTTGATCACTGACGCAATTGAAATGAATTTGTCCACAAAGATCCCACACGGTGTCGGGTAGATAGTGGGCAGCATTGGATTACAATACTGTAGATAGTTATTGCTAGTCAAACTAGTGTTTGGTTTATACAAATTTATTTTAGCTCGATATGCGAAACAAGTTTTTTCAACTTATATTAATCACTATCGAGACCTCATTCCTGATGGAATCCATCGCCATGAAGGAGAGCGAAGAGGCAATGTGGAATTTATATGCCTTGCCTAGGAGCACAATCGTAACGGCTCCAGCAGGGCTCGAACTCCGGACCTTTCGCACCTGAAGCACTATCATGACTTCCACAGTGTTTGGTTTATGTGGTGTATTACTCGTTCACACACACTGATCCGAATATTCCTCCGCCAAAACCCTACACTAGAACTTCTTTTATCTCGATACAACAACACGTTTCACAGTCACTTTACGTGCACATATTCATCAAGTGCACCAATGTTCCAGACGTCATAGGCAGGTCAGCGGTCAGGTATGTAACACGTTGTAATACGAATCCAGTGGTCGCAGGTTCGATCCCATCGTCTGACCATAATACATATATTGTGTATCAACAGGTCTTCCGATGGGACTATGGGTTGCATGTATCGATGCATTACATCGGGCATATAAAAGCAGGGATGATTCTGGAACTGGAGACAGACGGATATGTAGTCCAGTGGTAATACGCTGGACTGGTAATCCAGGGATCGCAGGTTCGATCCCCCGTCTGACACTAATAATATTAACAGTCTTTCAGATGGGACGTTAAACCGAGGTCTCGTGTCGGTGCTTTACACCGTGCACGTAAAAGTACCAGAGGAGATTCTGGAATGAGTCTCTGTCTATCATTGCACTATCCTCCAAAATCTAAAATAACTAATATCTTCAGGAGGCGTCGCTCATATGGGCAACCGGTAGCGGCGATAAATAAACGTAAAACACACACATGGTATTGGAGCGTTTACTGTATATTGCACTATCCTCCAAAAAAATAAGTAACAACTATTCTTCTGGAGGAGTGGTCCCTATTATATTAATCGTTTAGGGGGCGACGATAAATGGACGTATCCAAAAAAAGGGCTCCAGAGTTGACCCTGTACTTAAAAACGTATTTGCCAGGGATATCATCATTATAATTGTCCACGATAGTTCAAGAAAATCAACTTACTGTTCCCAGACACGCATTGAATATATGCTTAAACGCTCATTCTCCTGTATTAGGGAATTACAACTGGTGTGTCACGCTCATTCTTCTGTATTAGGGATTTGCAACTGGTGTGTCACGCTCATTCTCCTGTATTAGGGAATTACAACTGGTGTGTCACGCTCATTCTTCTGTATTAGGGAATTACAACTGGTGTGTCACGCTCATTCTTCTGTATTAGGGATTTGCAACTGGTGTATCACGCTCATTCTCCTGTATTCGGGATTTACAACTGGTGTGTCACGATCATTCTCCTGTATTATGGATTTACAGCTGGGATGTCACGCTCATTCTCATGTATTATGGCTTTATATCTGGGATATCACGCTCATCCTCCCTGTATTATGGATTTATATCTGGGGTGTCACGCTCATTCTCCTGTATTAGGGAGTTACATCTAGGGTGTCACACTCATTATCCTGTATTAAGGATTTATATATGGGGTGCCACGCTCTGTTCTCTTGTATTAGGGATTTACATTAGGGTCATCCTGCTGTATTATGGATTTGTATCTGGGGTGTCACGCTCATTCGCCTGTATTAGGGATTTACAACTGGTGTGTCACGCCCATTCTCCTGTAATAATGATTTACATCTAGGGTGTCACGCTCATCCTCCTGTATTAGGGATTTACATCTAGGGTGTCACGCTCATCCTTCTGCATTAGGGATTTACATCTGGGATATCGCGTTCATCCTCCTGTATTAGGGATTTACATCTGGGATGTCACTCTCATTCTCCTGTATTATGGATTTATATCTGGGGTATCACGCTCATCCTCCCTGTATTAAGGATTTATATCTGGGGTGCCACGCTCTGTTCTCTTGTATTAGGGATTTACATTAGGCTGTCACGCTCATCCTCCTGTATTATGGATTTGTATATGGGGTGTCACGCTCATTCTCCTGTATTAGGGATTTACATCTCGGTGTCACGCTCATCCTGCTGTATTATGGATTTGTATCTGGGGTGTCACGCTCATTCTCCTGTATTATGGATTTACAACTGGTGTGTCACGCCCATTCTCCTGTAATAATGATTTACATCTAGGGTGTCACGCTCATCCTCTTGTATTAGGGATTTACATCTAGGGTGTCACGCTCATTTTCGTGTATTATGGATTTATATATGGGGTGTCATGCTTATTCTCCTGTATTAGGGATTTATATCTGGGATCTCACGCTCATTCTCATATTAGGGATTTATATCTGGGATGTCACGCTCATTTTCGTGTATTATGGATTTACATCTAGGGTGTCACGCTCATTCTCCTGTATTGTGGATTTACATCTGGGATGTCACGCTCATTCTCCTGTATTATGGATTTACATCTGTGATGTCACGCTCATTATCCTGTATTAGGGATTTACATATAGTATGTCACGCACATTCTCCTATATTAGGGATTTACAGCTGGTGTGTCACGCTCATTCTCCTGTATTAGGGATTTATACCTCTGATGTCACGCTCATCCTCCTGTATTAGGGATTATATCTGGGAGGTCACGCTCATCCTCCTGTATTAGGGAGTTACATCTAGGGTGTTACGCTCATCCTCCTGTATTAGGGATTTATATCTGGGGTGTCACGCTCATTCTCCTGTATTATGGATTTAAAACTAGGGTGTCACGTTCATTATCGTGTATTAGGGATTAAATCTAAGGTGTCACGCTCATCCTCCTGTATTATGGATTTACATATAGGGTGTCACGCTCATTCTCTTGTATTATGGACTTACATCTAGGGTGTCACGCTCATTCTCCTGTATTGTGGATTTATATCTGGGATGTCACGCTCATTCTCCTGTATTAGGGATTTACATCTGGGATGTCACGCTCATTCTCCTGTATTATGGATTTACAAATAGTATGTCACGCTCATTCTCCTGTATTAGGGATTTATATCTCTGATGTCACACTCATCCTCCTGTATTAGGGATTTATATCTGGGATGTCACGCTCATCCTCCTGTATTAGGGAGTTACATATAGGGTGTCACGCTCATCCTCCTGTATTATGGATTTATATCTGGAATGTCACGCTCATCCTCCTGTATTAGGGATTTATATCTGGGTGTCACGCTCATCCTTCTGTATTAGGGATTTATATTTGGGGTATCACGCCCAGTCTCCTGTATTAGGGATTTATATCTGGGATGTCACGCTCATTCTCCTGTATTAGGGATTTATATCTGGGATGTCACGCTCATTTTCCTGTATTAGGGATTTATATATGGGTGTCACGCTCATCCATCTGTATTAGGGATTTATATATGGGATGTCACGCTCATCCTCCTGTATTAGGGATTTATATCTGGGGTGTCACGCCCATTCTCCTGTCTTAGGGATGTACATATAGGGTGTCACACTCATCCTTCTGTATTAGGGATTTACATCTGAGATATCGCGTTCATTCTCCTGTATTAGGGATTTATATCTGGGTCTCATGCTCAACCTTCTGTATTAGGGATTTACATCTAGGGTGTTACGCTCATTCTCCTGTATTAGGGATTTACATCTGGGGTGTCATGCTCATTCTACTTTATTAAGGATTTATATCTGGGATGTCACGCTCATTCTCCTGTATTAGGGATTATTTCTGGGGTGTCACGCTCATTCTCCTGTATTAGGGATTTATTCTGGGATGTCACGCTCATTCTCCTGTATTAGGGATTTATATATGGGATGTCACGCTCATTCTCCTGTATTAGGGATTTATATCTGGGATCTCACGCTCATTCTCCTGTACTAAGGATTTATATCTGGGATGTCACGCTCATTTTCCTGTATTAGGGATTTATATCTGGGATGCCACGCTCATTTTCCTGTATTAGGGATTTATATCTGGGTGTCATGCTCATCCTTCTGTATTAGGGATTTATATCTGGGATATCGCGTTCATCCTCCTGTATTAGGGATTTACATATGGGATGTCACGCTCATTCTCCTGTATTAGGGATTTATATCTGGGGTATCACGCTCATCCTCCCTGTATTAAGGATTTATATCTGGGGTGTCACGCTCATTCTCCTGTATTAGGGAGTTATATCTAGGGTGTCACGCTCATTATCCTGTATTCGGGATTTATATCTGGGGTGCCACGCTCTGTTCTCTTATATTAGGGATTTACATTAGGCTGTCACGCTCATCCTGCTGTATTATGGATTTGTATCTGGGGTGTCACGCTCATTCTCCTATATTATGCATTTACAACTGGTGTGTCACGCCCATTCTCCTGTATAATGGATTTACATATAGGGTGTCACGCTCATTCTATTGTATTATGGTTTTACATATAGGGTGTCACGCTCATTCTCCTGTATTAGGGAGTTACATCTAGGGTGTCACGCTCATTCTCCTGTATTAGGGATTTATATCTGGGAGGTCACGCTCATCCTCCTATATTAGGGATTTACATATGGGGTGTCATGCTCATCCTACTGTATTAAGGATTTATATTTGGGATGTCACACTCATTCTCCTGTATTAGGGATTTATTTCTGGGGTGTCACGCTCATTCTCCTGTATTAGAGATTATATCTGGGTGTCACGCTCATCCTTCTGTATTAGGGATTTATATCTGGGGTGTCACGCCCAGTCTCCTGTATTAGGGATTTATATCTGGGATGTCACGCTCATTTTCCTGTATTAGGGATTTATATCTGGGTGTCACGCTCATCCTTCTGTATTAGGGATTTATATCTGGGGTCACGCCCAGTCTCCTGTATTAGGGATTTATATCTGGGATATCGCGTTCATTCTCCTGTATTAGGGATTTATATCTGGGTCTCATGCTCATCCTTCTGTATTAGGGATTTACATCTAGGGTGTCACGCTCATCCTTCTGCATTAGGGATTTACATCTGGGATATCGCGTTCATCCTCCTGTATTAGAGATTTACAACTGGGATGTTACGCTCATTCTCCTGTATTAGGGATTTACATCTGGGGTGTCATGCTCATCCTACTTTATTAAGGATTTATATCTGGGATGTCACGCTCATTCTCCTGTATTACGGATTATTTCTGGGGTGTTACGCTCATTCTCCTGTATTAGGGATTTATTCTGGGATGTCACGCTCATTCTCCTGTATTAGGGATTTATATCTGGGATGTCACGCTCATTCTCCTGTATTGGGGATTTATATATGTGATGTCACGCTCATTCTCCTGTATTAGGGATTTATATCTGGGTGTCACGCTCATCCTTCTGTATTATGGATTTATATCTGGGGTGTCACGCCCAGTCTCCTGTAATAATGATTTACATATAGGGTGTCACGCTCATCCTCCTGTAATAGGGATTTACATCTAGGGTGTCACGCTCATCCTTCTGCATTAGGGAATTACATCTGGGATATCGCGTTCATCCTCCTGTATTAGGGATTTACATCTGGGATGTCACGCTCATTATCCTGTATTAGGGATTTATATCTGGGGTATCTCGCTCATCCTCCCTGTATTAAGGATTTATATCTGGGTTGTCAGGCTCATTCTCCTGTATTAGAGAGTAACATCTAGGGTGCCACGCTCTGTTCTCTTGTATTAGGGATTTACATTAGGCTGTCAGGCTCCTCCTCCTGTATTATGGATTTGTATATGGGGTGTCACGCTCATTCTCCTGTATTAGGGATTTACATCTCGGTGTCACGCTCATCCTGCTGTATTATAGATTTGTGACTGGGGTTTCACGCTCATTCTCTTGTATTATGGATTTACATCTAGGGCGTCACGCTCATTCTCCTGCATTGTGGATTTACATCTGGGATGTCACGCTCATTCTCCTGTATTATGGATTTACATCTGGGATGTCACGCTCATTCTCCTGTATTAGGGATTTACATATAGTATGTCACGTTCATTCTCCTATATTAGGGATTTATTTCTGGAGTGTCACGCTCATTCTCCTGTATTAGGATATATAGCTGGGATGTCACGCTCATTCTCCTGTATTAGGGATTTATATCTGGGATGTCCCGCTCATTTTCGTGTATTATGGATTTATATCTGGGATGTCATGCTCATTCTCCTGTATTAGGGATTTATATATGGGATGTCACGCTCATTCTCCTGTATTAGGGAGTTACATCTAGGGTGTCACGCTCATTATCCTGTATTAGGGATTTATATCCTGGGTGCAACGCTCTGTTCTCTTGTATTAGGGATTTACATTAGGGTGTCACGCTCATCCTCCTGTATTATGGATTTGTATATCAGGTGTCACGCTCATTCTCCTGTATTAGGGATTTACATCTCGGTGTCACGCTCATCCTGCTGTATTATGGATTTGTATATGGGGTGTCACGCTCATTCTCCTGTATTTGGGATTTACAACTGGTGTGTCACGCCCATTCACCTGTAATAATGATTTACATCTAGGGTGTCACGCTCATCCTCCTGTATTAGGGATTTACATCTAGGGTGTCACGCTCATCCTTCTGCATTAGGGATTTACATATGGGATATCGCGTTCATCCTCCTGTATTAGGGATTTATATCTGGGGTATCACGCTCATCCTCCCTGTATTAAGGATTTATATATGGGGTGTCACACTCATTCTCCTGTATTAGGGAGTTACATCTAGGGTGTCACGCTCATTATCCTGTATTAGGGATTTATATATAGTATGTCACGCTCATTCTCCTATATTAGGGATTTACAGCTGGGGTGTCACACTCATTCTCCTGTATTAGGGATTTATATCTGGGAGGTCACGCTCATCCTCCTCTATTAGGGAGTTACATCTAGGGTGTTACGCTCATCCTCCTGTATTAGGGATTTATATATAGTATGTCACACTCATTCTCCTATATTAGGGATTTACAGCTGGGGTGTCACGCTCATTCTCCTGTATTAGGGATTTATATCTCTGATGTCACGCTCATCCTCCTGTATTAGGGATTTATATCTGGGATGTCACGCTCATCCTCCTGTATTAGGGAGTTACATCTATGGTGTTACGATCATCCTCCTGTATTATGGATTTATATCTGGGATGTCACGCTCATCCTCCTGTATTAGGGAGTTATATCTCGGGTATCACGCTCATTCTCCTGTATTGTGGATTTACATCTGGGATGTCACGTTCATTCTCCTATATTAGGGATTTATTTCTGGGGTGTCACGCTCATTCTCCTGTATTAGGGATTTATAGCTGGGATGTCACGCTCATTCTCCTGTATTAGGGATTCATATCTGGGATGTCACGCTCATTTTCGTGTATTATGGATTTATATCTAGGGATGTCATGCTCATTCTCCTGTATTAGGGATTTAAATCTGGGATGTCACGCTCATTCTCCTGTATTAGGGATTTATATCTGGGATGTCACGCTCATTCTCATGTATTATGGCTTTATATCTGGGGTATCACGCTCATCCTCCCTGTATTATAGATTTCTATCTGGGGTGTCACGCTCATTCTCCTGTATTACTGAGTTACATCTAGGGTGTCACGCTCATTATCCTGTATTAGGGATTTATATCTGGGGTGCCACGCTCTGTTATCCTGTATTAGGGATTTACATTAGGGTGTCACGCTCATCCTCCTGTAATATGGATTTGTATATGGGGTGTCACGCTCATTCTCCTGTATTAGGGATTTACATCTCGGTGTCACGCTCATCCTGCTGTATTATGGATTTGTATCTGGGGTGTCACGCTCATTCTCCTGTATTAGGGATTTACAACTGGTGTGTCACGCCCATTCTCCTGTAATAATGATTTACATCTAGGGTGTCACGCTCATCCGCCTGTATTAGGGATTTACATCTAGGGTGTCACGCTCATCCTTCTGCGTTAGGGATTTACATCTGGGATGTCACGCTCATTGTCCTGTATTAGGGATTTATATCTGGGGTATCACGCTCATCCTCCCTGTATTAAGCATTTATATCTGGGGTATCACGCTCATTCTCCTGTATTAGGGAGTTACATCTAGGGTGTCACACTCATTATCCTGTATTAGGGATTTATATATAGTATGTCACGTTCATTCTCCTATATTAGGGATTTACAGCTGTGGTGTCACGCTCATCCTCCTGTATTAGGGAGTTACATCTATAGTGTTACGCTCATCCTCCTGTATTAGGGATTTATATCTGGGATGTCACGCTCATCCTCCTGTATTAGGGAGTTACATCTAGGGTGTCACGCTCATCCTTCTGCATTTGGGATTTACATCTGGGATATCGCGTTCATCCTCCTGTATTAGAGATTTACATCTGGGATGTCACGCTTTTTCTCCTGTATTAGGGATTTACATCTGGGGTGTCATGCTCATCCTACTTTATTAAGGATTTATATCTGGGATGTCACGCTCATTCTCCTGTATTAGGATATATAGCTGGGATGTCACGCTCATTCTCCTGTATTAGGGATTTATATCTTGGATGTCCCGCTCATGTTCGTGTATTATGGATTTATATCTGGGATGTCATGCTCATTCTCCTGTATTAGGGATTTATATCTGGGATGTCACGCTCATCCTCCTGTATTAGGGATTTATATCTGGGATGTCACGCTCATCCTCCTGTATTAGGGAGTTACATCTATGGTGTTACGATCATCCTCCTGTATTAGGGATTTATATCTGGGATGTCACGCTCATCCTCCTGTATTAGGGAGTTATATCTCGGGTATCACGCTCATTCTCCTGTATTGTGGATTTACATCTGGGATGTCACGTTCATTCTCCTGTATTAGGGATTTACATATAGTATGTCACGCTCATTCTCCTATATTAGGGATTTATTTCTGGGGTGTCACGCTCATTCTCCTGTATTAGGGATTTATAGCTGGGATGTCACGCTCATTCTCCTGTATTAGGGATTCATATCTGGGATGTCACGCTCATTTTCGTGTATTATGGATTTATATCTAGGGATGTCATGCTCATTCTCCTGTATTAGGGATTTATATCTGGGATGTCACGCTCATTCTCCTGTATTAGGGATTTATATCTGGGATGTCACGCTCATTCTCATGTATTATGGCTTTATATCTGGGGTATCACTCTCATCCTCCCTGTATTATAGATTTATATATTGGGTGTCACGCTCATTCTCCTGTATTACTGAGTTACATCTAGGGTGTCACGCTCATTATCCTGTATTAGGGATTTATGTCTGGGGTGCCACGCTCTGTTATCTTGTATTAGGGATTTACATTAGGGTGTCACGCTCATCCTCCTGTAATATGGATTTGTATATGGGGTGTCACGCTCATTCTCCTGTATTAGGGATTTACATCTCGGTGTCACGCTCATCCTGCTGTATTATGGATTTGTATCTGGGGTGTCACGCTCATTCTCCTGTATTAGGGATTTGCAACTGGTGTGTCACGCCCATTCTCCTGTAATAATGATTTACATCTAGGGTGTCACGCTCATCCGCCCGTATTAGGGATTTACATGTAGGGTGTCACGCTCATCCTTCTGCGTTAGGGATTTACATCTGGGATATCGCGTTCATCCTCCTGTATTAGGGATTTACATCTGGGATGTCACGCTCATTCTCCTGTATTAGGGATTTATATCTGGGGTATCACGCTCATCCTCCCTGTATTAAGCATTTATATCTGGGGTGTCACGCTCATTCTCCTGTATTAGGGAGTTACATCTAGGGTGTCACACTCATTATCCTGTATTAGGGATTAATATATAGTATGTCACGTTCATTCTCCTATATTAGGGATTTACAGCTGTGGTGTCACGCTCATCCTCCTGTATTAGGGAGTTACATCTAGAGTGTTACGCTCATCCTCCTGTATTAGGGATTTATATATGGGATGTCACGCTAATCCTCCTGTATTAGGGAGTTACATATAGGGTGTCACGCTCATCCTTCTGCATTTGGGATTTACATCTGGGATATCGCGTTCATCCTCCTGTATTAGAGATTTACATCTGGGATGTCACGCTGTTTCTCCTGTATTAGGGATTTACATCTGGGGTGTCATGCTCATCCTACTTTATTAAGGATTTATATCTGGGATGTCACGCTCATTATCCTGTATTAGGGATTATTTCTGGGGTGTCACGCTCATTCTCCTGTATTAGGGATTTATTCTGAGATGTCACGCACATTCTCCTGTATTAGGGATTTATATTTGGGATGTCACGCTCATTCTCCTGTAATAATGATTTACATCTAGGGTGTCACGCTCATCCTCCTGTACTAGGGATTTACATCTAGGGCGTCACGCTCATCCTTCTGCATTAGGGATTTACATCTGGGATATCGCGTTCATCCTACTGTATTAGGGATTTACATCTGGGATGTCACGCTCATTCTCCTGTATTAGGGATTTATATATGGGGTATCACGCTCATCCTCCCTGTATTAAGGATTTATATCTGGGGTGTCACGCTCATTCTCCTGTATTAGGGAGTTACATCTAGGGTGTCACGCTCATTATCCTGTATTCGGGATTTATATCTGGGGTGCCACGCTCTGTTCTCTTGTATTAGGGATTTACATTAGGCTGTCAGGCTCCTCCTCCTGTATTATGGATTTGTATATGGGGTGTCACGCTCATTTTCCTGTATTAGGGATTTACATCTCGGTGTCACGCTCATCCTGCTGTATTATGGATTTGTATCCTGGGTGTCACGCTCATCCTCCTGTATTATGGATTTGTATATGGGATGTCACGCTCATTCTCCTGTATTAGGGATTTACATCTCGGTGTCACGCTCATCCTGCTGTATTATGGATTTGTATATGGGGTGTCACGCTCATTCTCCTGTAATAATGATTTACATCTAGGGTGTCACGCTCATCATCCTGTATTAGGGATTTACATCTAGGGTGTCACGCTCATCCTTCTGCGTTAGGGATTTACATCTGGGATATCGCGTTCATCCTCCTGTATTAGGGATTAACATCTGGGATGTCACGCTCATTCTCCTGTATAGGGATTTATATCTGGGGTATCAGGCTCATCCTCCCTGTATTATGGATTTATATATGGGGTGTCACGCTCGTCCCCCTGTATTAGGGAGTTACATCTAGGGTGTCACGCTCATCCTCCTGTATTAAGGATTTATATGTGGGATGTCACACTCATTCTCCTGTATTAGGGACTTATTTCTGGGGTGTCACGCTCATTCTCCTTTATTAGGGATTTATATCTGGGATGTCACGCTCATTCTCCTGTATTAGGGATTTATATCTGTGATGTCACGCTCATGTTCCTGTATTATGGATTTATATCTGGGTGTCACGCTCATCCTTCTGTATTAGGGATTTATATCTGGGATGTCACGCTCATCCTCCTGTATTAGGGAGTTACATCTAGGGTGTCACGCTCATCCTTCTGCATTTGGGATTTACATCTGGGATATCGCGTTCATCCTCCTGTATTAGAGATTTACATCTGGGTTGTCACGCTGTTTCTCCTGTATTAGGGATTTACATCTGGGGTGTCATGCTCATCCTACTTTATTAAGGATTTATATCTGGGATGTCACGCTCATTCTCCTGTATTAGGGATTTATTCTGGGATGTCATGCTCATTCTCCTGTATTAGGGATTTGTATTTGGGATGTCACGCTCATTCTCCTGTATTAGTGATTTATATCTGTGATGTCACGCTCATTTTCCTGTATTAGGGATTTATATCTGGGATGCCACGCTCATTTTCCTGTATTAGGGATTTATATCTGGGTGTCACGCTCATCCTTCTGTATTAGGGATATATATCTGGGGTGTCACGCCCAGTCTCCTGTAATAATGATTTACATCTAGGGTGTCACGCTCATCCTCCTGTACTAGGGATTTACATCTAGGGCGTCACGCTCATCCTTCTGCATTAGGGATTTACATCTGGGATATCGCGTTCATCCTCCTGTATTAGGGATTTACATCTGGGATGTCACGCTCATTCTCCTGTATTAGGGATTTATATATGGGGTATCACGCTCATCCTCCCTGTATTAAGGATTTATATCTGGGGTGTCACGCTCATTCTCCTGTATTAGGGAGTTACATCTAGGGTGTCACGCTCATTATCCTGTATTCGGGATTTATATCTGGGGTGCCACGCTCTGTTCTCTTGTATTAGGGATTTACATTAGGCTGTCAGGCTCCTCCTCCTGTATTATGGATTTGTATATGGGGTGTCACGCTCATTCTCCTGTATTAGGGATTTACATCTCGGTGTCACGCTCATCCTGCTGTATTATGGATTTGTATCCTGGGTGTCACGCTCATCCTCCTGTATTATGGATTTGTATATGGGATGTCACGCTCATTCTCCTGTATTAGGGATTTACATCTCGGTGTCACGCTCATCCTGCTGTATTATGGATTTGTATATGGGGTGTCACGCTCATTCTCCTGTATTAGGGATTTACAACTGGTGTGTCACGCCCATTCTCCTGTAATAATGATTTACATCTAGGGTGTCACGCTCATCCTCCTGTATTAGGGATTTACATCTAGGGTGTCACGCTCATACTTCTGCGTTAGGGATTTACATCTGGGATATCGCGTTCATCCTCCTGTATTAGGGATTTACATCTGGGATGTCACGCTCATTCTCCTGTATAGGGATTTATATCTGGGGTATCAGGCTCATCCTCCCTGTATTAAGGATTTATATCCGGGGTGTCACGCTCATTCTCCTGTATTATGGAGTTACTTCTAGGGTGTCACGCTCATTATCCTGTATTAGGGATTTATATATAGTATTTCACGCTCATTCTCCTATATTAGGGATTTACAGCTGGGGTGTCACGCTCATTCTCCTGTATTAGGGATTTATATATCTGATGTCACGCTCATCCTCCTGTATTAGGGATTTATATATGGGATGTCACGCTCATCCTCCTGTATTAGGGAGTTACATCTAGGGTGTTACGCTCATCCTCCTATATTAGGGATTTATATCTGGGATGTCACGCTCGTCCCCCTGTATTAGGGAGTTACATCTAGGGTGTCACGCTCATCCTCCTGTATTAAGGATTTATATGTGGGATGTCACACTCATTCTCCTGTATTAGGGACTTATTTCTGGGGTGTCACGCTCATTCTCCTTTATTAGGGATTTACATCTGGGATGTCACGCTCATTCTCCTGTATTAGGGATTTATATCTGTGATGTCACGCTCATGTTCCTGTATTATGGATTTATATCTGGGTGTCACGCTCATCCTTCTGTATTAGGGATTTATATCTGGGATGTCACGCTCATTCTCCTGTATTAGGGATTTATATCTGTGATGTCACGCTCATGTTCCTGTATTAGGGATTTATATCTGGGTATCACGCTCATCCTTCTGTATTAGGGATTTATATCTGGGATGTCACGCTCATCCCCCTGTATTAAGGATTTATATGTGGGATGTCACACTCATTCTCCTGTATTAGGAATTTATTTCTGGGGTGTCACGCTCATTCGCCTGTATTAGGGATTTATATCTGGGTGTCACGCTCATCCTCCTGTGCTAGTGATTTACATCTGGGATGTCACGCTCATTCTCCTGTATTAGGGATTTATATCTGGTGTATCACGCTCATCCTCCCTGTATTAAGGATTTATATATGGGGTGTCACGCTCATTCTCCTGTATTAGGGAGTTACATCTAGGGTGTCACGCTCATTACCATGTATTAGGGATTTATATATAGTATGTCACGCTCATTCTCCTATATTAGGGATTTACAGCTGGAGTGTCACGCTCATTCTCCTGTATTAGGGATTTATATCTCTGATGTCACGCTCATCCTCCTGTATTAGGGATTTATAACTGGGATGTCACGCTCATCCTCTTGTATTAGGGAGTTACATCTAGGGTGTCACGCTCATTCTCCTGTAGTGTGGATTTACATCTGGGATGTCACGCTCATTCTCCTGTATTATGGATTTACATATAGGGTGTCACGCTCATCCTTCTGCATTTGGGATTTACATCTGGGATATCGCGTTCATCCTCCTGTATTAGAGATTTACATCTGGGATGTCACGCTGTTTCTCCTGTATTAGGGATTTACATCTGGGGTGTCATGCTCATCCTACTTTATTAAGGATTTATATCTGGGATGTCACGCTCATTATCCTGTATTAGGGATTATTTCTGGGGTGTCACGCTCATTCTCCTGTATTGGGGATTTATTCTGGGATGTAACGCTCATTCTCCTGTATTAGGGATTTATATTTGGGACGTCACGCTCATTCTCCTGTATTAGTGATTTATATCTGTGATGTCACGATCATTTTCCTGTATTAGGGATTTATATCTGGGATGCCACGCTCATTTTCCTGTATTAGGGATTTATATCTGGAATGTCACCCTCATTTTCCAGTATTAGGGATTTATATCTGGGATGCCACGCTCATTTTCCTGTATTAGGGATTTATATATGGGTGTCACGCTCATCCTTCTGTATTAGGGATATATATCTGGGGTGTCACGCCCAGTCTCCTGTAATAATGATTTACATCTAGGGTGTCACGCTCATCCTCCTGTACTAGGGATTTACATCTAGGGCGTCACGCTCATCCTTCTGCATTAGGTATTTACATCTGGGATATCGCGTTCATCCTCCTGTATTAGGGATTTACATCTGGGATGTCACGCTCATTCTCCTGTATTAGGGATTTATATATGGGGTATCACGCTCATCCTCCCTGTATTAAGGATTTATATCTGGGGTGTCAAGCTCATTCTCCTGTATTAGGGAGTTACATCTAGGGTGTCACGCTCATTATCCTGTATTCGGGGTTTATATTTGGGGTGCCACGCTCTGTTCTCTTGTATTAGGGATTTACATTAGGCTGTCAGGCTCCTCCTCCTGTATTATGGATTTGTATATGGGGTGTCACGCTCATTCTCCTGTATTAGGGATTTACATCTCGGTGTCACGCTCATTCTGCTGTATTATGGATTTGTATCTGGGGTGTCACGCTCATCCTCCTGTATTATGGATTTGTATATGGGATGTCACGCTCATTCTCCTGTATTAGGGATTTACATATCGGTGTCACGCTCATCCTGCTGTATTATGGATTTGTATCTGGGGTGTCACGATCATTCTCCTGTATTAGGGATTTACAACTGGTGTGTCACGCCCATTCTCCTGTAATAATGATTTACATCTAGGGTGTCACGCTCATCCTCCTGTATTAGGGATTTACATCTAGGGTGTCACGCTCATCCTGCGTTAGGGATTTACATCTGGGATATCGCGTTCATCCTCCTGTATTAAGGATTTACATCTGGGATGTCACGCTCATTCTCCTGTATTAGGGATTTATATCTGGGTATCAGGCTCATCCTCCCTGTATTAAGGATTTATATCTGGGGTGTCACGCTCATTCTCCTGTATTAGGGAGTTTCTTCTAGGGTGTCACGCTCATTCTCCTGTATTATGGATTTATATATAGTATGTAACGCTCATTCTCCTATATTATGGATTTACAGCTGGGGTGTCACGCTCATTCTCCTGTATTAGGGATTTATATATCTGATGTCACGCTTATCCTCCTATATTAGGGATTTATATCTGGGATGTCACGCTCGTCCCCCTGTATTAGTGAGCTACATCTAGGGTGTCACGCTCATCCTCCTGTATTAAGGATTTATATGTGGGATGTCACACTCATTCTCCTGTATTAGGGATTTATATCTGGGATGTCACTCTCATTCTCCTGTATTAGGGATTTATATATGTGATGTCACGCTCATGTTCCTGTATTATGGATTTATATCTGGGTGTCACGCTCATCCTTCTGTATTAGGGATTTATATCTGTGATGTCACGCTCATTCTCCTGTATTAGGGATTTATATCTGTGATGTCACGCTCATGTTCCTGTATTATGGATTTATATATGGGTGTCACGCTCATCCTTCTTTATTTGGGATTTATATCTGGGATGTCACGCTCATTCTCCTGTATTAGGGATTTATATCTGGGATGTCACGCTCATGTTCCTGTATTAAGGATTTATATATGGGTGTCACGCTCATCCTTCTGTATTTGGGATTTATATCTGGGATGTCACACTCATTCTCCTGTATTAGGGATTTATTTCTGGGGTGTCACGCTCATTCGCCTGTATTAGGGATTTATATCTGGGTGTCACGCTCATCCTTCTGTATTAGGGATTTTCATCTAGGGTGTCACGCTCATCATTCTGCATTAGGGATTTACATCTGGGATATCGCGTTCATCCTCCTCTATTAGAGATTTACATCTGGGATGTCACGCTCATTCTCCTGTATTGGGGATTTACATCTGGGGTGTCATGCTCATCTTACTTTATTAAGGATTTATATCTGGGATGTCACGCTCATTCTCCTGTATTAGGGATTTATTCTGGGATATCACGCTCATTCTCCTGTATTAGGGATTTATATCTGGGATGTCACGCTCATTCTCCTGTATTAGGGATTTATATATGTGATGTCACGCTCATTCTCCTGTATTAGGGATTTATATCTGGGATGTCACGCTCATTGTCCTGTATTAGGGATTTATATCTGGGATGCCACGCTCATTCTCCTGTATTAGGGATTTACATCTCGGTGTCACGCTCATCCTGCTGTATTATGGATTTGTATCTGGGGTGTTACGCCCATTCTCCTGTAATAATGATTTACATCTAGGGTGTCACGCTCATCCTCCTATATTAGGGATTTACATCTAGGGTGTCACGCTCATCCTTCTGCGTTAGGGATTTACATCTGGGATATCGCGTTCATCCTCCTGTATTAGGGATTTATATCTGGGGTATCATGCTCATCCTCCCTGTATTAAGGATTTATATTTGGGGTGTCACGCTCATTCTCCTGTATTAGGGAGTTACATCTAGGGTGTCACGCTCATTATCCTGTATTAGGGATTTATATATAGTATGTCACGCTCATTCTCCTATATTAGGGATTTACAGCTGGGGTGTCACGCTCATTCTCCTGTATTAGGGATTTATATCTCTGATTTCACGCTCATCCTCCTGTATTAGGGATTTATATCTGGGATGTCACGCTCATCCTCCTGTATTAGGGAGTTACATCTAGGGTGTTACGCTCATCCTCCTGTATTAGGGATTTATATCTGGGATGTCACGCTCATCCTCCTGTATTAGGAGTTACATCTAGGGTGTCACGCTCCTCCTCCTGTATTAGGGATTTACATATGGGGTGTCACGCTCATGCTTCTGCATTAGGGATTTACATCTGGGATATCGCGTTCATCCTCCTGTATTTGGGATTTACATCTGGGATGTCACGCTCATTCTCCTGTATTAGGGAGTGACATCTAGGGTGTCACGCTCATTATCCTACATTCGGGATTTATATCTGGGGTGCCACGCTCTGTTCTCTTGTATTAGGGATTTACATTAGGCTGTCACGCTCCTCCTCCTGTATTATGGATTTATATGTGGGATGTCACACTCATTCTCCTGTATTAATGATTTATATCTGGGGTGTCACGCTCATTCTCCTGTATTAGGGATTTACATATGGGGTGTCACGCTCATCCTTCTGCATTAGGGATTTACATCTGGGATATCGCGTTCATCCTCCTGTATTTGGGATTTACATCTGGGATGTCACGCTCATTCTCCTGTATTAGGGAGTGACATCTAGGGTGTCACGCTCATTATCCTACATTCGGGATTTATATCTGGGGTGCCACGCTCTGTTCTCTTGTATTAGGGATTTACATTAGGCTGTCACGCTCCTCCTCCTGTATTATGGATTTATATGTGGGATGTCACACTCATTCTCCTGTATTAATGATTTATATCTGGGATGTCACGCTCATTCTCCTGTATTAGGGATTTATATCTGGGATGTCACGCTCATTTTCCTGTATTAGGGATTTATAAATGGGTGTCACGCTCATCATTCTGTATTAGGGATTTATATCTGGGATGTCACGCTCATTCTCCTGTATTAAGGATTTATATCTGGGATGTCACGCTCATTTTCCTGTATTAGGGATTTATATCTGGGATGCCTCGCTCATTTTCCTGTATTAGGGATTTATATCTGGGTGTCACGCTCATCCTTCTGTATTAGGGATTTATATCTGGGGTGTCACGTTCAGTCTCCTGTAATAATGATTTACATCTAGGGTGTCACGCTCATCCTCCTGTACTAGGGATTTACATCTAGGGTGTCACGCTCATCCTTCTGCATTAGGGATTTACATCTGGGATATCGCGTTCATCCTCCTGTATTAGGGATTTACATCTGGGATGTCACGCTCATTATCCTGTAATACGGATTTATATCTGGGGTATCACGCTCATCCTCCCTGTATTAAGGATTTATATATGGGGTGTCACGCTCATCCTCCTGTATTAGGGAGTTACATCTAGGGTGTCACGCTCATTATCCTGTATTCGGGATTTATATCTGGGCTGCCACGCTGTTCTCTTGTATTAGGGATTTACATTAGGCTGTCACGCTCCTCCTCCAGGATTATGGATTTGTATATGGGGTGTCACGCTCATTCTCCTGTATTAGGGATTTACATCTCGGTGTCACGCTCATCCTGCTGTATTATGGATTTGTATATGGGGTGTCACGCTCATTCTCCTGTATTAGGGATTTACAACTGGTGTGTCACGCCCATTCTCCTGTAATAATGATTTACATCTAGGATGTAACGCTCATCCTCCTGTATTAGGGATTTACATCTAGGGTGTCACGCTCATCCTTCTGTATTAGGGATTTACATCTGGGATATCGCTTTCATCCTCCTGTATTAGAGATTTACATTTAAGGTGTCACGCTCATCCTCCTGTATAATGGATTTACATATAGGGTGTCACGCTCATTCTATTGTATTATGGATTTACATCTAGGGTGTCACGCTCATTCTCCTGTATTGTGGATTTACATCTGGGATGTCACGCTCATTCTCCTGTATTAGGGATTTACATATAGTATGTCACGCTCATTCTCCTATATTAGGGATTTATTTCTGGGGTGTCACGCTCATTCTCCTGTATTAGGGATTTATACCTGGGATGTCACGCTCATTCTCCTGTATTAGTGATTTATATATGGGATGTCACGCTCATTTTAGTGTATTAGGGATTTATATTTGGGATGTCATGCTCATTCTCCTGTATTAGGGATTTATATCTGGGATGTCACGCTCATTCTCCTGTATTAGGGATATATATCTGGGATGTCACGCTCATTCTCATGTATTATGGCTTTATATCTGGGGTATCACGCTCATCCTCCATGTATTATGGATTTATATCTGGGGTTTCACGCTCATTCTCCTGTATTAGGGAGTTACATCTTGGGTGTCACGCTCATTATCCTGTATTAGGGATTTATATCTGGGGTGCCACGCTCTGTTCTCTTGTATTAGGGATTTACATTAGGCTCATCCTCCTGTATTATGGATTTGTATATGGGGTGTCACGCTCATTCTCCTGTATTAGGGATTTACATCTCGGTATAAGGCTCATCCGGCTGTATTATGGATTTGTATAGGGGTGTCACGCTCATCCTCCTGTATTAGGGATTTACATCTAGGGTGTCACGCTCATCCTCCCTGTATTAAGGATTTATATATGGGGTGTCACGCTCATCCTCCTGTATTAGGGAGTTACATCTAGGGTGTCACGCTCATTCTCCTGTATTAGGGATTTATATATAGTATGTAACGCTCATTCTCCTATATTAGGGATTTACAGCTGGGGTGTCACGCTCATTCTCCTGTATTAGGGATTTATATCTCTGATGTCACGCTCATCCTCCTGTAATAGGGATATATATCTGGGATGTCACGCTCATTCTCATGTATTATGGCTTTATATCTGGGGTATCACGCTCATCCTCCCTGTATTATGGATTTATATATGGGATGTCACGCTCATTCTCCTGTATTAGGGAGTTACATCTATGGTGTCGCGCTCATTATCCTGTATTAGGGATTTATATCTGGGGTGCCACGCTCTGTTCTCTTGTATTAGGGATTTACATTAGGCTCATCCTCCTGTATTATGGATTTGTATATGGGGTGTTCACGCTCATTCTCCTGTATTAGGGATTTACATCTCGGTGTCACGCTCATTCTGCTGTATTATGGATTTGTATCTGGTGTGTCACGTTCATTCTCCTGTATTAGGGATTTACAACTGGTGTGTCACGCCCATCCTCCTGTAATAATGATTTATATCTAGGGTGTCACGCTAATCCTCCTGTATTAGGGATTTACATGTAGGGTGTCACGCTCATCCTTCTGCGTTAGGGATTTACATCTGGGATATCGCGTTCATCCTCCTGTATTAGGGATTTACATCTGGGATGTCACGCTCATTCTTCTGTATTAGGGATTTATATCTAGGGTATCAGGCTCACCCTCCCTGTATTAAGGATTTATATCTGGGGTGTCACGCTCATTTTCCTGTATTAGGGAGTTACATCTAGGGTGTCACGTTCATTATCCTGTATTAGGGATTTATATATAGTATATTACGCTCATTCTCCTATATTAGGGATTTACAGCTGGGGTGTCACGCTCATTCTAATGTATTAGGGATTTATATATCTGATGTCACGCTCATCCTCCTGTATTAGGGATTTATATCTGGGATGTCACGCTCATCCTCCTGTATTAGGGAGTTACATCTAGGGTGTTACGCTCATCCTCCTGTATTAGGGATTTATATATCATTCTCCTGTATTAGGGATTTATTTCTGGGGTGTCACGCTCATTCTCCTGTATTAGGGATTTATATCTGGGATATCACGCTCATGTTCCTGTATTAGGGATTTATATCTGGGTGTCACGCTCATCATTCTGTATTAGGGATTTATATATGGGGTGTCACGCCCAGTCTCCTGTATTAGGGATTCATATCTGGGATATCACGCTCATTTTCATGTATTTGGGATTTATATATGGGTGTCACGCTCATCCTTCTGTATTAGGGATTTACATCTAGGGTGTCACGCTCATCATTCTGCATTAGGGATTTACATCTGGGATATCGCGTTCATCCTCCTGTATTAGGGATTTACATCTGGGATGTCACGCTCATTCTCCTGTATTAGGGATTTATATCTGGGATGTCACGCTCATGTTCCTGTATTAGGGATTTATATCTGGGTGTCACGCTCATCATTCTGTATTAGGGATTTATATATGGGGTGTCACGCCCAGTCTCCTGTATTAGGGATTCATATCTGGGATATCACGCTCATTTTCATGTATTTGGGATTTATATATGGGTGTCACGCTCATCCTTCTGTATTAGGGATTTACATCTAGGGTGTCACGCTCATCATTCTGCATTAGGGATTTACATCTGGGATATCGCGTTCATCCTCCTGTATTAGGGATTTACATCTGGGATGTCACGCTCATTCTCCTGTATTAGGGATTTATATCTGGGATGTCACGCTCATGTTCCTGTATTAGGGATTTATATCTGGGTGTCACGCTCATCATTCTGTATTAGGGATTTATATATGGGGTGTCACGCCCAGTCTCCTGTATTAGGGATTATATCTCGGATATCACGCTCATTTTCATGTATTAGGGATTTATATATGGGTGTCACGCTCATCCTTCTGTATTAGGGATTTACACCTAGGGTGTCACGCTCATCATTCTGCATTAGGGATTTACATCTGGGATATCGCGTTCATCCTCCTGTATTAGAGATTTACATCTGGGATGTCACGCTCATTCTACTGTATTAGGGATTTACATCTGGGGTGTCATGCTCATCCTACTTTATTAAGGATTTATATCTGGGATGTCACGCTCATTCTCCTGTATCAGGGATTTATTCTGGGATATCACGCTCATTCTCCTGTATTAGGGATTTATATCTGGGATGTCACGCTCATTCTCCTGTATTAGGGATTTATATCTGTGATGTCACGCTCATTTTCCTGTATTAGGGATTTATATCTGGGATGTCACGCTCATTTTCCTGTATTAGGGATTTATATCTGGGATGCCACGCTCATTCTCCTGTATTAGGGATTTACATCTCGGTGTCACGCTCATCCTGCTGTATTATGGATTTTGTATCTGAGGTGTCACGCCCATTCTCCTGTAATAATGATTTACATCTCGGGTGTCACGCTCATCCTTCTGCGTTAGGGATTTACATCTGGGATATCTCGTGCATCCTCCTGTAGTAGAGATTTACATTTAAGGTGTCACGCTCATCCTCCAGTATAATGGATTTACATATAGGGTGTAACGCTCATTCTATTGTATTATGGATTTACATCTAGGTTGTCACGCTCATTCTCCTGTATTGTGGATTTACATCTGGGATGTCACGCTCATTCTCCTTTATTAAGGATTTACATATAGTATGTCACGCTCATTCTCCTATATTAGGGATTTTTTTCTGGGGTGTCACGCTCATTCTCCTGTATTAGGGATTTATATCTGGGATGTCATGCTCATTCTCCTGTATTAG
The DNA here is from genome assembly GCA_014843695.1 of Archivesica marissinica. Taxonomy (NCBI): domain Eukaryota; kingdom Metazoa; phylum Mollusca; class Bivalvia; order Venerida; family Vesicomyidae; genus Archivesica; species Archivesica marissinica. Next base: position 41,484,511 of record CM026403.1, read on the forward strand.
GGATTTATATCTGGGATGTCACGCTCATTCTCCTGTATTAGGGATATATATCTGGGATGTCACGCTCATTCTCATGTATTATGGCTTTATATCTGGGGTATCACGCTCATCCTCCATGTATTATGGATTTATATCTGGGGTGTCACGCTCATTCTCCTGTATTAGGGAGTTACATCTTGGGTGTCACGCTCATTATCCTGTATTAGGGATTTATATCTGGGGTGCCACGCTCTGTTCTCTTGTATTAGGGATTTACATTAGGCTCATCCTCCTGTATTATGGATTTGTATATGGGGTGTCACGCTCATTCTCCTGTATTAGGGATTTACATCTCGGTATCACGCTCATCCTGCTGTATTATGGATTTGTATAGGGGTGTCACGCTCATCCTCCTGTATTAGGGATTTTATCTAGGGTGTCACGCTCATCCTCCCTGTATTAAGGATTTATATCTGGGGTGTCACGCTCATCCTCCTGTATTAGGGAGTTACATCTAGGGTGTCACGCTCATTCTCCTGTATTAGGGATTTATATATAGTATGTCACGCTCATTCTCCTATATTAGGGATTTACAGCTGGGGTGTCACGCTCATTCTCCTGTATTAGGGATTTATATCTCTGATGTCACGCTCATCCTCCTGTATTAGGGATATATCTGGGATGTCACGCTCATTCTCATGTATTATGGCTTTATATCTGGGGTATCACGCTCATCCTCCCTGTATTATGGATTTATATCTGGGGTGTCACGCTCATTCTCCTGTATTAGGGAGTTACATCTAAGGTATCACGCTCATTATCCTGTATTAGGGATTTATATCTGGGGTGCCACGCTCTGTTCTCTTGTATTAGGGATTTACATTAGGCTCATCCTCCTGTATTATGGATTTGTATATGGGGTGTCACCCTCATTCTCCTGTATTAGGGATTTACATCTCGGTGTCACGCTCATCCTGCTGTATTATGGATTTGTATCTGGGGTGTCACGCTCATTCTCCTGTATTAGGGATTTACAACTGGTGTGTCACGCCCATTCTCCTGTAATAATGATTTACATCTAGAGTGTCACGCTAATCCTCCTGTATTAGGGATTTACATGTAGGGTGTCGCGTTCATCCTCCTGTATTAGGGATTTACATCTGGCATGTCACGCTCATTCTCCTGTATTAGGTATTTATATCTAGGGTATCAGGCTCATCCTCCCTGTATTAAGGATTTATATCTGGGGTGTCACGCTCATTCTCCTGTATTAGGGAGTTACATCTAGGGTGTCACGCTCATTATCCTGTATTAGGGATTTATATATAGTATATCACGCTCATTCTCCTATATTAGGGATTTACAGCTGGGGTGTCACGCTCATTCTCCTGTATTAGGGATTTATATAAGTATGTCACGCTCATTCTCCTATATTAGGGATTTACAGCTGGGGTGTCACGCTCATTCTCCTGTATTAGGGATTTATATATCTGATGTCACGCTCATCCTCCTGTATTAGGGATTTATATCTGGGATATCACGCTCATCCTCCTGTATTAGGGATTTATATCTGGGATGTCACGCTCATCGTATTAAGGATTTATATGTGGGATGTCACACTCATTCGCCTGTATTAGGGATTTATTTCTGGGGTGTCACGCTCATTCTCCTGTATTAGGAATTTATATCTGGGATGTCACGCTCATTCTCCTGTATTAGGGATTTATATCTGGGATGTCACGCTCATGTTCCTGTATTAGGGATTTATATCTGGGTGTCACGCTCATCCTTCTGTACTAGGGATTTACATTTAGGGTGTCACGCTCATCATTCTGCATTAGGGATTTACATCTGGGATATCGCGTTCATCCTCCTGTATTAGAGATTTACATCTGGGATGTCACGCTCATTCTCCTGTATTAGGGATTTACATCTGGGGTGTCATGCTCATCCTACTTTATTAAGGATTTATATCTGGGATGTCACGCTCATTCTTCTGTATTAGGGATTTATTCTGGGATATCACGCTCATTCTCCTGTATTAGGGATTTATATCTGGGATGTCACTCTCATTTTCCTGTATTAGGGATTTATATATGGGTGTCACGCTCATCCTTCTGTATTAGGGATTTACATCTAGGGTGTCACGCTCATTCTTCTGTATTAGGGATTTACATCTGAGATATCGCTTTCATTCTCCTGTATTAGGGATTTATATTTGGGTCTCATGCTCATCCTTCTGTATTAGGGATTTACATCTGGCATATTGCGTTCATCCTCCTGTATTAGAGATTTACATCTGGGATGTCACGCTCATTCTCCTGTATTAGGGATTTACATCTGGGGTGTCATGCTCATCCTACTTTATTAGGATTTATATCTGGGATGTGACGTCACGCTCATTCTCCGGTATTATGGATTATTTCTGGGGTGTCACGCTCATTCGCCTGTATTAGGGATTTATTCTGGGATATCACGCTCATTCTCCTGTATTAGGGATTTATATCTGGGATGTCACGCTCAGTCTCCTGTATTAGGGATTTATATATGTGATGTCACGCTCATTCTCCTGTATTAGGGATTTATATCTGGAATGTCACCCTCATTTTCCAGTATTAGGGATTTATATCTGGGATGCCACGCTCATTTTCCTGTATTAGGGATTTATATCTGGGTGTCACGCTCATCCTTCTGTATTAGGGATTTATATCTGGGGTGTCACGTTCAGTCTCCTGTAATAATGATTTACATCTAGGGTGTCACGCTCATCCTCCTCTACTAGGGATTTACATCTAGGGTGTCACGCTCATCCTTCTGCATTAGGGATTTACATCTGGGATATCGCGTTAATCCTCCTGTATTAGGGATTTACATCTGGGATGTCACGCTCATTCTCATGTATTATGGCTTTACATCTGGGGTATCACGCTCATCCTCCCTGTATTAAGGATTTATATATGGGGTGTCACGCTCATTCTCCTGTAATAGGGAGTTACATCTAGGGTGTCACGCTCATTATCCTGTATTCGGGATTTATATCTGGGGTGTCACGCTCATCCTCCTGTATTATGGATTTACATATAGGGTATCACGCTCATTCTCTTGTATTATGGACTTACATCTAGGGTGTCACGCTCATTCTCCTGTATTGTGGATTTACATCTGGGATGTCACGCTCATTCTCCTGTATTAGGGATTTACATCTGGGATGTCACGCTCATTCTCCTTTATTAGGAATTTACATATAGTGTGTCACGCTCATTCTCCTGTATTAAGGATTTACAGCTGGGGTGTCACGTTCATTCTCCTGTATTAGGGATTTATATCTCTGATGTCACACTCATCCTCCAGTATTAAGGATTTATATCTGGGATGTCACGCCCATCCTCCTGTATTAGGGAGTTACATCTAGGGTGTCACGCTCATCCTCCTGTATTAGGGATTTACATATGGGGTGTCATGCTCATCCTACTGTATTAAGGATTTATATTTGGGATGTCACGCTCATCCTCCTGTACTAGGAATTTACATCTAGGGTGTCACGCTCATCCTTCTGCATTAGGGATTTACATCTGGGATATCGCGTTAATCCTCCTGTATTAGGGATTTACATCTGGGATGTCACGCTCATTCTCCTGTATTAGGGAGTTACATCTAGGGTGTCACGCTCATTATCCTGTATTAGGGATTTATATATGGGGTGCCACGCTCTGTTCTCTTGTATTAGGGATTTACATTAGGCTCATTCTCCTGTATTATGGATTTGTATATGGGGTGTCAGGCTCATTCTCCTGTATTAGGGATTTACATATCGGTATCACGCTCATCCTGCTGTATTATGGATTTGTATCGGGGTGTCACGCTCATCCTCCTGTATTAGGGATTTACATCTAAGGTGTCACGCTCATCCTTCTACATTAGGGAATTACATCTGGGATATCGCGTTCATCCTCCTGTATTAGGGATTTACATATGGGATGTCACGCTCATTCTCCTGTATTAGGGATTTATATCTGGGGTATCACGCTCATCCTCCCTGTATTAAGGATTTATATCTGGGGTGTCACGCTCATTCTCCTGTAGGGAGTTACATCTAGGGTGTCACGCTCATTATCTTGTATTAAGGATTTATATATAGTATGTCACGCTCATTCTCCTATATTAGGGATTTACAGCTGGGGTGTCACGCTCATTCTCCTGTATTAGGGATTTATATCTCTGATGTCACGCTCATCCTCCTGTATTAGGGATTTATATCTGGGATGTCACGCTCATCCTCCTGTATTAGGGATTTATATCTGGGATGTCACGCTCATTCTCATGTATTATGGCTTTATATATGGGGTATCACGCTCATCCTCCCTGTATTAAAGATTTATATCTGGGGTGTCAAGCTCATTCTCCTGTATTAGGGAGTTACATCTAGGGTGTCACGCTCATTATCCTGTATTAGGGATTTATATCTGGGGTGCCACGCTCTGTTATCTTGTATTAGGGATTTACATTAGGGTGTCACGCTCATCCTCCTGTATTATGGATTTGTATATGGGGATTCACGCTCATTCTCCTGTATTAGGGATTTACATCTCGGTGTCACGCTCATCCTGCTGTATTATGGATTTGTATCTGGGGTGTCACGCTCATTCTCCTGTATTAGGGATTTACAACTGGTGTGTCACGACCATTCTCCTGTAATAATGATTTACATCTAGGGTGTCACGCTCATCCTCCTGTATTAGAGATTTACATCTAGGATGTCACGCTCATCCTTCTGCGTTAGGGATTTACATCTGGGATATCGCGTTCATCCTCCTGTATTAGGGATTTACATTTAAGGTGTCATCCTCATCCTCCTGTATAATGGATTTACATATAGGGTGTCACTCTCATTCTCTTGTATTATGGATTTACATCTAGGGTGTCACGCTCATTCTCCTGTATTGTGGATTTACATCTGGGATTTCACGCTCATTCTCCTGTATTATGGATTTACATATGGGATGTCACGCTCATTCTCCTGTATTAGGGATTTACATATAGTATGTCACGCTCATTCTCCTATATTAGGGATTTATTTCCGGGGTGTCACGCTCATTCTCCTGTATTAGGGATTTTTAGCTGGGATGTCACGCTCATTCACCTGTATTAGGGATTTATATCTGGGATGTCACGCACATTTTCGTGCATTATGGATTTATATCTGGGATGTCATGCTCATTCTCCTGTATTATGAATTTATATCTGGGATGTCAGGCTCATCCTTCTGTATTAGGGATTTACATCTGGGATGTCACGCTCATTCTCCTGTATTAGGGACTTATATCTGGGGTATCACGCTCATCCTCCCTGTATTAAGGATTTATATATGGGGTGTCACGCTCATCCTCCTGTATTAGGGAGTTACATCTAGGGTGTCACGCTCATTATCATGTATTAGGGATTTATATATAGTATGTCACTCTCATTCTCCTATATTAGGGATTTACAGCTGGGGTGTCACGCTCATTCTCCTGCATTAGGGATTTATATCTCTGAGGTCACGCTCATCCTCCTGTATTAGGGATTTATAACTGGGATGTCACGCTCATCCTCCTGTATTAGGGAGTTACATCTAGGGTGTCACGCTCATTCTCCTGTATTGTGGATTTACATCTGGGATGTCACGCTCATTCTCCTGTATTATGGATTTACACCTGGGATGACAAGCTCATTCTCCTGTATTAGGGATTTACATATAGTATGTCACGCTCATTCTCCTATATTAGGGATTTATTTCTGGTGTGTCACGCTAATTCTCCTGTATTAGGGATTTATAACTGGGATGTCATGCTCATTCTCCTGTATTAGGGATTTATATCCGGGATGTCACGCTCATTCTCCTGTATTATGGCTTTATATCTGGGGTATCACGCTCATCCTCCCTGTATTATAGATTTATATCTGGGGTGTCACGCTCATTCTCCTGTATTAGGGAGTTACATCTAGGGTGTCACGCTCATTATCCTGTATTAGGGATTTATATCTGGGGTGCCACGCTCTGTTATCTTGTATTAGGGATTTACATTAGGGTGTCAGGCTCATCCTCCTGTATTATGGATTTGTATATGGGGTGTCACGCTCATTCTCCTGTATTAGGGATTTACATCTCGGTGTCACGCTCATCCTACTGTATTATGGATTTGTATATGGGGTGTCACGCTCATTCTCCTGTATTAGGGATTTACAACTGGTGTGTCACGCCCATTCTCCTGTAATAATGATTTTACATCTAGGGTGTCACGCGCATCCTCCTGTATTAGGGATTTACATCTAGGGTGTCACGCTCATCCTTCTGCGTTAGGGATTTACATCTGGGATATCGCGTTCATCCTCCTGTATTAGGGATTTACATATGGGATGTCACACTCATTATCCTGTATTAGGGATTTTTATATAGCATGTCACGCTCATTCTCCTATATTAGGGATTTACAGCTGGGGTGTCACGCGCATCCTCCTGTATTAGGGAGTTACATCTAGGGAGTCACGCTCATCCTCCTGTATTAAGGATTTATATGTGGGATGTCACACTCATTATCCTGTATTAGGGATTTATTTATGGGGTGTCACGCTCATTCTCCTGTATTAGGGATTTATATCTGGGATGTCACGCTCATTCTCCTGTATTAGGGATTTATATCTGGGATGTCACGCTCATGTTCCTATATTTGGGATTTATATATGGGTATCACGCTCATCCTTCTGTATTAGGGATTTATATATGGGGTGTCACGCCCAGTCTCCTGTATTAGGGATATATATCTGGGATGTCATGCTCATTTTCCTGTATTAGGGATTTATATATGGGTGTCACGCTCATCCTTCTGTATTAGGGATTTACATCTAGGGTGTCACGCTCATCATTCTGCATTAGGGATTTACATCTGGGATATCGCGTTCATCCTCCTGTATTAGATATTTACATCTGGGATGTCACGCTCATTCTCCTGTATTAGTGATTTACATATGGGGTGTCATGCTCATCCTACTTTATTAAGGATTTATATCTGGGATGTCCCGCTCATTCTCCTGTATTAGGGATTATTTCTGGGGTGTCACGCTCATTCGCCTGTATTAGGGATTTATTCTGAGATATCACGCTCATTCTCCTGTATTAGGGATTTATATCTGGGATGTCACGCTCATTCTCCAGTATTAGGGATTTTATATCTGTGATGTCACGCTCATTCTCCTGTATTAGGGATTTATATCTCGGATGTCACGCTCATTTTCCTGTATTAGGGATTTATATCTGGGATGCCACGCTCATTTTCCTGTACTAGGGATTTATATCTGGGTGTCATGCTCATCCTTCTGTATTATGGATTTATATCTGGGGTGTCACGTCCAGTCTCCTGTAATAATGATTTACATCTAGGGTGTCACGCTCATCCTCCTGTACTAAGGATTTACATCTAGGGTGTCACGCTCACCCTTCTGCATTAGGGATTTACATCTGGGATATCGCGTTCATCCTCCTGTATTAGGGATTTACATCTGGGATGTCACGCTCATTCTCCTGTATTAGGGATTTATATCTGGAGTATCACGCTCATCCTCCCTGTATTAAGGATTTATATATGGGGTGTCACGCTCATCTTTCTGTATTAGGGATTTACATCTAGGGTGTCACGCTCATCATTCTGCATTAGGGATTTACATCTGGGATATCGCGTTCATCCTCCTGTATTAGAGATTTACATCTGGGATGTCACGCTCATTCTCCTGTATTAGGGATTTACATCTGGGGTGTCATGCTCATCCTACTTTATTAAGGATTTATATCTGGGATGTCCCGCTCATTCTCCTGTATTAGGGTTTTTTCTGGGGTGTCACGCTCATTCGCCTGTATTAGGGATTTATTCTGAGATATCACGCTCATTCTCCTGTATTAGGGATTTATATCTGGGATGTCACGCTCATTCTCCTGTATTAGGGATTTTATATCTGTGATGTCACGCTCATTCTCCTGTATTAGGGATTTATATCTCGGATGTCACGCTCATTTTCCTGTATTAGGGATTTATATCTGGGTGTCACGCTCATCCTTCTGTATTATGGATTTATATCTGGGGTGTCACGTCCAGTCTCCTGTAATAATGATTTACATCTAGGGTGTCACGCTCATCCTCCTGTACTAAGGATTTACATCTAGGGTGTCACGCTCATCCTTCTGCATTAGGGATTTACATCTGGGATATCGCGTTCATCCTCCTGTATTAGGGATTTACATCTGGGATGTCACGCTCATTCTCCTGTATTAGGGATTTATATCTGGGGTATCACGCTCATCCTCCCTGTATTAAGGATTTATATATGGGGTGTCACGCTCATTCTCTTGTATTAGGGAGTTACATCTAGGGTGTCACGTTCATTATCCTGTATTCGGGATTTATATCTGGGGTGCCACGCTCTATTCTCTTGTATTAGGGATTTACATTAGGCTGTCACGCTCCTCCTATATTATGGATTTGTATATGGGGTGTCACGCTCATTCTCCTCTATTAGGGATTTACATCTCGGTGTCACGCTCATCCTGCTGTATTATGGATTTGTATATGGGGTGTCACGCTCATTCTCCTGTATTAGGGATTTACAACTGGTGTGTCACGCCCATTCTCCTGTAATAATGATTTACATCTAGGGTGTCACGCTCATCCTCCTGTATTAGGGATTTACATCTAGGATATCACGCTCATCCTTCTGTATTAGGGATTTACATTTAAGGTGTCACGCTCATCCTCCTGTATAATGGATTTACATATAGGGTGTCACGCTCATTCTATTGTATTATGGATTTACATCTGGGATGTCACGCTCATTCTCCTGTATTAGGGATTCACATATAGTATGTCACGCTCATTCTCCTATATTAGGGATTTATTTCTGGGGTGTCACGCTCATTCTCCTGTATTAGGGATTTACATCTCGGTATCACGCTCATCCTGCTGTATTATGGATTTGTATAGGGGTGTCAGGCTCATCCTCCTGTATTAGGGATTTACATCTAGGGTGTCACGCTCATCCTTCTGCATTAGGGATTTACATCTGGGATATCGCGTTCATCCTCCTGTATTAGGGATTTACATCTGGGATGTCACGCTCATTTTCCTGTATTAGGGATTTATATCTGGTGTGTCACGCTCATTCTCCTGTATTAGTGATTTACATCTATGGTGTCACGCTCATCCTGTATTAGGGATTTATATATGGTATGTCACGCTCATTCTACTGTATTAGGGATTTATATCTGGGGTGTCACGCTCATTCTCCTGTATTAGTGATTTATATCTATGGTGTCACGCTCATCCTGTTATTAGGGATTTATGTATGGTTTTCACGCTCATTCTCCTGTATTATGGATTTACAGCTGGGGTTCACGCTCATTATCGTGTATTGGGATTTAATTTTGGTGTCACGCTCATCCTCCTGTATTATGGATTTATATATGGGATCACTCTCATTCTCTTGTATATGGAGTTACATCTAGGGTGTACGCCATCACCTGTATTAGGGATTTATATCTGGGGTGTCACTCATTCTCCTGTATTATGGATTTACATCTGGTGTCTCGTTCATTATCGTGTATTAGTGGATTTAATCTAGGATGTCACGCTCATTCTCCGTATATGGATTTACATATGGGTCACGCTCATTCTCCTGTATTGTGGTTTACATCTGGGATGTCACGCTCATTTCCTGTATTAGGGATTTATATCTGGGATGTCAGCTCATTTTCCTGTTAGGGGTTTATAGGTGTGTCACGCTCATTCTTCTGTATTAGTGATTTACATCTGGGGTGTCACTATCATTCTCCTGTATTAGGGATTTATATCTATGGTGTCACGCTCATCCTTCTGTATTATGGATTTATATCTGGGATGTCGCGTTCATCCTCCTGTATTAGGGATTTACATCTGGGGTGTCACGCTCATTATCCTTTATTAGGGATTTATATATGGGGTGTCATGCTCTGTTCTATTGTATTAGGGATTTATATTTGGGTGTCACGCTCATTCTCCTGTATTATGGATTTATTTCTGGGGTGTCACGCTCATTCTCATGTATTATGGATTTATATTTGGGTGTCACGCTCATTCTGCTGTATTATGGATTTGTATATGTGGTGTCATGCTCATTCTGCTGTATTAGGGATTTAATCTGGGGTGTCACGCTCATTCTCTGTATAATGGATTTACATATAGGGTGTCACGCTCATTCTCTTGTATTATGGATTTACATCTAGGGTGTCACGCTCATTCTTCTGTATTGTGGATTTACATCTGGGATGTCGTGTTCATTCTCCTGTATTATGGATTTACATTTGGGGTGTCACGCTCATTATACTGTATTATGTATTTACATATAGTGTGTCACGCTCATTCTCTTGTATTAGGGATTTACAGCTGGGGTGTCACGCTCATTCTCCTGTATTAGGGATTTATATCTCTGATGTCACGCTCATCCTCCTGTATTAGGGATTTATATCTGGGATGTCACGCTCATCCTCCTGTATTAGGGAGTTACATCTAGGGTGTCACGCTTATCCTCCTATATTAGGGATTTACAGCTGGGGTGTCACGCTCATTCTCCTGTATTAGGGATTTATATCTCTGATGTCACGCTCATCCTCCTGTATTAGGGATTTATATCTGGGATGTCACGCTCATCCTCCTGTATTAGGGAGTTACATCTAGGGTGTCACGCTTATCCTCCTGTATTAGGGATTTACATATGGGGTGTCATGCTCATCCTACTGTATTAAGGATTTATATCTGGTATGTCACACTCATTCTCCTGTATTAGGGATTTATTTCTGGGGTGTCACGCTCATTCTCCTATATTAGGGATTTATAGCTGGGATGTCACGCTCATTCTCCTGTATTAGGGATTTATATCTGGGATGTCACGCTCATTTTCGTGTATTATGGATTTATATCTGGGATGTCATGATCATTCTCCTGTATTAGGGATTTATATCTGGGATGTCACGCTCATTCTCCTGTATTAGGGATTTATATATGGGTGTCACGCTCATCCTTCTGTATTCGGGATTTATATCTGGGGTGTCACGCCCATTCTCCTGTAGTAGGGATTTATATCTGGGATGTCACGCTCATTCTCCTGTATTAGGGATTTATATCTGGGATGTCACACTCATTTCCCTGTATTAGGGATTTATATATGGGTGTCACGCTCATCCTTCTGTATTAGGGATTTATATCTGGGAAGTCGCGCTCATTCTCCTGTATTAGGGATTTATATCCGGGATGTCACGCTCATTTCCCTGTATTAGGGATTTATATATGGGTGTCACGCTCATCCTTCTGTATTAGGGATTTATATCTGGGGAGTCACGCTCATTCTCCTGTATTAGGGATTTATATCTGGGATGTCACGCTCATTTTCCTGTATTAGGGATTTATATATGGGTGTCACACTCATCCTTCTGTATTAGGGATTTATATCTGGGATGTCACGCTCATCCTCCTGTATTAGGGATATATATTTGGGTGTCACGCTCATCCTTCTATATAAGGGATTTATATTTGGGGTGTCACGCCCAGTCTCCTGTATTAGGGATTTATATCTGGGATGTCACGCTCATTCATTCTCCTGTATTAGGGATTTATATCTGGGATGTCACGCTCATGTTCCTGTATTATGGATTTATATATGGGTGTCACGCTCATCCTTCTCTATCAGGGATTTATATATGGGATGTCACGCTCATCCTCCTGTATTAGGGATTTATATCTGGGGTGTCACGCCCATTCGCCTGTATTAGGGATTTACATCTAGGGTGTCACGCTCATCCTTCTGTATTAGGGATTTACATCTGAGATATCGCGTTCATTCTCCTTATTAGGGATTTACATCTGGGATGTCACGCTCATTCTCCTGTATTAGGGATTTACATCTGGGGTGTCATGCTCATCCTACTTTATTAAGGATTTATATCTGGGATGTCACGCTCATTCTCCTGTATTAGGGATATATATTTGGGTGTCACGCTCATCCTTCTATATAAGGGATTTATATTTGGGGTGTCACGCCCAGTCTCCTGTATTAGGGATTTATATCTGGGATGTCACGCTCATTCATTCTCCTGTATTAGGGATTATATCTGGGATGTCACGCTCATGTTCCTGTATTATGGATTTATATATGGGTGTCACGCTCATCCTTCTCTATCAGGGATTTATATATGGGATGTCACGCTCATCCTCCTGTATTAGGGATTTATATCTGGGGTGTCACGCCCATTCGCCTGTATTAGGGATTTACATCTAGGGTGTCACGCTCATCCTTCTGTATTAGGGATTTACATCTGAGATATCGCGTTCATTCTCCTTATTAGGGATTTACATCTGGGATGTCACGCTCATTCTCCTGTATTAGGGATTTACATCTGGGGTGTCATGCTCATCCTACTTTATTAAGGATTTATATCTGGGATGTCACGCTCATTCTCCTGTATTAGGGATTATTTCTGGGATTTCACGCTCATTCTCCTGTATTAGGGATTTATATCTGGGGTGTCACGCCCAGTATCCTGTATTAGGGATTTATATCTGGGATGTAACGCTCATTCTCCTGTATTAGGGATTTATATCTGGGATGTCACGCTCATTTTCCTGTATTAGGGATTTATATATGTGTGTCACGCTCATCCTTCTGTATTAGGGATTTATATATGGGATATCACTCTCATCCTCCTGTATTTGGGATTTATATCTGGGGTGTCACGCCCATTCTCCTGTATTAAGGTTTTATATGTATGTTCCACTAATGTCAAACCTCTCTCGGGGACCTAGACATGTTTTCCTGGACAGGATTAGCTGACCTAAGCGATTAACCAGTACTAAGCAATGTGTGTGAGGTGCATTGCTCAATGACACTACATACGTGGCCTGTCCGAATATCGAACCCGGGACCGTTCGATTCCAAATCCGACGCTCTACCACTGGACCACGGACGCCACACATTTACATATGGGTGTCACGCACATTCTCCTGTATTAGGGATTTACATCTGGGTGTCACGCTCATCCTTCTGTATTAGGGATTTATATATGGGATGTCACGCTCATCCTCCTGTATTTGGGATTTATATCTGGGGTGTCACGCCCATTCTCCTGTATTAGGGATTTATATGTATGTTCCATTAATGTCAAACCCCTCTCAGGGACCTAGACATGTTTTCCTGGACAGGCTTAGCTGACCTAAGCAATTAACCAGTACTAAGCAATGTGTGTGAGGTGCATTGCTCAATGACACTACATACGTGGCCTGTCCGAATATCGAACCCGGGACCGTTCGATTCCAAATCCGACGCTCTACCATTTTCCTGTATTAGGGATTTACATATGGGGTGTCACGCTCATTCTCCTGTATTAGGGATTTACATCTGGGTGTTATGCACATTCTCCTGTATTAGGGATTTACATCTGGGTGTCACGCACATTCTCCTGTATTAGGGATTTACATCTTGGGTTTCATGCTCATTTTCCTGTATTAGGGATTTATATTTGGGATGTCACGCTCATTCTCCTGTATTAGGAATTTACATCTGGGGTTTCATGCTCATTTTCCTGTATTAGGGATTTATATATGGGTCTCACGCTCATTCTCCTGTATTAGGGATTTACATCAAGGGTGTCACGCTCATTCTCCTGTATTAGGGATTTATATCTGGGATGTCACGCTCATTCTCCTGTATTAGGGATTTACATCTGGGTGTCATGCTCATTCTCCTTTATTAGGAATTTATATCTGGGTGTCACGCTCATTCTCCGGTATTAGGGATTTATATCTGGGTGTCACGCTCATTCTTCTGTATTAGAGATTTATATCTGGGTCTCACGCTCATTCTCCTGTATCATGGATTTACATCTGGGGTGTCATGCTCATTCTCCTGTATTAGGGATTTACATCTGTGGTTTCATGCTCATCCTCCTGTATTAGGGATTTATATATGGGTGTCACGCTCATTCTCCTGTATTAGGGATTTATATCTGGGATGTCACGCTCATTCTCCTGTATTAGAGATTTACATCTGGGTGTCACGCCCATTCTCCTGTATTAGGGATTTACATCTGGGATGTCCCGGGGATCGGTCCGAGGACCTCTTCTCTTTCTCCTATACATTAATGATCTTCCTGAACATGTTGCTTCCTCCAAAGTATGCCACTTTGCCGATGACACTGCCCTACGCATATCCCTTACTTGTGTCTCCCATTCTGCCAACTTCCAACGCGACCTCCAATAACTTAAGAATGGGAATCCCTATGTAACATGAACTTCAATCCACAAAGACAAAGTGCCAATATCCATATCACAAAACGTAGCAACGTCATTAACTAGCTCTACATTGTCTATGTAAAACGTAGCAACGTCATTAAGTAGCTCTACAATATCTCTACAAAACGTAGCAACGTCATTAACTAGCTCTACATTCTCTCTGCAAATCGTAGCAACGTCATTAACTAGCTCTACATTCTCTCTGCAAAACGTAGCAAAGTCATTAACTAGCTCTACATTCTCTCTGCAAAACGTAGCAATATGTTACCTCCGAACATGGAATAATAACATTGGCACTATCACCAACAAGGCAAATCAACCGTTATGGTTGTTGAGGAGAAACATCAACGTGTACTCAGAACCATTGAAATCATGCAACAGCATAATTATATAAGATAATTGCCCGTCCTCAGCTCGAGTACTGTTTCCCAGTCTGGTCTCCATATATACCGAAACAGCCAACACACCGTGAGAATGTACAAAAGAAGATCAGCTCGCTGTGTAAGACATGATTGTGTTAAAACATCTAACATGATTGTGCTAGAACATCTACCGTGATTGTGCTAGAACATATAACATGATTGTGCTAGAACATATAACATGATTGTGCTAGAACATCTACCGTGATTGTGCTAGAACATATAACATGATTGTGCTAGAACATCTAACATGATTGTGCTAGAACATCTACCGTGATTGTGCTAGAACATCTACCGTGATTGTGCTAGAACATATAACATGATTGTGCTAAGAACATATAACATGATTGTGCTAGAACATATAACATGATTGTACTAGAACATATAACATGATTGTGCTAGAACATATAACATGATTGTGCTAGAACATATAACATGATTGTGCTAGAACATCTAACATGATTGTGCTAGAACATATAACATGATTGTGCTAAGAACATATAACGTGATTGTGCTAGAACATATAACATGATTGTGCTAGAACATATAACATGATTGTGCTAGAACATATAACATGATTGTGCTAAGAACATATAACATGATTGTGCTAGAACATATAACATGATTGTGCTAGAACATCTAACATGATTGTGCTAGAACATCTAACATGATTGTGCTAGAACATCTAACATGATTGTGCTAGAACATCTAACATGATTGTGCTAGAACATCTAACATGAGTGTGCAAGAACATCTACCGTGATTGTGCTAAGAATATATAACATGATTGTGCTAGAACATATAACATGATTGTGCTAGAACATCTAACATCTAGTGCACCTCCTAGCCCCACCATGTGGCTCTATGTATCCCCCCATCTGACAGCCGTTAATGACGTGATAATATTGTTCACATGTTGGACTAGTGCCCCTCCGTGATATTACTTGGCAACATTAAACTGAGACTCATTAATCTCAGCCAAAGCCTTCGTACGTTTCCGTGAACTACGACCAGGACATGCAGGCCCGTCGCTGGGCATACGCAAGTACGCACGTGCGTATCATTGGTCTCAGAAAATGAAAAAAATGAAAAAATCCAAAAATGCAATAAAACCCCAGGGGGGTAGTAGGGATACATAGGCGCCGTGATGTGTGGAGTGGTGGAATAATTGAGCCCATTGCAAATATGGTGCATCTCGAAATTTAGTGTGTGCTATTTTACGTGCTTGTTTAATTGATAAGGGCGATAGATCATGTATATTATACATCTAGCCTTAATTTATACCTTTATACGGATTGTCGTAAGAACTTTAGTCCTGTACGTTACAAAATGCACTGAAATGCAGGAAATTGCTTCATTTCAAACAATTTCAGGGGAGGGGCATGCCCCCGGACCCCCTAGCGTACTCGCTCGCTATGATCACTCGACAAACAAGCATATTTGGCCGTGCGTATCATAAAAATAGCTCCAGCGACGGCCCTGACATGCATTAGGTTTTTACCGTTAATATTTGAATCAAGTCAGTAAGTAAGTGTACCATAATCTAAAGCTCATATTTTACTTCGGAAATCCGATTATTAACGAAGTAAGTTCACGGAATATGCAAAAGTCTCAGTTTAATATTGCCAAACAATTTTTTTAATATCATCCTGACATAATAGACGCATTGAATACACGGAAACACGGTTTGGAGACCGTCTTGACCCAGATTCTTATAAACAGGTAAACAAACATTAAAACCGTTCGTTATAAAATCACCGGTTTAGCGTATTTTGGCAATATACTACCTTCGACATTGTTTACTTTGGTAGGTTGTTTTGTAACTGTATTCTCTCCGTATTTATATAACTACTGATAACAAGTGAATATTAGAGAGTAAACACGAATTCACGTACTAGTTTCGTCTATAAACCCCTTTCGTCTAGCTATGATTTCGGGTAGTAACGTATTCATCCACATATACTGGGTACTCCCAGCACACACTACTGAGTATGACAGGGTGGCGCTTGTCGGGGACCGTTGATAAAGATCTCATTTGAGACACAGAATGTTAAAAATAACCACATACTAAGGTCAAAAACAGTCCCGTGTGGTACAGTGGCCAGCCGCTCAGCAAAAATGGTCTGGGGCTGGACTATCTATCTATCTATCTATCTATCTATCTATCTATCTGTCTTATCTGTCTTGTCTTGTC
>CM026403.1:41502443-41525693 GCA_014843695.1 Archivesica marissinica
CACCAACACGCATATCGTAACACACAATAACCAAGTACATTATATTGTTAAACAAGCAGTCGAGTAAACAAAGGTAACGAGACGCATGCAGTTTGTCGTGCGTAAAATTAAGCACATTACCAGCGGGATTCAACCTATTTCCGAACCAGGTCACGTAGACAATATTCACGTAATTGCAAAAGAGCAACATTTGTTTTAGTGACTGCTTTTTTCCCCGTAGGGTTTCGGGCATGAAACGAGTCGCTGCCGATACACGATGATGATGATGCTGATGATGATGATGATGATGATGATGATGATGATGATGATGATTGAGCTTATTTACCCTCGCCACCGGCGAACAATGTGGGCGAGCGTGGGTACTAAAACACGATGAACCCATGTCCGATCAGTAATAAACATACTCAAATGTCTTTGAATTGATATGTATATATGGTTACGGACAACTAACATTTTGAATTGATATGTAACTAAGGTAACGAACTACTCACATTTTGAATTGATATGTAACTAAGGTTACGTATAACTAACATTTTGAATTGATATGTAACTATGGTGACGGACAATTAACATTTTGAATTGATATGTAACTATGATGATGGACAATTAACATTTTGAATTGATATGTAACCATGGTGACGTACAACTAACATTTTTTCGTTTTTACAATATTACGACATTTCAGTACTGTAAATAACGAAATCGTTCAATTGTTCACTTAAACAAGAAAGCTGTGAGATGGTCTGTTCCAGTGTCCAATACTTAGAACATGGAGTTCTTAACACCAGCGCTCGAGGTTATAACACCTTTCTCAGTTCTTAAACTCAAGCTCAAATGATTTGATTGATTGATTCTGAGTTTTACTGCCAGCTGAACCAATAGGAGCAAAGTTTTATAAACTCGAGGCCTGTACATCTTTAAAAAAAATTCTAATCCTAATTGGTTACTCATCACTAATATGAACCTGCGCCAAAACATGTATTTTATATATACTTCAAAGACGTTACTTTTATCTTGTAAGTAAATATAGCCTGTCCATCTGCTTTGTATCATATCTCTCTTATGTGTTTTATTTTTCCGCCGTTCACCTGCTAATACGAAATAGATGATAACATATTTCTTAAATGACTTGTTAATTGTGTGCCAATGCCTCATTACCATTCTGTGATTTGAATAATCATGTTTCAACTAGTTTTCTGTTCCTCTATTTTATCTTGTAGATCTAAATATATTGGGTATGTATGAAACACTGTGTAACATGTTGTATAGTCTCGTAACATGATATTAGTGTTATATATATAAAGCGTTTGTGTGTCGCCGCTACCGGTTACAGACGGATCTGTAGTCCAGTGGTAACACGCTGGAATGGTAATCCATGGATCGCAGGTTCGATCCCCCGTCTGACCCTAATAAAATTAACAGTCTTTCAGATGGGACGTTAAACCGAGGTCTCGTGTCGGTGCTTTACACCGTGCACGTAAAAGAACCAACGGAGACTCTGGAATGGGTCTCTGTCTGTATCATTGCACTATCCTCCAAAATCTAAAATAACTAATCTCTTCAGGAGACGTCGCTCATATGGGTAACCGGTAGCGACGATAAATAAACGTAAAACATACATACCGCTACCGGTTGTCTAAATGAGCGACGACTCCTGAATGGAGTCATTTCCGAAGTGCAATATTACATTACATAGTCCCAAATGTGTCAAAGCTCGGACAATACAAGACTAGCTCATTAAAACGTGAGTTACTTGAATATTTAGACGTCCATTTTATAACATTTATTACATATCTGTCTATATATATATATGCATTATTACGTCCATTACTGGGATTGAAACAAATACCATTTAACGAATGTGCATGAATATAGAAGCAATGTAGGTTCCAAAATATGCTGTAGCACATAGAAAGCATAGTACACGCTGGTATATTTATATGAAAAAGTTGGCAGTTTCTTACGGAGGTTGGTGCACCCAAGTACTGGTTAACCGCTGGAGCCTGTCCAGGAAATGTGTTGTTAGGTAAACTCCACGCCGGCGATATAGCCCAAAATGGTACTGATGCAGGCGTAAAAACCCGAAATATAACTATAACTAACTATGCTACAATCAAGTGTATACGTCAAGGAAATGTTATATTCCGCGAACAAGCTACACCACAAAAAGGATACTATCTATAGTATTTCACAAATTTGACACACCGGGACGCTACAGTAAGCAAACTAACACCGAGTGCGCATGCGTTATGTCTCAGGAACTAGTTATGATACGTTTTTTTCTGGTTTGATACGGGTTCGTGACCATATCAAACCAGAAAACGTATATCAGACTGGAAAACACAGCATATCAACCTGGGTGGCAGACAGTATTGTGGTAGGCAATTTACCGCAAAGTAGGCTACAATTCATATCTAATAACAAATAGTTCCGGTATAATTTTCAAGCACATTTCTGTTTGCTGCCAAAATTAAACACTACAGTAAAAACAAAATTCAATTACAATTTATTACTTTAAAATTAACTGTTCACGATTGTCAGAAAATAACTAAAATAAACCCAACCGCGGAGTAATACGCAACTCAAGCAGTGATAGAGAACATGCCATAGTTCACTGTTTGAAAACAGTGGATGATGGAGTTTTCTTTCACTGAGAAAAACTCAATCATTCATTAGAACGCATAAAGGAATACAATGTAATGTACTATGGCATTATACATTATATATATGTGCGTGAGTTTGTGTTTCATCTGCTGGTGCAAAGAGTTAACCAGAAGAACAAGTGAAATATTCCCTCTGAATAGTCATTCAGATTATTGCAATTGATGGTGAGCACAAAGTATTTTATAAAACCCGTTTATCCGATCAATTACATTAAGAACATATCTGGAACTAAATCCACCGCAGTCGAAGGGTAAACACTGACAACATTTGCTCACAAAGCCACATTCAAAGGCGCTGCGGACAACGTAGACAACGAAGTTAAAAAGACGCTCTTAATATATCAGAAGAGGAGGAGCATTTGATGAGGATTTTGACGATGGTGAGAATGGCACGGAATATGTTGATGGTAGTGAAGACGATGTAGATAACCAACATATGGCCTCAGCCAGTGATGCTGAAGAAAGCTCTCGCTTCCTGGAAATATCAAACAATCATGTATTTGGAACAATGCAAGAACAGTTTGGCGAGACAGTCACAGATCTAATACAGGCACCCTTACAGGAGAGTTTTAGTGGTATGAGAAGGACGCATATAAAATGTCAAGGCCATAATACAATAGAATGGTAAGAAACGAGGCGTTTATCAGAATGCCGGACATTTTAGGAGATCCCCTGTCGATAAATAGGATCTTACATGAGTTGTGATTTCATGCGATATTTAATGAAACGAGTTTTAGAATTTTGCAATAGCTAACTTCCAAAATGATATTCATATAATATCGTATGAAATCATCATGAGCGTAAGATCCTGTTTACACATGACCTCGTATTAATAAAAAAGTAATTATTTAATAATGTTGTTAGTTTCATTTTGCAGCCAGTGGTCGACGCAGATTGTCATGACGTCACTAAATTGTCATGACGTCATTAAATTGTCACGTCGTCAGTACGCAAAACAGCGCTTTATTTATGTTTCAAAGAGCGTTATAATTTAGCCCATACATCTTTAAATCGTAGTTTGTCTTAGCATTAACGTTATATACCTATTCAAATGGAAATATGCATACATTAACGTTTAACGAATCCCTACAGGTGGTATTACACGTGTGTACATATAAGAAAATATGTGATGGCTGTATGAAAGTGAATACAACGGAAATTACGTGATAAAAAGGAATAATGCAGCGGCGAGAATACTATATATATATAATAGTGTAAAGAATATGAATGTAATGAGTCATGATAGTAATATGCTAAGAAAGAGACATTAGGCCTACAGTGTTAACCATACACTGGATGGCTATTTACATCCATTTATGAACTGTAGTTACTGCATTGTAATTATTCACTATGTACATTGGTACATTGTTACAATAAGTGGGGGAAATGTAAACATATGTCTTGTGTGCAGCCCAGGTTTGATCTGGCACACTGTCTGAGTGTCTAGGTATATATATAAAAGATCGGTATTGATAAGCCATCTAAATTGCTAGCGTGATCAGTGATTGTGTAGTCGGCAATTATTTTAAGAATACGAGCATACACCAGCCATACCTGCCATATCCTGTTATCCATATGAAACTGTTCATTGGTGTGTGTGATTATATGTTTGTGAAATCAGCACGTTTTATATCACACACTAGCACATCATCAATATCATAATTGCACATGTTGTTAACAATAACAACATATATGAAAAACAGTCATATATGGGTATATGTGCTTGTGTTTATACAGTATATTTGCACGTGTCAGTAGGGCAATAGTGCATCTTGCTACAAGAACAGCACATGTCAGCATGTCAGTAGTACATCTTGCTACAAGAACCGCACATGTCAGTAGTACAATAGTACATCTTGCTACAAGAACAACACATGTCAGTTGTACAATAGTACATCTTGCTACAAGAACAGCACATGTAAGTAGTACAATAGTACATCTTGCTACAAGAACAGCACATGTTAGTAGTACAATAGTACATCTTGCTACAAGAACAACACATGTCAGTAGTACAATAGTACATCTTGCTACAAGAACAGCACATGTCAGTAGTACAATAGTACATCTTGCTACAAGAACAGCACATGTCAGTAGTACAATAGTACATCTTGCTACAAGAACAACAAATGTCAGTAGTACAACAGTACATCTTGCTACAAGAACAGCACATGTCAGCAGGACAATAGTACATCTTGCTACAAGAACAGCACATGTCAGTAGTACAATAGTACATCTTGCTACAAAAACAGCACATGTCCGTAGTACAATAGTACATCTTGCTACAAGAACAGCACATGTCAGTAGTACAATAGTACATCTTGCTACAAGAACAGCACATGTCAGTAGTACAATAGTACATCTTGCTACAAGAACAGCACATGTCAGTAGTACAATAGTACATCTTGCTACAAGAACAGCACATGTCAGTAGTACAATAGTACATCTTGCTACAAGAACAGCACATGTCAGTAGTACAATAGTACATCTTGCTACAAGAACAGCACATGTCAGTAGTACAATAGTACACCTTGCTACAAGAACAGCACATGTCAGCAGTACAATAGTACATCTTGCTACAAGAACAGCACATGTCAGTAGGACAATAGTACATATTGTTACAAGAACAGCACATGTCAGTGGTACAATAGTACATCTTGCTACAAGAACAGCACATGTCAGCAGTACAATAGTACATCTTGCTACAAGAACAGCACATGTCAGTAGTACAACAGTACATCTTGCTACAAGAACAGCACATGTCAGTAGTACAATAGTACATCTTGTTGCAAGTACAGCACATGTCAGTAGTACAATAGTACATCTTGTTACAAGAACACATGTCAGCAGTACAATAGTACATCTTGTTACAAGAACACATGTCAGCAGGACAATAGTACATCTTGCTACAAGAACAGCACATGTCAGTAGTACAATAGTACATCTTGCTACAAGAACAGCACATGTCAGTAGTACAATAGTACATCTTGCTACAAGAACAGCACATGTCAGTAGTACACTAGTACATCTTGCTACAAGAACAGCATATGTCAGTAGTACAATAGTACATCTTGCTACAAGAACAGCACATGTCCGTAGTACAATAGTACATCTTGCTACAAGAACAGCACATGTCAGTAGTACAATAGTACATCTTGCTACAAGAACAGCACATGTCAGTAGTACAATAGTACATCTTGCTACAAGAAAAGCACATGTCAGTAGTACACTAGTACATCTTGCTACAAGAACAGCATATGTCAGTAGTACAATAGTACATCTTGCTACAAGAACAGCACATGTCCGTAGTACAATAGTACATCTTGCTACAAGAACAGCACATGTCAGTAGTACAATAGTACATCTTGCTACAAGAACAGCACATGTCAGTAGTACAATAGTACATCTTGCTACAAGAACAGCACATGTCAGTAGTACAATAGTACATCTTGCTACAAGAACAGCACATGTCAGCAGTACAATAGTACATTTTGCTACAAAAACAGCACATGTCAGTAGTACAATAGTACATATTGTTACAAGAACACATGTCAGCAGTACAATAGTACATATTGTTACAAGAACAGTACATGTCAGTAGTACAATAGTACATCTTGCTACAAGAACAGCACATGTCAGTAGTACAATAGTACATCTTGTTACAAGAACAGCACATGTCAGTAGTACAATAGTACATCTTGCTACAAGAACAGCACATGTCAGTAGTACAATAGTACATCTTGCTACAAGAACAGCACATGTCAGCAGTACAATAGTACATTTTGCTACAAAAACAGCACATGTCAGTAGTACAATAGTACATATTGTTACAAGAACACATGTCAGCAGTACAATAGTACATATTGTTACAAGAACAGTACATGTCAGTAGTACAATAGTACATCTTGCTACAAGAACAGCACATGTCAGTAGTACAATAGTACATCTTGTTACAAGAACAGCACATGTCAGTAGTACAATAGTACATCTTGCTACAAGAACAGCACATGTCAGTAGTACAATAGTACATCTTGCAACAAGAACAGCACATGTCAGCAGGACAATAGTACATCTTGCTACAAGAACAGCACATGTCAGTAGTACATTAGTACATCTTGCTACAAGAATCCTCTATCCTACATGTATGTACATACTATTCATACTTGACTATGTTTATTCAAAGATATGAATAGTGTTTAAACTAACAGCACATGTCAGTAGGGCAATAGTACATCTTGCTAGCCGGTGGTGGTGGTAGTAGGTAGCAGCGGCAACCACAACAGTATCAGTAGTAGTTAACCGATACATGGTCTAGTAACATACATGGTCTAGTAACATATATGGTCTAGTAACATACATGGTCTAGTAACATACATGGTCTAGTAACATACATGGTCTAGGAACATACATGGTCTAGTAACATACATGGTCTAGGAACATACATGGTCTAGTAACATACATGGACTAGGAACATACATGGACTAGGAACATACATGGACTAGGAACATACATGGACTAGGAACATACTAGGAACATACATGGACTAGGAACATACATGGACTAGGAACATACATGGACTAGGAACATACATGGACTAGGAACATACATGGACTAGGAACATTTATGGTCTAGGAACATACATGGACTAGGAACATACATGGACTAGGAACATACATGGACTAGGAACATACATGAACTAGGAACATACATGGACTAGGAACATACATGGACTAGGAACATACATGGACTAGGAACATACATGGACTTGGAACATACATGGACTAGGAACATACATGGACTAGGAACATACATGGACTAGGAACATACATGGACTAGGAACATACATGGACTAGGAACATAAATGGACTAGGAACATACATGGACTAGGAACATACATCGACTAGTAACATACATGGTCTAGGAACATACATGGACTAGGAACATACATAGACTAGGAACATACATGGACTAGGAACATACATGGACTAGGAACATACATGGACATGGAACATACATGGACGAGGAACATACATGGACTAGGAACATACATGGACTAGGAACATACATGGACTAGGAACATACATGGACTAGTAACATACATGGCTAGGAACATACATGGACTAGGAACATACATGGTCTAGGAACATACTAGGAACATACATGGACTAGGAACATACTAGGAACATACATGGACTAGGAACATACATGGACTAGGAACATACATGGTCTAGGAACATACATGGACTAGGAACATACATGGACTAGGAACATACATGGACTAGGAACATACATGGACTAGGAACATACATGGTTAGGAACATACATGGACTAGGAACATACATGGACTAGGAACATACATGGACTAGGAACATACATGGACTAGGAACATACATGGTCTAGGAACATACATGGACTAGGAACATACATGGACTAGGAACATACATGGACTAGAAACATACATGGACTAGGAACATACATGGACTAGGAACATACATAGACTAGGAACATACATGGACTAGGAACATACATGGACTAGGAACATACATGGACTAGGAACATACATGGACTAGGAACATACATGGACTAGGAACATGCATGGACATGGAATATACATGGACTAGGAACATACATGGACTAGGAACATACATGGTCTAGGAACATACATGGACTAGGAACATACATGGACTAGGAACGAACATACATGGACTAGGAACATACATGGACTAGGAACATACATGGACTAGGAACATACTAGGAACATACATGGTCTAGGAACATACATGGACTAGGAACATACATGGACTAGGAACATACATGGTCTAGTAACATACATGGACTAGGAACATATATGGACTAGGAACATACATGGACTAGGAACATACATGAACTAGGAACGTACATGGACTAGGAACATACATGGACTAGGAACATACATGGTCTAGGAACATACATGTACTAGGAACATACATGGACTAGGAACATACATGGTCTAGGAACGAACATACATGGACTAGGAACATACATGGACTAGGAACATACATGGACTAGGAACATACTAGGAACATACATGGTCTAGGAACATACTAGGAACATACATGGTCTAGGAACATACTAGGAACATACATGGACTAGGAACATACTAGGAACATACATGGACTAGGAACATACTAGGAACATACATGGACTAGGAACATACTAGGAACATACATGGACTAGGAACATACTAGGAACATACATGGTCTAGGAACATACATGGACTAGGAACATACATGGACTAGGAACATACATGGACTAGGAACATACATGGACTAGGAACATACATGGACTAGGAACATACATGGACTAGGAACATACATGGACTAGGAACATACATGGTCTAGGAACATACATGGACTAGGAACATACATGGACTAGGAACATACATGGACTAGGAACATACATGGACTAGGAACATACATGGTCTAGGAACATACATGGACTAGGAACATACATGGACTAGGAACATACATGGACTAGGAACATACATGGACTAGGAACATACATGGTCTAGGAACATACATGGATAGGAACATACATGGACTAGGAACATACATGGACTAGGAACATACATGGACTAGGAACATACATGGACTAGGAACATACATGGACTAGGAACATACATGGACTAGGAACATACATGGTCTAGGAACATACTAGGAACATACATGGACTAGGAACATACATGGACTAGGAACATACATGGACTAGGAACATACATGGACTAGGAACATACATGGTCTAGGAACATACTAGGAACATACATGGACTAGGAACATACATGGTCTAGGAACATACATGGACTAGGAACATACATGGACTAGGAACATACATGGTCTAGGAACATACATGGACTGGGAACATACATGGACTAGGAACATACTAGGAACATACATGGACTAGGAACATACATGGACTAGGAACATACATGGTCTAGGAACATACTAGGAACATACATGGACTAGGAACATACATGGTCTAGGAACATACATGGACTAGGAACATACATGGACTAGGAACATACATGGTCTAGGAACATACATGGACTGGGAACATACATGGACTAGGAACATACTAGGAACATACATGGACTAGGAACATACATGGACTAGGAACATACATGGTCTAGGAACATACTAGGAACATACATGGACTAGGAACATACATGGTCTAGGAACATACATGGACTAGGAACATACATGGACTAGGAACATACATGGTCTAGGAACATACATGGTCTAGGAACATACATGGACTAGGAACATACATGGTCTAGGAACATACATGGACTAGGAACATACATGGTCTAGGAACATACATGGACTAGGAACATACATGGTCTAGGAACATACATGGACTAGGAACATACATGGACTAGGAACATACATGGACTAGGAACATACATGGACTAGGAACATACATGGTCTAGGAACATACATGGACTAGGAACATACATGGACTACGACATACATGGACTAGGAACATACATGGACTAGGAACATACATGGACTAGGAACATACATGGACAAGGAACATACATGGACTAGGAACATACATGGACTAGGAACATACATGGACTAGGAACATACTAGGAACATACATGGACTAGGAACATACATGGACTAGGAACATACATGGACTAGGAACATACATGGTCTAGGAACATACATGGTCTAGGAAGAACATACATGGTCTAGGAACATACATGGTCTAGGAACATACATGGACTAGGAACATACTAGGAACATACATGGACTAGGAACATACATGGTCTAGGAACATACATGGACTAGGAACATACATGGTCTAGGAACATACATGTACTAGGAACATACATGGTCTAGGAACATACATGGTCTAGGAACATACATGGACTAGGAACATACATGGACTAGGAACATACATGGACTAGGAACATACATGGACTAGGAACATACATGGACTAGGAACATACATGGACTAGGAACATACATGGACTAGGAACATACTAGGAACATACATGGACTAGGAACATACATGGACTAGGAACATACATGGACTAGGAACATACATGGACTAGGAACATACATGGACTAGGAACATACATGGACTAGGAACATACATGGTCTAGGAACATACATGGACTAGGAACATACATGGACTAGGAACATACATGGACTAGGAACATACATGGACTAGGAACATACATGGTCTAGGAACATACTAGGAACATACATGGACTAGGAACATACATGGACTAGGAACATACATGGACTAGGAACATACATGGTCTAGGAACATACTAGGAACATACATGGACTAGGAACACACTAGGAACATACATGGACTAGGAACATACATGGACTAGGAACATACATGGACTAGGAACATACATGGACTAGGAACATACATGGTCTAGGAACATACTAGGAACAAACATGGTCTAGGAACATACATGGTCTAGTAACATACATGGACTAGGAACATACATGGTCTAGGAACATACTAGGAACATACATGGACTAGGAACATACATGGTCTAGGAACATACATGGACTAGGAACATACATGGACTAGGAACATACATGGTCTAGGAACATACATGGACTGGGAACATACATGGACTAGGAACATACTAGGAACATACATGGACTAGGAACATACATGGACTAGGAACATACATGGACTAGGAACATACATGGTCTAGGAACATACTAGGAACATACATGGACTAGGAACATACATGGTCTAGGAACATACATGGACTAGGAACATACCTGGACTAGGAACATACATGGTCTAGGAACATACATGGTCTAGTAACATACATGGACTAGGAACATACATGGTCTAGGAACATACATGGACTAGGAACATACATGGTCTAGGAACATACATGGACTAGGAACATACATGGTCTAGGAACATACATGGACTAGGAACATACATGGTCTAGGAACATACATGGACTAGGAACATACATGGACTAGGAACATACATGGACTAGGAACATACATGGACTAGGAACATACATGGACTAGGAACATACATGGACTAGGAACATACATGGACTAGGAACATACATGGACTAGGAACATACATGGTCTAGGAACATACTAGGAACATACATGGACTAGGAACATACATGGACTAGGAACATACATGGACTAGGAACATACATGGACTAGGAACATACTAGGAACATACATGGACTAGGAACATACATGGACTAGGAACATACATGGACTAGGAACATACATGGACTAGGAACATACATGGACTAGGAACATACATGGACTAGGAACATACATGGACTAGGAACATACATGGACTAGGAACATACATGGACTAGGAACATACATGGACAAGGAACATACATGGACTAGGAACATACATGGTCTAGGAACATACATGGACTAGGAACATACATGGACTAGGAACATACATGGACTAGGAACATACAATGACTAGGAACATACATGGACTAGGAACATACATTGACTAGGAACATACATGGACTAGGAACATACATGGACTAGGAACATACATGGACTAGGAACATACATGGACTAGGAACATACATGGACTAGGAACATACTAGGAACATACATGGACTAGGAACATACATGGACTAGGAACATACATGGACTAGGAACATACATGGACTAGGAACATACTAGGAACATACATGGACTAGGAACATACATGGACTAGGAACATACATGGACTAGGAACATACATGGACTAGGAACATACATGGACTAGGAACATACATGGACTAGGAACATACATGGACTAGGAACATACATGGACTAGGAACATACATGGACTAGGAACATACATGGACTAGGAACATACATGGACTAGGAACATACATGGTCTAGGAACATACATGGACTAGGAACATACATGGTCTAGGAACATACATGGACTAGGAACATACATGGACTAGGAACATACATGGACTAGGAACATACATGGTCTAGGAACATACATGGACTAGGAACATACATGGACTAGGAACATACATGGACTAGGAACATACTAGGAACATACATGGTCTAGGAACATACATGGACTAGGTACATACATGGTCTAGGAACATACATGGTCTAGGAACATACATGGAATAGGAACATACATGGTCTAGGAACATACATGGACTAGGAACATACATGGACTAGGTACATACATGGTCTAGGAACATACATGGTCTATGAACCTACATGGACTAGGTACATACATGGTCTAGGAACATACATGGTCTAGGAACCTACATGGACTAGGAACATACATGGACTAGGAACATACATGGACTAGGAACACATGGTCTAGGAACATACATGGTCTAGGAACATACATGGACTAGGAACATACATGGACTAGGAACATACATGGACTAGGAACATACATGGACTAGGAACATACATGGACTAGGAACATACATGGACTAGGAACATACTAGGAACATACATGGTCTAGGAACATACATGGACTAGGTACATACATGGTCTAGGAACATACATGGTCTAGGAACATACATGGACTAGGAACATACATGGTCTAGGAACATACATGGTCTAGGAACATACATGGTCTAGGAACCTACATGGACTAGGTACATACATGGTCTAGGAACATACATGGTCTAGGAACCTACATGGACTAGGAACATACATGGACTAGGAACATACATGGATTAGGAACATACATGGTCTAGGAACATACTTGGTCTAGGAACATACATGGACTAGGAACATACATGGACTAGGAACATACATGGACTAGGAACATACATGGACTAGGAACATACATGGACTAGGAACATACATGGACTAGGAACATACATGGTCTAGGAACATACTAGGAACATACATGGACTAGGAACATACATGGACTAGGAACATACATGGACTAGGAACATACATGGACTAGGAACATACATGGACTAGGAACATACATGGACTAGGAACATACATGGACTAGGAACATACATGGACTAGGAACATACATGATTAGGAACATACTAGGAACATACATGGACTAGGAACATACATGGACTAGGAACATACATGGACTAGGAACATACATGGACTAGGAACATACATGGTCTAGGAACATACATGGACTAGGAACATACATGGTCTAGGAACATACTTGGTCTAGGAACATACATGGACTAGGAAAATACATGGACTAGGAACATACATGGACTAGGAACATACATGGACTAGGAACATACATGGACTAGGAACATACATGGTCTAGGAACATTCATGGACTAGGAACATACATGGTCTAGGAACATACATGGACTAGGAACATACATAGACTAGGAACATACATGGACTAGGAACATACATGGACTAGGAACATACATGGACTAGGAACATACATGGACTAGGAACATACATGGACTAGGAACATACATGGTCTAGGAACATACATGGACTAGGAACATACATGGACTAGGAACATACATAGACACGCATCATTGACTACTGAATAAATAGTGTTACTATATCCATTGTAATATTAAGGTTGATGGTATGGTATTGTGGGTAGATTTAATTCGCAGGGATGGACTATAAATGTAAATATAGTTACATCTTGCATTCTTTGAATCTGATTCAGTACCTTGCACCGCTGTTATAAATTGTATACGGTATCTTGAATCAAAGGTTAACGTTTCCTAGAGATTAACAACATTTTTTCTCCGCTATTTATTACAGTATGTTGATTGTTCTTTGATTTTTACCTGTCTTCATTTCTTTTCAGATGTTATATAAGTATGCACATTCCCTGTTTTAGACCACATCTGTCTTTTTTTCAGACAGCTGACCATTCCATTGGTTACCATGTTTCCTACTTTTTACATGTTTGTGTCTATTGTGAGTAACACAGTGTCTGGCGTCACGCCGTTACGATTGTGCCATTAGGCAAAGCATTTAAATGCCACGTTGCCTCTTCTCTCTCCCTAGTGGCGATGGATTCCACCAGGAATGAGGTGTAGAGAGTGATTAATATAAGTTGTAAGTTGCAATTAAATAGTTCAATATATACATGTATTTATAGTTCAATGTATGCATGCATTTATAGTTCAATGTATACATGCACGTATAGTTCAATGTATACGGCAGGTATTTATACTGGGCGACTCATAGGACTAAATTTATTTCAAACAACATCAGTAAATGATGTGTTGCACTTTGAATACATTACTATGACAGGGGCGGGTGGTTCGAAGTTTACCGCATGTGGTCGCCCCATTAATTTGACATAAAAAGCTGTGGATACCCTCGTCATAACGGCATATTAGTGCATATAACTGGTATTATGGTGATGTCATCATATTATATACGTACAATTCGAAATAATAACATTTATACAAGGTCAAATTGCATCCATTACACGCGGACTTCGTTGTCGGTGCAAGTTTAGACAACAAAGCACACACACATCAATCACATGAATAAAGAGTAATATTTCATTAACCTACCGAATAATTATTGCTAATCAGAAAAAGGCGGTGACAACATTCTGTGTTTCGGGATGATTTGATTGGCCAATCTTTTCTTTAGAAGGTCCTGGCATATTTTTCACATTAACATGGCATACAAAGGCGGGTTCCTCGCAAAATGCTGGCAAAGAGAGAGAGAGAGAGAGAGAGCTCTGCATTCTGAGTGATACGGAATAACTGTCGCCGTCTATGAGGCGACTATATGAATAATGTAGTTAATTAAAAATGCACATAAATGCACGACATTGTCACACCTGGCGTAAGAGAATCGTAAGATGTTAGACAGAACACACCACTATATATTGAACCATCAGATGAATATCTATAATAGTCTGTCCTCCTCGAATATGAGCAATAGCTTCGCAACATATACTAGAGGACATAGAATACGCATACCTACATTATATACTAGAGGACATAGAAAACGCATACCTACATTATATACTAGAGGACATAGAAAACGCATACCTACATTATATACTAGAGGACATAGAAAACGCATACCTACATTATATACTAGAGGACATAGAAAACGCATACCTACATTATATACTAGAGGACATAGAAAACGCATACCTACATTATATACTAGAGGACATAGAAAACGCATACCTACATTATATGATTATTATTACATGAAAACGAAATACAAAGTATTCCATCAAAGATATATCCCTTCTTTATTACAAAACACAAACTGAACGACTAAATATATTCCAAAATGTTTAAAACTATATGTATTTATATAGTTATTGTTTTTCATGTAAAAACACACTTATCCGAAGTGTGCGTTTTCTATGTCCTCTAGTATATAATAATAATATTTTAACCACACTTATTAGGCATTAGAAGAACGTTTTGTTCATGGATAGTTCCGCCGTCAAATATATAAATTGTAAACGTACTAATATTAACTTGTATATTGCACGATAGACGTTCTTGCATTCCTTGTAAGAATTTCAAAATATCCAATTGAATATTGATTGGAAAGGTTTATTTTAACAGTACCCAATTACAAAATCCGGATATGTAGTCCAGTGGTAACACGCTGGAGTGGTAACACGCTGGACTGGTAATCCAGGGATCGCAGGTTCGATCCGCCGTCTGACCCTAATAAAATTAACAGTCTTTCAGATGGGACGTTAAACCGAGGTCTCGTGTCGGTGCTTTACACCGTGCACGTAAAAAACCAGAGGAGACTCTGGAATTGGTCTCTGTCTGTATCATTACACTATCCTCCAAAAATATAAAATAACTAATCTCTTCAGGAGGCGTCGCTCATATGGGCAACCGGTAGCGACGATAAATAAACGTAAAACACCACACAAAATCCTTATCTGGAGCTCATTATTGCGGAGATGGCTGGCTACATTTCCTGGGCCAACTCTTGTAAATCCCAACATGGTATCAAACATGGCAAGGAGGATGTATGATGAATAACAGGATTGAACCGACTATTTTGGACATTTAATTTGGAAAGTATCGCGTGGACACTGAATTTGTCTTTCAAACTAATCACTCATTTTCTACACGTATTCTCAAGAATAGTCTTAAGTTGAACACAGAAATTTAATCATACTTTGTATCGAGTTGTAAATGTGATTTGGATAATATCGGGAACATGAAATATGTCATTGTGACTCATTGTTCAACATATTGTCACAAGAACAATCTCGGTATATACATCTACATTACGTTTTGAGATTTAGATTTTTGACCTTAGGAATATTGTTAAGTATATAGCAATTTAAACAGAAGAGTGAGATTTGCTAAATTACTTATATGGTTCACGTGATAATGCGGTGATTAGTGTGGGTTCCTGTGTTCTAACTGCAATGGTCTTTGGACATGGCACCCTGGCTATTCTTCAGGAGATATACTAGCAATAAACGCACATTGGTGTCAAAGTGTACCATTTAGATGTGCCACCAACGTAGACCCAGACCAGCCTGCGCAATAAGTACTGCTATCGACTCAGGGTATGATGAACTCATACATGGAGGGTAGACTTTGGTGCTACTTGGATAGTGCAGCCTCAAACCACCAGTTCTAAGAATGCTAATCACAAAGACTTAGTTAGATTCTCGGAAGATCCATCTAATCCATTCTTGTTGCCACATATTTCTTTGGTGGATAAGATAGAATCCCATCTCAAAGAATGCTTAGTGGGTAGTCTAGTTGTGATAGCATCTATTAATAGTAGCACAAATGACGTGGGGAAACTGAGCATAAATATATGCCCAGTCTTAACGAAAATTCAGGAAATGGCGTTTTAAAATATTCTGAGAA
This sequence comes from Archivesica marissinica, assembly GCA_014843695.1. NCBI lineage: Eukaryota > Metazoa > Mollusca > Bivalvia > Venerida > Vesicomyidae > Archivesica > Archivesica marissinica. Next base: position 41,519,928 of record CM026403.1, read on the forward strand.
GGCATGCCGTTGGATCCCCTCGCATCGCAGGGGCATTTAGCCCCTCCTAAGGTCTGCCACCTTATAGCAATTCTAAAGATGCATTTCGTACCGATTATTTACAAAACTGGCTACATGGCCCTGGTCTTGTAGAGTGTTCAACTTCTAAATGTTTAATATTGTGAATTGAATATGTAATACGTTGGTATACCAACAGTGGCATTAGTAGTAAGTTGTACTTCTCAAATCGGTACCGTTGATAGCAAATTACAGTCTACACCTGTTATGTCGAATTCCATCGTACCGAACAAAATGCTTCGACTTAACCGAAGTTTGACTTAAACGAAATTCGATATAAGCGGAGTCAGCTATATGTAAAATGAAACGGGACTTGATCCGATAACCGATAACCGGATATTTCGACATAACCGACTTTGACATAGCGGATGCAGGCTGTATAACTTAAGATTCACCCAAACACCTCGTAAGGCATACGCAGATAACAAATAATATGATTGGTAGTAAGCTAATTTCCTCTCAGTGTCAGCTTTAGGCTTGGGCAGGTGTTATAGTTCGGGTTTTACGCCTGCATCAGCACCATTTCGGGCTATATCGCCGGCAGGCAGTTTACCTAACAACACTTTCCTGGGCAGGCTCCAGCGGTTAACCAGTACTTGGGTGCACCAACCTCCGTAAGAAACTGCCAACTTTTTCATATAAATGAGACACGGCCTGAGCGGGGCTCGAACCCGTGACCATCAGTGATGATAGGTTACAGTGGTATACAAGTCAGCAACCTTAACCACTCGACCACGGAGGCGGACCTTGGGCAGGTGACAAGCAATGACATTGGTAGCATGTTAACCGCGACCATCTACACACGTTTTATGTTCGTTTCATTAACGACTTATCTTATACACTCGTATAACGAATCATAGTGTCTGAGATCATGTGACATTTGAAAAAGTTGGACTTTATTTAACAACTGAATGTCGTTTTTCTGATTTTCGTCGAGGTATGACATGTAAGTTTTGCTACACCTAATTTGCATAAAAACCGACGGTTTTACATTAGAGAGATCTATGTAAGTATTTTAGACGTTCCTGTTGACAAACTGTACACTAGCATTGACAATGCGTGTACACATATTGTGTTTAAAATAGTGTTTAAACTAAACCAAGATGTCTTTTTGATTCGCCTTGTCATAAAAAACGTAATCCTCTATGGATATGTAAGCAATTCATCGGGTTTGGTGAGGTGATGAACGGCGATCACATGGGCTAACTCATCCAATCAGAATCGCGATATTGCAATACGTGGTAATAATTACGATATCAAGCTGTTCCGAATATACACCTCAGACCAATGCATTAACTACGCTGATATCACTTATCGAGTGTGCTCTTATGTTTTACGTCTGCACGCAACACACCTAGTAAATGAAAGCTCAAGTATAATTCAAGCGAATTAATACGCCTGCTTTTGAATGTGCTCATACATAAATAATGTTACATGGCTCACACATAAATGAGATAACTCATTAGCTTTACTCTTACCTACCTTTGACAGATACATTTCAATTTAGTTGGAATCCTTTGCGTTTAATGTTGTTCCCTAGCCATACATTATGATATGATTAACGATATACAGTATATAGTTCTAGCATATATACTGACGCCAAAAAGAAACTATGCACTTGCCTTAGAGGTAAGAGTCACATTATATTAGAAAATAATATTGGCAAATTTGGCATAAAAATGTCGGAAATATTAAGTAAATTAGTGCAATGTGTGGAGAATTATTTTCTTTATTTTTCTTCACTCTTGATAGTAATATCCATAATTCTATAATGTGTAATATATACACGTGCACAGTTGTTTTATGATGTCAGTATAGTTACGTCAAATATATGTTGGAGATACCGTGGTACACCTGTTTGGAATAAATAATCCACTAGCAATAAGATCAGAAAGCGAGTTAGAAGAGATAGCACGTGGCGCAGTGGAATCAATGATAAAACTAAAGATAGCAAGGAAACAAATTAAACAATATATTTTAGTTTAATTATATGTTATTGAATATGTATAAATAGACACACTCACAGTCGTACAAGTATAACATACATACGCATATGGGTTGGACAACCAGTCATAGCAACAATAGATTCGGTCCTCCCCCATTGCACATTGCAGCAGATGCAGTGTGTTACGAGATTTACCAAAAGTGACCCACTGGGTGGATGACGTTACGTCGAAAATTGACGTATAAAGTTACGTCACGCAATCTAATACGGCAACGTTCGCGCTATGAATGTAAGTCTAAAATTCATTTTTAGAACAAATAATCTAAACTAAATTACCTTAAATGTGGAAAATCGCTCAAAAACATAATTCTGTGGAAAAAAACATTTTTTGAAAATTTCACCCAGTTTTGATATAATTTATATATATATATATATATATATATATATATAAGCTATGGGTTATGTTGTATGAAATAATTATACTAGAAATGTGTCGAGTGATACTACAATGAACTTTAAATGAAAGAATTAATGTTTTCTAGAGCGAAATATAACACTTGTATACATAAAAACAGACAATTATGCTCAGATGTCATCGCCCCACCCCTTACACGTTTGTTATCAGAGTATAACATAACTATGGTGCCTCACGAAGCTTATTATGTAATATGTGTATTACCATGCATGATCATTACTGTTCAAATCTTTCATTTTCTTTTATAACTATTTGGACAGGGTTGAAAATAGATTGATTTGGATCATCGGTTAGGTTTTCGTCATCGGTTAGGTTTTCGTCATCGGTTAGCTTTTCGTCATCGGTTAGCTTTTCGTCATCGGTTAGGTTTTCGTCATCTATTATGTTTTCGTCATCGGTTAGGATTTCGTCATCGGTTAGGTTTTCGTCATCGGTTAGATTTCGTCATCGGTTAGGTTTTCGTCATCGGTTAGGATTTGTCATCGGTTAGCTTTTCGTCATCTGTTAGGTTTTCGTCATCGGTTAGGTTTTCGTCATCGGTTAGGTTTTCGTCATCGGTTAGGTTTTCGTCATCGGTTAGGATTTGTCATCGGTTAGCTTTTCGTCATCTGTTAGGTTTACGTCATCGGTTAGGTTTTCGTCATCGGTTAGGTTTTCGTCATCGGTTAGGTTTTCGTCATCGGTTAGGTTTTCGTCATCGGTTAGGTTTTCGTCATCGGTTAGGATTTGTCATCGGTTAGCTTTTCGTCATCTGTTAGGTTTACGTCATCGGTTAGGTTTTCGTCATCGGTTAGGTTTTCGTCATCGGTTAGATTGTCATCATCGGTTAGGTTTTCGTGATCGGTTAGGTTTTCGTCATCGGTTATGTTTTCGTCATCGGTTAGATTGTCATCATCGGTTAGCTTTTCGTGATCGGTTAGGTTTTCGTGATCGGTTAGGTTTTCGTGATCGGTTAGGTTTTCGTGATCGGTTAGGTTTTCGTCATCGGTTAGATTGTCATCATCGGTTAGGTTTTCGTCATCGGTTACATTGTCATCATCGGTTAGGTTTTCGTCATCGGTTAGGTTTTCGTCATCGGTTAGCTTTTCGTCATCGGTTAGGTTTTCGTTATCGGTTAGGTTTTCGTGATTGGTTAGGTTTTCGTGATCGGTTAGGTTTTCGTCATCGGTTAGATTGTCATCATCGGTTAGGTTTTCGTCATCGGTTAAATTGTCATCATCGGTTAGGTTTTCGTCATCGGTTAGGTTTTCGTCATCGGTTAGCTTTTCGTCATCGGTTAGGTTTTCGTTATCGGTTAGGTTTTCGTCATCGGTTAGGATTTGTCATCGGTTAGGTTTTCGTCATCGGTTAGGTTTTCGTGATCGGTTAGGTTTTCGTCATCGGTTAGGTTTTCGTCATCGGTTAGATTGTCATCATCGGTTAGCTTTTCGTCATCGGTTAGGTTTTCGTTATCGGTTAGGTTTTCGTCATCGGTTAGGATTTGTCATCATCGGTTAGGTTTTCGTCATCGGTTAGGTTTTCGTCATCGGTTAGGTTTCGTCATCTGTTAGGTTTTCGTCATCGGTTAGGATTTCGTCATCGGTTAGCTTTTCGTCATCGGTTAGGTTTTCGTTATCGGTTAGGTTTTCGTCATAGGTTAGGATTTGTCATCGGTTAGGTTTTCGTCATCGGTTAGGTTTTCGTCATCGGTTAGGTTTTCGTCATCTGTTAGGTTTTCGTCATCGGTTAGGATTTCGTCATCGGTTAGCTTTTCGTCATCTGTTAGGTTTTCGTCATCGGTTAGGTTTTCGTGATCGGTTAGGTTTTCGTCATCGGTTAGGTTTTCGTCATTGGTTAGATTGTCATCATCGGTTAGGTTTTCGTCATTGGTTAGGATTTCGTCATCGGTTAGCTTTTCGTCATCTGTTAGGATTTCGTCATCGGTTAAGCTTTTCGTCATCTGTTAGGTTTTCGTCATCGGTTAGGTTTTGTCATCGGTTAGGATTTCGTCATCGGTTAGGTTTTTGTCATCGGTTAGGTTTTCGTCATCGGTTAGGTTTTCGTCATCGGTTAGGTTTTGTCAACGGTTAGGTTTTCGTCATCGGTTATGTGTTCGTCATCAGTTAGGTTTTCGTCATCGGTTAGGATTTGTCATCGATTAGGTTTTCGTCATCGGTTAGGATTTCGTCATCGGTTAGGTTTTCGTCATCGGTTAGATTATCATCAACGGCTAGGATCTATCCCCGGTTATGCAGAGACAATAACTGGCCAATGATTATCATTGGTTCATTAGCAGGAATGAGTATATGGACTGCTTATTCCACATGTACAAGAGTTGTCTTCAATACACATTCATGATACATTATATGCTGATGGAGGGCAAGCATTGGTGATGGGGTATATACATGGTTGATGGAGGGCAAACATTGGTGATGGGGTATATACATTGTTGATGGAGGGCAAACATTGGTGATGGGGTATATACATTGTTGATGGAGGGCAAACATTGGTGATGGGGTATATACATTGTTGATGGAGGGCAAGCATTGGTGATGGGGTATATACATTGTTGATGGAGGGCAAACATTGGTGATGGGGTATATACATTGTTGATGGAGGGCAAGCATTGGTGATGGGGTATATACATTGTTGATGGAGGGCACACATTGGTGATGGGGTATATACATTGTTGATGGAGGGCAAACATTGGTGATGGGGTATGTACATTGTTGATGGAGGGCAAACATTGGTGATGGGGTATGTACATTGTTGATGGAGGGCAAACATTGATGATGGGGTATATACATTGTTGATGGAGGGCAAACATTGGTGATGGGGTATGTACATTGTTGATGGAGGGCAAACATTGATGATGGGGTATATACATTGTTGATGGAGGGCAAACATTGATGATGGGGTATATACATTGTTGATGGAGGGCAAGCATTGATGATGGGGTATATACATTGTTGATGGAGGGCAAACATTGATGATGGGGTATATACATTGTTGATGGAGGGCAAACATTGATGATGGGGTATATACATTGTTGATGGAGGGCAAACATTGGTGATGGGGTATATACATTGTTGATGGAGGGCAAGCATTGGTGATGGGGTATATACATTGTTGATGGAGGGCAAACATTGGTGATGGGGTATATACATTGTTGATGGAGGGCAAACATTGGTGATGGGGTATATACATTGTTGATGGAGGGCAAACATTGGTGATGGGGTATATACATTGTTGATGGAGGGCAAGCATTGGTGATGGGGTATATACATTGTTGATGGAGGGCAAACATTGG
>CM026403.1:41526693-41554232 GCA_014843695.1 Archivesica marissinica
ACCTTGGTAAGTAAGAGTAAGGGGTTCATATTTGTTTCATTGACGCCTGTGGACAAACCTTGGTAAGTAAGAGTAAGGGGTTCATATTTGTTTCATTGACGCCTGTGGACAAACCTTGGTAAGTAAGAGTAAGGGGTTCATATTTGTTTCATTGACGCCTGTGGACAAACCTTGGTGAGTAAGGGGTTCATATTTGTTTCATTGACGCCTGTGGACAAACCTTGGTAAGTAAGAGTAAGGTGTTCATATTTGTTTCATTGACGCCTGTGGACAAACCTTGGTAAGTAATAGATACGTACCTGCATGCATTCGCCGGCGTGCCCGTGCTCTCTAAACCAGTTGTCGGATCGACCACAACGGCAGCCGTTACGGTGTCGTCTTGAGGGTAAATTTTGATATCAAAAGTAACCTTACTATTAACTATGCTTGTGGAATACAGTACTGAAATGTATACATATAAATAATTTATGTCGCTAAATATGTATTTGGGACCGGTTTCACAAAGCGATTATCACGAAGCGCTAGTATACTAACTGAATAAGATATTTTATCACCATCCAACAATGTGCCGACCCCTTTGGTCATCGGCACCTAAAATGTATGCAACAATAGACAACTAATTATCAACAATACTCCAACTTTACTACTAACTATGTGTTATTCATTGCCAGCACATAATGCAATAGCTCTAACTGTATGGCAATTCAGGAATACCACTATTTTGACCAGAACCACGAGTGGGTAACATGAAATCATCACGAGTGTAAGATCCTTTTTATCACATTACCAGGCATAGAGCTCGCGTTTTAATAAAGAACGTTGCAACTTTCATTTTGGCACCAGGCAGCGCAGATTGTCATGACGTCACTACGCAAAGCAGTGTCATATTTATGTTTTAAACAGCGTCATAATTTCGACAATATTTCTTTTAAATCGTAGTTTGGAATACCATTAACGTTACGTACCAATTCAAATAGAATAGTGAGCGAGCGAGCGAGCGGGCGTACGGACGGACGGACGGACGGACGGACGGACAGACAGACAGACAGACAGACAGACAGACAGACAAACAGATTAGGAAAACACTTGAAATACTTACCAAATTGCGATGCACCAAATACCTGGAACACAAACTCAGAAGAATACACAGTGTGACGTCATGAATGCATGGAAATGGATTACAAGGAGGTTTGTATTATATCATTACGTAGATCATTATTAATAATACTAATAATTTAAGAAATACAATTTGTCGGTCAGCTATACATAGGCAAATAAAACATGGTTTGGAGTGCTGACGCTTAGGTGGTAAAGTGGTTACTTCCGGTGTCCTAACATAATTGAAAGCTGTGGGAACTGTAGGTAAGTATGCGCATGGAAGACATTCGTTATATTTTCAACGTAACACCGGCAACGACAAACCATTTTTTATTCGAATATAAATAACGCAAATACAAATATTATTTCGATTCCAACATGACCAAAATATCTAAAAAGCGCAAAAATAGTTGGTGACATATTTATTAGACTGCGTAAGTGACGTCACATAACTACAAAAATACTATTAAAATGACGTCAATTTGACGTCACATGCTAAACAATGGTTAATTGCCGATTTAAGCACGGTCAATTCCTTCTTTATGTATACAGACACAATGGCGAGTCATGTTGGAATTGAAAGTACGATGTGCCTAGATAATATGTAGTAAATGATATGTGTTCAGCTTGAACTGTATTACACTTAAAACTGACTTTCTATTCCGGACATTTAGAATCGCGAAAATAACGCATGATTTTCCCATTCAAAACTGAAACATCTCGCATGATTTCTCCTTTCTACGGTTAGGGAAGTCGTCCATAAGTTCTAAGATTAAGAATCATACTGCTCACATAGGAACCTAGAGTAGAATCTGGTGAACACCGGTCTGAGCACCATATAGCAAGGACATTAGGCCTAAATAGTATACCAAGAGTATGCAATGGAATATCGTAATACAGGTGCGTCTCAAAAGTGTGATACTTATTTTATTTGCGAATCGAGTACGCCTTTGAGTTGCACCCTATGCCATTTATCTACTATACATCCAAATTATTTCAAGTCCATTCATACACTATTGAAGGATATGGTCTAGTTAGAGGACATTAATATGTTACTTGACTACACACTAAGTGCAGATGCGACATAAAACAAGATCTCTCCTCAATGACGTGCACATCGTGCCCTAGGCACAGCTCACAGCACGAAAGTGGGCCAAGGACTTCGCTGAAGTCAGCCTCGCTATTGGAACAGCACGAAAGTGGGCCAAGGACTTCTCTGAAGTCAGCCTCGCTATTGGAACAGCACGAAAGTGGGCCAAGGACTTCGCTGAAGTCAGCCTCGCTATTGGAACAGCACGAAAGTGGGCCAAGGACTTCGCTGAAGTCAGCCTCGCTATTGGAACAGCACGAAAGTGGGCCAAGGACTTCTCTGAAGTCAGCCTCGCTATTGGAACAGCACGAAAGTGGGCCAAGGACTTCGCTGAAGTCAGCCTCGCTATTGGAACAGCACGGAAGTGGGCCAAGGACTTCGCTGAAGTCAGCCTCGCTATTGGAACAGTACGAAAGTGGGCCAAGGACTTTGCTGAAGTCAGCCTCGCTATTGGAACAGCACGAAAGTGGGCCAAGGACTTCTCTGAAGTCAGCCTCGCTATTGGAACAGCACGAACGTGGGCCAAGGACTTCGCTGAAGTCATCCTCGTTATTGGAACAGAAGAAGTCGTGTGACTCAGTATGAGTAGCCTCAAAGTAACTTACTACTTGGCGAGACAACAATGCTCGGTGCTGTTACAGACGTCGGATAGCTGGCGGATGTTTTTAGCTCGATCCTCTATGGAGACGGCAGTATGCGGCTTCTATCCTGATCCGGTAGCAACCAGGACCCCAGCGAAGAAACCGGAACCATTCTTACTGGTGTGAGCTGACAGATGGTGGAGGATGTTGCCATAAAATGGACCGTTTTCGGAAGAAGTAGCACCGACCTAGGACGTATTACCATGGACCAGAGGAAGAAGTAGCACCGACCTAGGACGTATTACCATGGACCAGAGGAAGAAGTAGCACCGACCTAGGACGTATTACCATGGACCAGAGGAAGAAGTAGCACCGACATAGGACGTATTACCATGGACCAGAGGAAGAAGTAGCACCGACATAGGACGTATTACCATGGACCAGAGGAAGAAGTAGCACCGACCTAGGACGTATTACCATGGACCAGAGGAAGAAGTAGCACCGACCTAGGACGTATTACCATAGGACCAAGAAGAAGTAGCACCGACCTAGGACGTATTACCATGGACCAGAGGAAGAAGTAGCACCGACCTAGGACGTATTACCATGGACCAGAGGAAGAAGTAGCACCGACCTAGGACGTATTACCATGGACCAGAGGAAAACACCCCAACAACCAACCAACGAAGTAGCACCGACATAGGACGTATTACCATGGACCAGAGGAAAAAGTAGCACCGACATAGAACGTATTACCATGGACCAGAGGAAGAAGTAGCACCGACCTAGGACGTATTACCATGGACCAGAGGAAGAAGTAGCACCGACCTAGGACGTATTACCATGGACCAGAGGAAGAAGTAGCACCGACCTAGGACGTATTACCATGGACCAGAGGAAGAAGTAGCACCGACCTAGGACGTATTACCATGGACCAGAGGAAGAAGTAGCACCGACCTAGGACGTATTACCATGGACCAGAGGACGAAGTAGCACCGACCTAGGACGTATTACCATGGACCAGAGGACGAAGTAGCACCGACATAGGACGTATTACCATGGACCAGAGGAAAAAGTAGCACCGACATAGAACGTATTACCATGGACCAGAGGAAGAAGTAGCACCGACATAGGACTTATTACCATGGACCAGAGGAAGAAGTAGCACCGACCTAGAACGTATTACCATGGACCAGAGGAAGAAGGTGCGTTACTCATCGGAAGTAATGTAGACTACTAACCATTTTAGACACAGTCATACAATCGCCCACATGACTCGGCGGAGGCGACGTCTGCAATGTTGTTATTTTTGCGACATAAAATCAACTATCCAAATCCAACGCACTATTGCTAAACAGCGCCCTTTTCCCAATTCAACACCCATACCCATGACTTTTATTTGTTTATGTGTTCTCAACTGAAAGTGTGTCCATTCCACATATGGCCGGTTTAAGGCTGTGAATTATTCGTTCACATGTTATTACTATATGTAACCTGTGTCTTTTCACAAATAAAGTTCTGTTCTGTCTGTTCTGTTAATGCAGATTGACCTGTCTCTTTTAAAGGTCATACGAATATTCATAAGGCATAGGTTATTGTTGAAAATAAGTAACATTGATTTGATAATACATGTTTGTATTGCTCTATATACCCGTATGTAACAATAACAATCATTTTACAAATACATAATTAGCAAATGGGTTGGGCCACACGTTCTGATAACAATAGTGAATGGCACATAATTAGCAAATGGGTTGGGCCACACGTTCTGATAACATTAGTGAATGGCACATAATTAGCAAATGGGTTGGGCCACACGTTCTGATAACAATAGTGAATGGCACATAATTAGCAAATGGGTTGGGCCACACGTTCTGATAACATTAGTGAATGGCACATAATTAGCAAATGGGTTGGGCCACACGTTCTGATAACAATAGTGAATGGCACATAATTAGCAAATGGGTTGGGCCACACGTTCTGATAACATTAGTGAATGGCACATAATTAGCAAATGGGTTGGGCCACACGTTCTGATAACAATAGTGAATGGCACATAATTAGCAAATGGGTTGGGCCACACGTTCTGATAACATTAGTGAATGGCACATAATTAGCAAATGGGTTGGGCCACACGTTCTGATAACAATAGTGAATGGCACATAATTAGCAAATGGGTTGGGCCACACGTTCTGATAACATTAGTGAATGGCACATAATTAGCAAATGGGTTGGGCCACACGTTCTGATAACAATAGTGAATGGCACATAATTAGCAAATGGGTTGGGCCACACGTTCTGATAACAATAGTGAATGGCACATAATTAGCAAATGGGTTGGGCCACACGTTCTGATAACATTAGTGAATGGCACATAATTAGCAAATGGGTTGGGCCACACGTTCTGATAACAATAGTGAATGGCACATAATTAGCAAATGGGTTGGGCCACACGTTCTGATAACATTAGTGAATGGCACATAATTAGCAAATGGGTTGGGCCACACGTTCTGATAACAATAGTGAATGGCACATAATTAGCAAATGGGTTGGGCCACACGTTCTGATAACATTAGTGAATGGCACATAATTAGCAAATGGGTTGGGCCACACGTTCTGATAACAATAGTGAATGGCACATAATTAGCAAATGGGTTGGGCCACACGTTCTGATAACATTAGTGAATGGCACATAATTAGCAAATGGGTTGGGCCACACGTTCTGATAACAATAGTGAATGGCACATAATTAGCAAATGGGTTGGGCCACACGTTCTGATAACATTAGTGAATGGCACATAATTAGCAAATGGGTTGGGCCACACGTTCTGATAACAATAGTGAATGGCACATAATTAGCAAATGGGTTGGGCCACACGTTCTGATAACATTAGTGAATGGCACATAATTAGCAAATGGGTTGGGCCACACGTTCTGATAACATTAGTGAATGGCACATAATTAGCAAATGGGTTTTGCCACACGTTCTGATAACATTAGTGAATGGCACATAATTAGCAAATGGGTTGGGCCACACGTTCTGATAACATTAGTGAATGGCACATAATTAGCAAATGGGTTGGGCCACACGTTCTGATAACATTAGTGAATGGCACATAATTAGCAAATGGGTTGGGCCACACGTTCTGATAACATTAGTGAATGGCACATAATTAGCAAATGGGTTGGGCCACACGTTCTGATAACATTAGTGAATGGCACATAATTAGCAAATGGGTTGGGCCACACGTTCTGATAACATTAGTGAATGGCACATAATTAGCAAATGGGTTGGGCCACACGTTCTGATAACATTAGTGAATGGCACATAATTAGCAAATGGGTTGGGCCACACGTTCTGATAACATTAGCAATGAATGGTTGGGCCACACGTTCTGATAACATTAGTGAATGGCACATAATTAGCAAATGGGTTGGGCCACACGTTCTGATAACATTAGTGAATGGCACATAATTAGCAAATGGGTTGGGCCACACGTTCTGATAACATTAGTGAATGGCACATAATTAGCAAATGGGTTGGGCCACACGTTCTGATAACATTAGTGAATGGCACATAATTAGCAAATGGGTTGGGCCACACGTTCTGATAACATTAGTGAATGGCACATAATTAGCAAATGGGTTGGCCACACGTTCTGATAACATTAGTGAATGGCACATAATTAGCAAATGGGTTGGGCCACACGTTCTGATAACATTAGTGAATGGCACATAATTAGCAAATGGGTTGGGCCACACGTTCTGATAACATTAGTGAATGGCACATAATTAGCAAATGGGTTGGGCCACACGTTCTGATAACATTAGTGAATGGCACATAATTAGCAAATGGGTTGGGCCACACGTTCTGATAACATTAGTGAATGGCACATAATTAGCAAATGGGTTGGGCCACACGTTCTGATAACATTAGTGAATGGCACATAATTAGCAAATGGGTTGGGCCACACGTTCTGATAACATTAGTGAATGGCACATAATTAGCAAATGGGTTGGGCCACACGTTCTGATAACATTAGTGAATGGCACATAATTAGCAAATGGGTTGGGCCACACGTTCTGATAACATTAGTGAATGGCACATAATTAGCAAATGGGTTGGGCCACACGTTCTGATAACATTAGTGAATGGCACATAATTAGCAAATGGGTTGGGCCACACGTTCTGATAACATTAGTGAATGGCACATAATTAGCAAATGGGTTGGGCCACACGTTCTGATAACATTAGTGAATGGCACATAATTAGCAAATGGGTTGGGCCACACGTTCTGATAACATTAGTGAATGGCACATAATTAGCAAATGGGTTGGGCCACACGTTCTGATAACATTAGTGAATGGCACATAATTAGCAAATGGGTGGGCCACACGTTCTGATAACATTAGTGAATGGCACATAATTAGCAAATGGGTTGGGCGTTCTGATAACATTAGTGAATGGCACATAATTAGCAAATGGGTTGGGCCACACGTTCTGATAACATTAGTGAATGGCACATAATTAGCAAATGGGTTGGGCCACACGTTCTGATAACATTAGTGAATGGCACATAATTAGCAAATGGGTTGGGCCACACGTTCTGATAACATTAGTGAATGGCACATAATTAGCAAATGGGTTGGGCCACACGTTCTGATAACATTAGTGAATGGCACATAATTAGCAAATGGGTTGGGCCACACGTTCTGATAACATTAGTGAATGGCACATAATTAGCAAATGGGTTGGGCCACACGTTCTGATAACATTAGTGAATGGCACATAATTAGCAAATGGGTTGGGCCACACGTTCTGATAACATTAGTGAATGGCACATAATTAGCAAATGGGTTGGGCCACACGTTCTGATAACATTAGTGAATGGCACATAATTAGCAAATGGGTTGGGCCACACGTTCTGATAACATTAGTGAATGGCACATAATTAGCAAATGGGTTGGGCCACACGTTCTGATAACATTAGTGAATGGCACATAATTAGCAAATGGGTTGGGCCACACGTTCTGATAACATTAGTGAATGGCACATAATTAGCAAATGGGTTGGGCCACACGTTCTGATAACATTAGTGAATGGCACATAATTAGCAAATGGGTTGGGCCACACGTTCTGATAACATTAGTGAATGGCACATAATTAGCAAATGGGTTGGGCCACACGTTCTGATAACATTAGTGAATGGCACATAATTAGCAAATGGGTTGGGCCACACGTTCTGATAACATTAGTGAATGGCACATAATTAGCAAATGGGTTGGGCCACACGTTCTGATAACATTAGTGAATGGCACATAATTAGCAAATGGGTTGGGCCACACGTTCTGATAACATTAGTGAATGGCACATAATTAGCAAATGGGTTGGGCCACACGTTCTGATAACATTAGTGAATGGCACATAATTAGCAAATGGGTTGGGCCACACGTTCTGATAACATTAGTGAATGGCACATAATTAGCAAATGGGTTGGCCACACGTTCTGATAACATTAGTGAATGGCACATAATTAGCAAATGGGTTGGGCCACACGTTCTGATAACATTAGTGAATGGCACATAATTAGCAAATTTGGGCCACACGTTCAGTTCCCCAAGAAGTGCACCCAAGACCACTGTCCAGTTCCCCAAGAAGTGCACCCCAAGACCACTGTCCAGTTCCCCAAGAAGTACACCCCAAGACCACTGTCCAGTTCCCCAAGAGGTGCACCCCAAGACCACTCTCCAGTTCCCCAAGAAGTGCACCCCAATCCCACTGTCCAGTTCCCCAAGAAGTGCACCCCAAGACCACTGTCCAGTTCCCCAAGACGTGCACCCCAAGACAACTGTCCAATTCCCCAAGAAGTGCACCCCAAGACCACTGTCCAGTTCCCCAAGAAGTGCACCCAAAACCACTGTCCAGTTCCCCAAGAAGTGCACCCCAAAACCACTGTCCAGTTCCCCAAGAAGTGCATCCCAAGACCACTGTCCAGTTCCCCAAGAAGTGCACACCAAGACCTGTCCAGTTCCCCAAAAAGTGCACCCCAAGACCACTGTTCAGTTCCACAAGAAGTGAAGATGTGCACCCCAAGACCACTGTCCAGTTCCCCAAGAAGTGCACCCCAAGACCACTGTCCAGTTCCCCAAGAAGTGCACCCCAAGACCACTGTCCAGTTCCCCAAGACGTGCACCCCAAGACAACTGTCCAGTTCCCCAAGAAGTGCACCCCAAGACCACTGTCCAGTTCCCCAAGAATTGCACCCCAAGACCACTGTCCAGTTCCCTAAGAGGTGCACCCCAAGACCACTGTCCAGTTCCCCAAGAAGTGCACCTCAAGACCACTGTCCAGTTCCCCAAGAAGTGCACCCAAGACCACTGTCCAGTTCCCCAAGAAGTGCACCCCAAGACCACTGTCCAGTTCCCCAAGAAGTGCACCACATGACCACTGTCCAGTTCCCCAAGAAGTGCACCCAAGACTACTGTTCAGTTCCCCAAGAAGTGCACCCCAAGACCACTGTCCAGTTCCCCAAGAAGTGCACCCCAAGACCACTGTCCAGTTCCCCAAGAAGTGCACCTCATGACCACTGTCCAGTTCCCCAAGAAGTGCACCCAAGACTACTGTTCAGTTCCCCAAGAAGTGCACCCCAAGACCACTGTCCAGTTCCCCAAGAAGTGCACCCCAAGACCACTGTCCAGTTCCCCAAGAAGTGCACCCCAAGACCACTGTCCAGTTCCCCAAGAAGTGCACCCCAAGACCACTGTCCAGTTCCCCAAGAAATGCACCAAGACCACTGTCCAGTTCCCCAAGAAGTGCACCAAGACCACTGTCCAGTTCCCCAAGAAGTGCACCAAGACCACTGTCCAGTTCCCCAAGAAGTGCACCAAGACCACTGTCCAGTTCCCCAAGAAGTGCACCAAGACCACTGTCCAGTTCCCCAAGAAGTGCACACCAAGACCACTGTCCAGTTCCCCAAGAAGTGCACCACAAGACCACGGTCCAGTTCCCCAAGAAGTGCACCAAGACCACTGTCCAGTTCCCCAAGAAGTGCACCAAGACCACTGTCCAGTTCCCCAAGAAGTGCACCAAGACCACTGTCCAGTTCCCCAAGAAGTGCACCAAGACCACTGTCCAGTTCCCCAAGAAGTGCACCCCAAGACCACTGTCCAGTTCCCCAAGAAGTGCACACCAAGACCACTGTCCAGTTCCCCAAGAAGTGCACCCCAAGACCACGGTCCAGTTCCCCAAGAAGTGCACCTCAAGACCACTGTCCAGTTCCCCAAGAAGTGCACACACTGTCCAGTTCCCCAAGAAGTGCACCAAGACCCTGTCCAGTTCCCCAAGAAGTGCACCCCAAGACCACTGTCCAGTTCCCCAGAAGTGCACACCAAGACCACTGTCCAGTTCCCCAAGAAGTGCACCCCAAGACCACGGTCCAGTTCCCCAAGAAGTGCACCCCCCCCAAAACACCAAGACCACTGTCCAGTTCCCCAAGAAGTGCACAATCCACTGTTCAGTTCCCCAAGAAGTGCACCCAAGACCACTGTCCAGTTCCCCAAGAAGTGCACCCCAAGACCACTGTCCAGTTCCCCAAGAAGTACACCCCAAGACCACTGTCCAGTTCCCCAAGAGGTGCACCCCAAGACCACTCTCCAGTTCCCCAAGAAGTGCACCCCAATCCCACTGTCCAGTTCCCCAAGAAGTGCACCCCAAGACCACTGTCCAGTTCCCCAAGACGTGCACCCCAAGACAACTGTCCAATTCCCCAAGAAGTGCACCCCAAGACCACTGTCCAGTTCCCCAAGAAGTGCACCCAAAACCACTGTCCAGTTCCCCAAGAAGTGCACCCCAAAACCACTGTCCAGTTCCCCAAGAAGTGCATCCCAAGACCACTGTCCAGTTCCCCAAGAAGTGCACACCAAGACCACTGTCCAGTTCCCCAAAAAGTGCACCCCAAGACCACTGTTCAGTTCCACAAGAAGTGAAGAGTGCACCCCAAGACCACTGTCCAGTTCCCCAAGAAGTGCACCCCAAGACCACTGTCCAGTTCCCCAAGAAGTGCACCCCAAGACCACTGTCCAGTTCCCCAAGACGTGCACCCCAAGACAACTGTCCAGTTCCCCAAGAAGTGCACCCCAAGACCACTGTCCAGTTCCCCAAGAATTGCACCCCAAGACCACTGTCCAGTTCCCTAAGAGGTGCACCCCAAGACCACTGTCCAGTTCCCCAAGAAGTGCACCTCAAGACCACTGTCCAGTCCCCAAGAAGTGCACCCAAGACCACTGTCCAGTTCCCCAAGAAGTGCACCCCAAGACCACTGTCCAGTTCCCCAAGAAGTGCACCCAAGACCACTGTCCAGTTCCCCAAGAAGTGCACCCAAGACTACTGTTCAGTTCCCCAAGAAGTGCACCCCAAGACCACTGTCCAGTTCCCCAAGAAGTGCACCCCAAGACCACTGTCCAGTTCCCCAAGAAGTGCACCCAAGACCACTGTCCAGTTCCCCAAGAAGTGCACCCCAAGACCACTGTTCAGTTCCCCAAGAAGTGCACCCCAAGACCACTGTCCAGTTCCCCAAGAAGTGCACCCCAAGACCACTGTCCAGTTCCCCAAGAAGTGCACCCCAAGACCACTGTCCAGTTCCCCAAGAAGTGCACCAAGACCACTGTCCAGTTCCCCAAGAAGTGCACCAAGACCACTGTCCAGTTCCCCAAGAAGTGCACACCAAGACCACTGTCCAGTTCCCCAAGAAGTGCACCACAAGACCACGTCCAGTTCCCCAAGAAGTGCACCAAGACCACTGTCCAGTTCCCCAAGAAGTGCACCAAGACCACTGTCCAGTTCCCCAAGAAGTGCACCAAGACCACTGTCCAGTTCCCCAAGAAGTGCACCAAGACCACTGTCCAGTTCCCCAAGAAGTGCACCCCAAGACCACTGTCCAGTTCCCCAAGAAGTGCACCCCAAGACCACTGTCCAGTTCCCCAAGAAGTGCACCAAGACCACGTCCAGTTCCCCAAGAAGTGCACCCAAGACCACTGTCCAGTTCCCCAAGAAGTGCACACACTGTCCAGTTCCCCAAGAAGTGCACCAAGACCCTGTCCAGTTCCCCAAGAAGTGCACCCCAAGACCACTGTCCAGTTCCCCAGAAGTGCACACCAAGACCACTGTCCAGTTCCCCAAGAAGTGCACCCCAAGACCACGTCCAGTTCCCCAAGAAGTGCACCAAGACCACTGTCCAGTTCCCAAGAAGTGCACAAGACCACTGTCCAGTTCCCCAGAAGTGCACACAAGACCACTGTCCAGTTCCCCAAGAAGTGCACCAAGACCACGTCCAGTTCCCCAAGAAGTGCACCCAAGACCAGTCCAGTTCCCAAGAAGTGCACCAAGACCACTGTCCAGTTCCCCAAGAAGTGCACCAAGACCACTGTCCAGTTCCCCAAGAAGTGCACCAAGACCACTGTCCAGTTCCCCAAGAAGTGCACCCCAAGACCACGTCCAGTTCCCCAAGAAGTGCACCTCAAGACCACTGTCCAGTTCCCCAAGAAGTGCACCCAAGACCACTGTCCAGTTCCCAGAAGTGCACCAAGACCACTGTCCAGTTCCCCAAGAAGTGCACCAAGACCACTGTCCAGTTCCCCAAGAAGTGCACCCCAAGACCACTGTCCAGTTCCCCAAGAAGTGCACACCAAGACCACTGTCCAGTTCCCCAAGAAGTGCACCCAAGACCACGGTCCAGTTCCCCAAGAAGTGCACCTCAAGACCACTGTCCAGTTCCCCAAGAAGTGCACCCCAAGACCACTGTCCAGTTCCCCAAGAAGTGCACCAAGACCACTTATCAATAAACTGTACTATCTATAATTGTATGTAAATAATACATAACGGAGAGCAGGCGCGTAGTTGCCTTTACCCCATAACGCCCGGGCTTGCACATTATGTTCAGGATTTTTTTTGCTAGATATACATGTAGATCTACAGTTGTAGATATAAAAACTGAACTTTTCTTATGTGTTTGTTAGTGCATAAATTTACCCTAAAAGGTGCCCGAGTGCACCATATGATGTCTAGGTTTCAAAACAATCGGGAGGAAGAAGGCCCCCACACCATCATACCGTGCTTAATTTGGTTCAAACGGGCTGGCACATCATTTTCAGTTGGCTACGCCACTGGAGACAGTTGAATCCGGTCAACTATACCTACACCTTTACATACGTTTGAAGTATCATACTTTTTCTAAATTTTAAGTTTATTTAACGTCGTTAACGGTTACCCATTTGAGCGACGGACAGTTTACCTAACAACACCTTTCCTGGGCAGGCTCCAGAGGTTAACCAGTTCTTTGTGCACCAACCTCCGTAAGAAACTGCCAACTGTTTCATATAAATGAGACACGGTCTGAGCGGGGCTCGAACCCGTGACCATCAGATATGATAGATTACCGTGGTATACAAGTCAGCGACCTTAACCACTCGACCACTAGCACGCACGCACGCACGCACACACACATATAGTATTATAGTGACTATTTAAAGGGCCAGCCATTTCTGACTTATGAGACACCTCTTTTTATGAACATCAGTACTTCCCGAATCATATGCTTGTATGCCAGGCGCCAGGCCATCGACCGCCAGCTCCCTAGGCGGACGCCTTAACCATTAGGCCACGGAGATACTTATATATATGCTATAGAATATTGCAACGTTTGACATGCCATACAAGGCTGTCTAGAAAGTATAGATACGAACCGTTATAATCAATAGACGAATAAAATAAAAATAAATAATAATAAAATAAAAAAAATCAATAGACAATGGACCATAACCGTATAATTTTAACATACATGTACCTTATAGGCTGTCCGATTAGCGCAGTGGTTAGCGCGCTCGCTTATCACCAATGCAACCCGGGTTCGATCCACGGACCGGGAAGTATGTGAGATGGTACGGTGGTCGCCAGATCGGACAGGTGGGGTTTCTCTGGGTACTTCGGTTTCCTCCCACACGAATGAACTCATTTACGCATTCATCCGCGCTTTCATTCGAGTGATTAATATAAGTTGTTAAAACTTGCCTCGCAATCGTTGTAAAATAAATAACGTTTAAACTTAAAATACCTTATCAGCACATAGAAGGACTGCGACGGCTAGTAATGCGACACACATCTGAAATTAGTTATATAAGTATAGTGAACAGTGACACAGAACACCATAACATCAATTCTAACGTGACTCGGCAGTTTGTCTGTATACCTTAACGCAAATAAGGAATCTACAGTGTTAAAGAATGAATCGCGGGTTAATAGTTTCCATCGGGGTATGAACTACATTGGGTATGCTTAAAGTGTGTGGAGGCCGAAGCGAGACATACGCGACGTTGACACGAATTTTAAGTGAATTTGTTTTACTATTGCGTAGCCCTAATTCCATAGTGTTGTATCTCTATTTATAAACATGTTCGTCTCATGGAGCTCTCTCTATTAATGTGATTTGTTTCACGGTGGAATTAACCTACATGGAGATTTATGGAGCACCATAATGTTGTAAGTCCAAAATATAAGACTGATTTAAGTCCATGTAGTTCATTTGTGTCTATGTTTTAAACCAACCATATCTCAAGGATATAATCACATGACAGTTTCTTGGCAAGATGGCCGACAATTTGTTTGAACATCATCTGTTATATGTTATATTATTATTATATTTCGGGTTTTACGCCTGCATCAGCACCATTTTGGGTTATATCGCCGGCGGGCAGTTTACCTAACAACATCTTTCCTGGGCAGGCTCCAGCGGTTAACCAGTACTTGGGTCCACCAACCTCCGTATGAAACTGCCAACTTTTTCATATAAATGAGACACGGCCGTGAGCGGGGCTCGAACCCGTGACCATCAGTGATGATAGGTTACAGTGGTATACAAGTCAGCGACAGTAACCACTCGACCACGGAGGTGGACTTGAACATCATTAATGGCATGTATGTTTTGCGCTTATCCCATCTATTGAATACTAACTATAATGCATAGCAGCACTATAGCTTAGTGTGAAATAATAAAAGCGATGCACTAACATATTCCCATTAGACCAACAAATCATGCTCAGATTTCGGACACTACAAACTTCGGATACTCCTATAGTGTTTTACAAGGCATTTTAGTTGATACAAATTTATTTTTAGCTCGATTGCGAAACAAGTTCTTATAGCAAGGCATTTTGTTTAGATAATCAATTTTAATACATTTCCGGCAAATTCTATTCTAGTTTAATGAAACGGTATATAGGCCTACAGGTTAGCTAGTTGAAGGATATGCACGTGCATTTATACTACAAAGATATGTTTTAAAAAGATCTACAGTAACAATCATTAGAGTAATCAGTAACTATTTTTCAAAAGAACATCTTTCTAAGACTAGTGTGTTTTACATTTATTTATCGTCGCTACCGGTTGCCCATATGAGCTACGCCTCCTGAAGAGATTAGTAATTTTAGATTTTTGGATGATAGTGCACTGATACAGGCAGAGACCCTTTCCAGAGTCTCCTCTGGTTCTTTTACGTGCACGGTGTAAAGCACCGACACGAGACCTCGGTTTAACGTCCCATCTGAAAGACTGTTAATTTTATTATGGTCAGACGGGGGATCGAGCCTGCGATCCCTGGATTACCAGTCCAGCGTATTACCACTGGACTACAGATCCGTCCGTATCTAAGAATAGAGATAATGTAATCTCTATAAATACAGGAGTGGTTCATGTCTGTGTGTGTTTTACGTTTATGTATCGTCGCTACCGGTTGCCCATATGAGCGACGCCTCCTGAAGAGATTAGTCATTTTAGATTACCAGTCCAGCGTGTTACCAGTTACCACTGGACTACAGATCCGTCTGTGGAGTTGTTCAAATATTGTTTGTTGTTTTTATATCGAAATAATGCCATTAACACACATAGCGTGGTGAACGGGAGGGCGTACTTAAAAAAGGATTTATTTAACGTCGCTACCAGTTTCTCATTTGAGCAACGGGCAGTTTACCTAACACCATTCCCGGGCAGGCTCATGATAACCAGTACTTGGTGCACCAACCTCCGTAAGAAACTGCCAACTTATTCATATAAAGACACACGGTCTATGCTGTGCTCGAACCCGTGATTATCAGTGATGATAGGTTACAGTGGATACTAGTTAGCGACCTTAACCACTCGATCACGGAGGCAGACTGCGTTGCCCATTTAAGCGACATGCGGGCGTACTGTGTGTTTTACGTTTATTTATCGTCGCTACCGGTTGCCCATATGAACAGACGATGTATATGTCATTTTGGGGGGAAAATTGCTCATTTCTTTAATAAATGATATTTATATGGCGACATAAATGGGAATAGTGAAATTAGTGAAAACTGTGGTAAGTTTAAAGTTTTCACCGCTTATTTACCTGTCTGATCTCAATGATCAGTTAGAAATAGATTGTAAGTGTGTGTTTTACGTTTATTTATCGTCGCTTACCGGTTGCCCATATGAGCGACACCTCTTGAACAGATTAGTCATTTTAAATTGTTGGAGGATAGTGCAATGCGGGCGTACTGGTGTGATCTGTTCCTGTTGTTGCCACTATACCAAGGTCATGTCAAGGTCACAGTGACAAGACTAGAGAGAGTCTCATAAGCCAAATCTAAATGTCCGGTTCAATCTGGGCAACATTAAAATAAACCAAGTTTAATACTTTATTGTGCTTTGTACATTTGTAACGTGTTATATAGTTTTATACTGATGCAATTGCTAAATTCTCCATATAGGTAACAAACACACTGCTCTAACTCACAACAACACCATGGTTGTGTTGTAATATTATGTTGAGAACAATTTAAGATAAGTAAATATATATTTATTACATGCATAACCATAACAATATTGTTGAAACAAAATGATGAAATAAATCTGTACAAGTATTTGTATGTTGTGTTAAAATCGGTTGAATGAGTAAAATGTTATGGTCTAAATAAATCTTTAGATTTGATTTTCTCGAAAAGAATAATATACGACTTATGACTTATTCTGGAATTAGAGCTACGAAATGCCATTGCACTAACACTTTATTGTCAATATTGTTCATACAAATGCTTAGCTCGATTGCGAAACAATTGTTACACCATGGCATTAGTCTTACTCGCTCTCGAAACCTCAGTCCTGGTGGAATACATCGCCATGGCGGAGCGAGGCGGCCATACTGGCAACATTGTGCGCTAAAAACAATTGGTGACTACGACTAAAACACCATATGTTCATGTAGTATGTAGTTCGGATAATGCCACAAATGAAAGATAAACGTTAACAACAGAAGCTACTGATACAGGGTGGGGTGAATTATTAACCTGCTACACATTCAAGGATTAATAACCTGCTACACATTCATAGATTATTAACCTGCTACACATTCATAGATTATTAACCTGCTACACATTCATAGATTATTAACCTGCTACACATTCATGGATTAATAACCTGCTACACATTCAATGATTATTAACCTGCTACACATTCATATATTATTAACCTGCTACACATTCATAGATTATTAACCTGCTACACATTCATAGATTATTAACCTACTACACATTCATAGATTAATAACCTGCTACACATTCAATGATTAATAACCTGCTACACATTCATAGATTATTAACCTACTACACATTCATATATTAATAACCTGCTACACATTCATAGATTATTAACCTGCTACACATTCATAGATTATTAACCTACTACACATTCATAGATTAATAACATGCTACACATTCAATGATTAATAACCTGCTACACATTCATAGATTAATAACCTGCTACACATTCATAGATTAATAACCTGCTACACATTCATAAATTATTAACCTGCTACACATTCATAGATTATTAACCTGCTACACATTCATAGATTATTAACCTGCTACACATTCATAGATTATTAACCTACTACACATTCATAGATTAATAACCTGCTACACATTCAATGATTAATAACCTGCTACACATTCATAAATTATTAACCTGCTACACATTCATAGATTATTAACCTGCTACACATTCATAGATTATTAACCTGCTACACATTAATAAATTATTAACCTGCTACACATTCATAGATTATTAACCTGTTACACATTCATAGATTATTAACCTACTACACATGCACAGATTAATAACCTGCTACACATTCAATGATTAATAACCTGCTACACATTCATAGATTACTACCCTGCTACACATTCATAGATTAATAACCTGCTACACATTCATAGATTATTAACCTGCTACCCATTCATAAATTATTAACCTGCTACACATTCATATATTAGTAACATGCTACACACACATTCAAGGATTAATAACCTGCTACACATTCATATATTAATAACCTGCTACACATTCATACATTAATAACCTGCTACACATTCAAGGATTAATAACCTGCTACACATTCCTAGATTAATACCCTGCTACACATTCAAGGATTAATAACCTGCTACACATTCATATATTAATAACCTGCTACACATTCATAGATTAATAACCTGCTACACATTCATAGATTAATAACCTGCTACACATTCATAGATTAATACCCTGCTACACATTCAAGGATTAATAACCTGCTACACATTCATAGATTAATAACCTGTTACACATTCAATGATTAATAACCTGCTACACATTCATAGATTAATAACCTACTACACATTCATAGATTATTAACCTGCTACACATTCATAGATTATTAACCTGCTACACATTCATATATTAGTAACCTGCTACACATTCAAGGATTAATAACCTGCTACACATTCATATATTAATAACCTGCTACACATTCATAGATTAATAACCTGCTACACATTCAAGGATTAATAACCTGCTACACATTCAAGGATTAATAACCTGCTACACATTCCTAGATTAATACCCTGCTACACATTCAAGGATTAATAACCTGCTACATATTCATAGATTAATAACCTGCTATACATTCATAGATTAATAACCTGCTACACATTCATAGATTAATTACCTGCTATACATTCATAGATTAATACCCTGCTACACATTCAAGGATTAATAACCTGCTACACATTCAATGATTAATAACCTGCTACACATTCATAGATTAATAACCTGCTACACATTCATAGATTAATAACCTGCTACACATTCATAGATTAATAACCTGCTACACATTCATAGATTAATACCCTGCTACACATTCAAGGATTAATAACCTGCTACACATTCATAGATTAATAACCTGTTACACATTCAATGATTAATAACCTGCTACACATTCATAGATTATTAACCTGCTACACATTCATAGATTATTAACCTGCTACACATTCATATATTAGTAACCTGCTACACATTCAAGGATTAATAACCTGCTACACATTCATAGATTAATTACCTGCTACACATTCATAGATTAATAACCTGCTACACATTCAAGGATTAATAACCTGCTACACATTCAAGGATTAATAACCTGCTACACATTCATAGATTAATACCCTGCTACACATTCAAGGATTAATAACCTGCTACACATTCATAGATTAATAACCTGCTACACATTCATAGATTAATAACCTGCTACACATTCATAGATTAATAACCTGCTACACATTCATAGATTAATACCCTGCTACACATTCAAGGATTAATAACCTGCTACACATTCAATGATTAATAACCTGCTACACATTCATATATTAATAACCTGCTACACATTCATAGATTAATAACCTGCTACACATTCAAGGATTAATAACAAGGATTAATAACCTGCTACACATTCAATGATTAATAACCTGCCACACATTCAAGGATTAATAACCTGCTATACATTCATAAATTAATAACCTGCCACACATTCAAGGATTAATAACCTGCTATACATTCAATGATTAATAACCTGCTATACATTCATAAATTAATAACCTGCTACACATTCAATGATTAATAACCTGCTATACATGCAAGGATTAATAACCTGCCACACATTCAAGGATTAATAACCTGCTACACATTCAAGGATTAATAACCTGCTATACATTCAATGATTAATAACCTGCTATACATTCATAAATTAATAACCTGCCACACATTCAAGGATTAATAACCTGCTATACATTCAATGATTAATAACCTGCTATACATTCATAAATTAATAACCTGCTACACATTCAATGATTAATAACCTGCTATACATGCAAGGATTAATAACCTGCCACACATTCAAGGATTAATAACCTGCTACACATTCAAGGATTAATAACCTGCTATACATTCAATGATTAATAACCTGCTATACATTCATAAATTAATAACCTGCCACACATTCAAGGATTAATAACCTGCTATACATTCAATGATTAATAACCTGCTATACATTCATAAATTAATAACCTGCTACACATTCAAGGATTAATAACCTGCTATACATTCAAGGATTAATAACCTGCCACACATTCAAGGATTAATAACCTGCCACACATTCAAGGATTAATAACCTGCCACACATTCAAAGATTAATAACCTTCTACACATTCAAGGATTAATAACCTGCTACACATTCATAAATTAATAACCTGCCACACATTCATATTTGCTTTGCTTGTATTTCTTAGGTTTAAAGTGGCATCGACAGTTTTGATCATATAGCGAGTCTCCAGCGGTTATTGGAGAAGAAAGTCCCCATGTACCTCACCGAGCAGGTTACGGACACGGACGGGCAACCGGGTATAACCACCCACATACCGCAAACCCCATTCACATTTGGATTAATGAAGCAGCTAAGATAACACTATTTTAAATTGATATAAAACAAGAACGAAAATAAGAGACTAATTTACCTTCGAAACATCGAAATCCGTGCTTGATAAATATTATATTAAACGGTCGACTTCTTATAGAAACTCAAATACGACCCACCCATATCAATCGTTATGGTTGGCTTGTTGCAATGATACAGTATATACCCACCGCATGATGTTTCACGAAGCTGGATGTCAGTATTGAAGATATATATATATTCTCATTTGTTATAATAACCATCGCGAACATGTGCATTGTTCTCGACGATTCTTCACTGAAACCATGTCAACAATTACCCCACGTGTCGTGTTGGGTTTCTAGTTGTAGGTCTAGGTGGAAGTCGTGATAGCGCAGTGGATGCGCGTTCGCTTCAGGTGCGATAGGTCCGAAGTTCGAGTCCCGCTGGAGCAGTTACGAGTGTGCCCTTAAGGCAAGGCATTTAAATTATACGTTGCCTCTTCTCTCTCCCTCGTAGTAATGGATTCCATCAGGAATGAGGTCTCAATAGTGATTACTATATTAAGTTGTAAGAACTTGTTTCGCAATCGAGCTAAATAGTTGGTATAAACTAACGAAGGGTTTGACTGGTCGGATTCCTTGCATATGTCTTGATTCCGAATGTTTGGTAAGAAACGTCAACATACTGCCCATTGTGCTGTGTTCTATTCCACAGCACAAGCGGACGTAACAGTGCTCTGTTTGTTTGTTTTTTTTGTTTATGGAGTTTACGGGCGTGCCTAGCCTGGGAACAGGCGTCGATATATTTTGCCTGGTCAGTCAAATAAATGTATATTAACACCGATACCATTAATTGGACCGTACTGAGTTTCTGATAATGTCATTTTGCCAGAAGTTAAAAAGTGAAAAATCGACAGTTTGGAACCCAGGCTAGGTCGTACCAACAGCTTAAGTCATATGGCGACTCTCCAGCTATTATTAAATATTAAAGGACGAAAAGGTGGTTCCCCATCCTAGCAGTATTGCAGACACGGACTGGTACCCGGATAGAACCACCGACCTATCACGAGTCAGCGGTGAGGGGCGAGTGATTTTAAGTCAGCGACCGTAACCACTCGCTCGGCCACGACCATGTATTGATCTGATACTTATCAGATTATATCACCGTAAGCACTCGCTCGGCCACGACCATGTATTGATCTGATAATTATCAGATTATATCACCAGTCGTGAATACTCTATTGTTTGTTCGGAGCAAGCACATTATCCCTTAAAACAACGATCGTTATAATCAACATAATAAATGGTCGCCATACAGACGAAGCTCAGCTTGTCAGGTGTACACCCAGGAAGCCCAAAACACCTATATTGAAGACAAACTATGGTACATTATAAACAAAAGTAGGTATTAATAAACTGTAAAATACACACTAACAGGTCTTCAGATGCAAGGAAATCGCGTACAGATTCAAAAAATAGCTAAGCCACACTATTAGTGTTCCTATTTGGCCGGACCACTCGCATAAGGCCCGCGGTGGCGCTGTTGACAAGTGCATAAAGTATGTGTGTTTTACGTTTATTTATCGTCGCTACCGGTTACGAAGCACCGACATGATACCTCAGTTTAAAGTCCCATCTGAAAGACTGTGTTAATTTTATTATGTTCAGACGGGGGATCTAACCTGCGATCCCTGGATTACCACAGGGATTCGGCACGTTTGGGGGTACTAGTATATATATCTAAGTACTTATATTTAAGTAAATATATATACTAGTACCCCCAAACGTGCCGAATCCCTGTGTGGATTACCAGTCCAGCGTGTTACCACTGGACTACATATATGTCTGCATAAAGTATTTTAAGCTGGTATATTTTGTATAAATGTATTAAATCATGCATCGTTTGTTGCGCAAGGGTGAATCCGATTACAATGGGCATTCACCTGGAACGTTTTGGTATACACCCAATATAGTACTACAATCAATGATGGAACGTTTTGGTATACACCCAATATAGTACTACAATCAATGATGGGACGTTTTGGTATACACCCAATATAGTACTACAATCAATGATGGGACGTTAAACCGAGGTCTCGTGTCGGTGCGTTACACCCTGCACGTAAAAGAACCAGAGGCGACTCTGGAATGGGTCTCTGTCTGTATCATTGCACTATCCTCCACAATCTAAAATTACTAATCTCTTCAGGAGGCGTCGCTCATATGGGCAACCGGTAGCGACGATAAATAAACGTAAAACACACACACAATGAATGTAAAAAGCAATAGGTTCATATTTTAGATATATTTATATTATATAAGTGCACATGTCATGAACTTCAACATGAAGACAAAACTAGTGTGCATGTCCTATTTTTTAACTTTTGTTAGTTTTTAGTTTATACAAATTTATTTTAGCTCGATTGCGAAACAAGTTATTTCAACTTATATTAATAAACGCTCGAGACCTCATTCCTGATGAAATCCATCGCCATGAAGGAGAGAAGAGGCAATGTGGAATTTAAATGCCTTGCCTAAGGGTACAATCGTAACGGCTCCAGCGGGGCTCGAACCTTTTGCACCTGGAGCGAATGCGCATCCACTGCGCTATCACGACATATTGACTTTTGTTCAATACCGTACATATATTTATATATTAAGCAACTCCATTACTCCAATATGCAAATACACCTTATCAGTTTTAGGGATGCGCGGACAAGATTTGGGTTATACAGTGTACTAAATTGTGGAAGTCGTGATAGCGCAGCGATAGCGCGTTCGCTTCAGGTGCGAAACACCCGGAGTTCGGGCCCCTCTTGAGCCGTTACGATTGTGCCCTTATGCACCGGCGACAACTGAACACTAACTAAATAAATATTCACTCAATTAATTCATGCTAGGGAACGTCAATGAACGAATGGTCAAAGGGAAATAACTCGCTTAATTATGTTTTTTTTTGCATAGGCTAAACATTTAATGAAACTAAATAACGGATAACAGGCGGATCTGTAGTTCAGTTGGACTGGTAATCCAGGGATCGCAGGTTCGACCGTGCATGTAAAAGATCCAGAGACTCTGTCTGTATCATGCACTATCCTCCAACAATCTAAAATGAGTAATCTCTTAAGGAGGCGTTGCTCATATGGGCAACCGGTAGCGACGATAAATAAACGTAACACGCATAACGAATAAAATAAAGTCTAGAATAAATCTATGCGCGTAAACATTAGAATATGATTGCCGAGTGTATAAATCACCCGCTTTCAATAAGTCGCTATGAGGAAGTGCTGTTTGTCAATTTATGACGCAGTGTAATGACACAATAAACATATGAGTTGAATGGGGGTAATAACCATTGTATTGCATTGAACAGGCAATGCGATACCTATTTTATAATTCATGCATGCTTACCGGTGTACACTCTACATAGCCTACTATATGTATATAGATTATTGAATTGTGCGCGTTAAGATAGACAGGTCGTGAACTATACTAAATATTGCATATTTTGGATAAATGCGTGGCATGTTGCTCGTACGGGTATTGTGCATGTTAACTGTGTTGGTTCCGGACACTGGTAAGTAATAATTGGTCAATATCTACAGCGTTTCTATTAGGACCGTTTCCCTGGTGCGGAAGGTTCGATGGCTCGAACCGAGTCAGGGGTTCATTAATTCTGGTGGTTACTGATTGCCTATCAACCTGGTTCCTGGCCTGTACGGATAGGATTCGGGAAGAACCTATGTTCATAAGAAATGTCACATAAGTCAGATATGACTTAATTTATTTTTTATTTAAGTTTACTTTTGTATTATAATTATTATTATTTACGAATTATGTGCAGACGAGTGGGTATGGTAATGACTCGCACACCTTTCTCAAAATACATAATGATTTATGTTAGATGTATTGTAACCGCCATGCTATGTTTTATGGCGATGAACACTAATTACATATTTCTACTATTATTACTTCAGATGATAGTGTACACAGTCTTTAGCATATTTGAACATTACCATTGCAATAGTTACTAGATATTGTGAATGTAAACTGATTTCATACTATTTTCAAGATGTTGAGGGCTCATGGCATAGTCATTTTTGATAAATGAATTCTCTCGTAAAATAACGTCTTTATTATTATTATTATTATGATTAT
This sequence comes from Archivesica marissinica, assembly GCA_014843695.1. NCBI lineage: Eukaryota > Metazoa > Mollusca > Bivalvia > Venerida > Vesicomyidae > Archivesica > Archivesica marissinica. The sequence continues at coordinate 41,551,427 of CM026403.1, forward strand.
GCCAAATACAATAACTACTCCCCAGCTAGTATGTGTAGAGGAAACCCCCGGAGACACTCCGTGCAGTATGTGTAGAGGAAACCCCCGGAGACACTCCGTGCAGTATTGGTGGAGGAAACCCCCGGGGACACTCCATGCAGTATTGGTGGAGGAAACCCCCGGGGATACTCCGTGCAGTATGGTAGAGGAAACCCCGGAGACACTCGTGTAGTATTGGTGGAGGAAACCCCCGGGGACACTCCGTGTAGTATTGGTAGAGGAAACCCCCGGGGACACTCCGTGTAGTATTGGTAGAGGAAACCCCCGGGGACACTCCGTGTAGTATTGGTAGAGGAAACCCCCGGGGACACTCCGTGTAGTATTGGTGGAGGAAACCCCGGGGACACTCCGTGAGTATTGGTGAGGAAACCCCGGGGACACTCCGTGCAGTATGTGAGGAAACCCCGGGACACTCCGTGCAGTATTGGTGAGGAAACCCCCGGAGACACTCCGTGCAGTATTGGTGGAGGAAACCCCCGGAGACACTCCGTGCAGTATTGGTGGAGGAAACCCCGGGGACACTCCGTGCAGTATTGGTGGAGGAAACCCCCGGGGACACTCCGTGCAGTATTGGTGGAGGAAACCCCCGGGGACACTCCGTGCAGTATTGGTGGAGGAAACCCCCGGGGACACTCCGTGCAGTATTGGTGGAGGAAACCCCGGGGACACTCCGTGCAGTATTGGTGGAGGAAACCCCCGGGGACACTCCGTGCAGTATTGGTGGAGGAAACCCCCGGGGACACTCCGTGCAGTATTGGTGGAGGAAACCCCCGGGGACACTCCGTGCAGTATTGGTGGAGGAAACCCCCGGGGACACTCCGTGCAGTATTGGTGGAGGAAACCCCCGGGGACACTCCGTGCAGTATTGGTGGAGGAAACCCCCGGGACACTCCGTGCAGTATTGGTGGAGGAAACCCCCGGGGACACTCCGTGTAGTATTGGTGGAGGAAACCCCCGGGGACACTCCGTGCAGTATTGGTGGAGGAAACCCACGGGGACACTCCGTGCAGTATTGGTGGAGGAAACCCCGGGACACTCCGTGCAGTATTGGTGGAGGAAACCCCCGGGGACACTCCGTGCAGTATTGGTGGAGGAAACCCCGGGGACACTCCGTGCAGTATTGGTGGAGGAAACCCCCGGGGACACTCCGTACAGTATCTGTAGAGGAAACCCCCGGGGACACTCCGTGCAGTATTTGTAGAGGAAACCCCCGGGGACACTCCGTGCAGTATTGGTGGAGGAAACTCCCGGGGACACTCCGCGCAGTATTGGTAGAGGAAACCCCCGGGGACACTCCGTGCAGTATTGGTGGAGGAAACCCCCGGGGACACTCCGTGCAGTATTGGTGGAGGAAACCACCTTGGACACTCCGTGCAGTATTGGTGGAGGAAACCCCCGGAGACACTCCGTACTGTATTGGTGGAAGAAACCCTCGGGGACACTCCGTGCAGAACTGGTGGAGGAAACCCCCGGGGATACTCCGTGCAGTATTGGTGGAGGAAACCCCCGGGGACACTCCGTGCAGTATTGGTGGAGGAAACCCCCGGGGACACTCCGTGCAGTATTGGTGGAGGAAACCCCGGGGACACTCCGTGCAGTATTGGTGGAGGAAACCACCGGGGACACTCCGTGCAGTATTGGTGGAGGAAACCCCCGCGGACACTCCGTGCAGTATTGGTGGAGGAAACCCCCGGGGACACTCCGTGCAGTATCGGTGGAGGAAACCCCCGGGGACACACCGTGCAGTATTGGTGGAGGGAGGAAACCCCCGGGGACACACCGTGCAGTATTGGTAGAGGAAACCCCCGGAGATACTCCGTGTAGTATTGGTAGAGGAAACCCCCGGAGACACTGCGTGTAGTATTGGTAGAGGAAACCCCCGGGGACATTCCATGCAGTATTGGTGGAGGAAACCCCCGGAGACACTCCGTGTAGTATTGGTAGAGGAAACCCCCGGGGACACTCCGTGCAGTATTGGTAGAGGAAACCCCCGGAGACACTCCGTGTAGTATTGGTAGAGGAAACCCCCGGAGATACTCCGTGTAGTATTGGTAGAGGAAACCCCCGGGGACACTCCGTGCAGTATTGGTGGAGGAAACCCCCGGAGACACTCCGTGTAGCATTGGTAGAGGAAACCCCCGGAGACACTCCGTGCAGTATTGGTGGAGGAAACCCCCGGGGACACTCCGTGCAGTATTGGTGGAGGAAACCCACGGGGACACTCCGTGCAGTATTTGTAGAGGAAACCCCCGGGGACATTCCATGCAGTATTGGTGGAGGAAACCCCCGGAGACACTCCGTGTAGTATTGGTAGAGGAAACCCCCGGGGACACTCCGTGCAGTATTGGTAGAGGAAACCCCCGGAGACACTCCGTGTAGTATTGGTAGAGGAAACCCCCGGAGACACTCCGTGTAGTATTGGTAGAGGAAACCCCCGGGGACACTCCGTGCAGTATTGGTGGAGGAAACCCCCGGAGACACTCCGTGCAGTATTGGTAGAGGAAACCCCCGGAGACACTCCGTGCAGTATTGGTGGAGGAAACCCCCGGAGACACTCCGTGTAGTATTGGTAGAGGAAACCCCCGGAGACACTCCGTGCAGTATTGGTGGAGGAAACCCCCGGAGACACTCCGTGTAGTATTGGTAGAGGAAACCCCCGGAGATACTCCGTGCAGTATTGGTGGAGGAAACGCCCGGGGACACTCCGTGTAGTATTGGTAGAGGAAACCCCCGGGGACACTCCGTGCAGTATTGGTGGAGGAAACCC
>CM026403.1:41555232-41562732 GCA_014843695.1 Archivesica marissinica
GTAGCCTTGGAACTCACCTAGTTAAGTATATTGGAACTCACCTAGTTAAGTATCTTGGAACTCACCTAGTTAAGTACATTGGAACTCACCTAGTTAAGTAGCTTGGAACTCACCTAGTTAAGTACATTGGAACTCACCTAGTTAAGTAGCTTGGAACTCACCTAGTTAAGTAGCTTGGAACTCACCTAGTAAGTACTTGGAACTCACCTAGTTAAGTAGCTTGGAACTCACCTAGTTAAGTAGCCTGGAACTCACCTAGTTAAGTAGCATTGGAACTCACCTAGTTAAGTAGCCTTGGAACTCACCTAGTTAAGTACATTGGAACTCACCTAGTTAGTAGCCTTGGAACTCCTAGTTAAGTAGCCTTGGAACTCACCTAGTTAAGTATCTTGGAACTCACCTAGTTAAGTACATTGGAACTCACCTCGTTAAGTACATTGGAACTCACCTAGTTAAGTACATTGGAACTCACCTAGTTAAGTACATTGGAACTCACCTAGTTAAGTACATTGGAACTCACCTAGTTAAGTACATTGGAACTCACCTAGTTAAGTAGCCTTGGAACTCACCTAGTTAAGTACCTTGGAACTCACCTAGTTAAGTACATTGGAACTCACCTAGTTAAGTAGCCTTGGAACTCACCTAGTTAAGTAGCCTTGGAACTCACCTAGTTAAGTACTTGGAACTCACCTAGTTAAGTAGCCTTGGAACTCACCTAGTTAAGTAGCCTTGGAACTCACCTAGTTAAGTATCTTGGAACTCACCTAGTTAAGTACATTGGAACTCACCTAGTTAAGTACATTGGAACTCACCTAGTTAAGTACATTGGAACTCACCTAGTTAAGTAGCCTTGGAACTCACCTAGTTAAGTAGCCTTGGAACTCACCTAGTTAAGTACCTTGGAACTCACCTAGTTAAGTACATTGGAACTAACCTAGTTAAGTACATTGGAACTCACCTAGTTAAGTACATTGGAACTCACCTAGTTAAGTAGCCTTGGAACTCACCTAGTTAAGTATCTTGGAACTCACCTAGTTAAGTAGCCTTGGAACTCACCTAGTTAAGTACATTGGAACTCACCTAGTTAAGTACATTGGAACTCACCTAGTTAAGTACATGGAACTCACCTAGTTAAGTACATTGGAACTCACCTAGTTAAGTACTTGGAACTCACCTAGTTAAGTACCTTGGAACTCACCTAGTTAAGTAGCATTGGAACTCACCTAGTTAAGTACTTGGAACTCACCTAGTTAAGTACTTGGAACTCACCTAGTTAAGTACATTGGAACTCACCTAGTTAAGTAGCCTTGGAACTCACCTAGTTATGTATCTTGGAACTCACCTAGTTAAGTACATTGGAACTCACCTCGTTAAGTACATTGGAACTCACCTAGTTAAGTACATTGGAACTCACCTAGTTAAGTAGCCTTGGAACTCACCTAGTTAAGTACATTGGAACTCACCTAGTTAAGTACATTGGAACTCACCTAGTTAAGTACATTGGAACTCACCTCGTTAAGTACATTGGAACTCACCTAGTTAAGTACATTGGAACTCACCTAGTTAAGTAGCCTTGGAACTCACCTAGTTAAGTACATTGGAACTCACCTAGTTAAGTAGCCTTGGAACTCACCTAGTTAAGTAGCCTTGGAACTCACCTAGTTAAGTATCTTGGAACTCACCTAGTTAAGTACATTGGAACTCACCTAGTTAAGTACATTGGAACTCACCTAGTTAAGTACATTGGAACTCACCTAGTTAAGTAGCCTTGGAACTCACCTAGTTAAGTACATTGGAACTCACCTAGTTAAGTAGCCTTGGAACTCACCTAGTTAAGTACATTGGAACTCACCTAGTTAAGTACATTGGAACTCACCTAGTTAAGTAGCCTTGGAACTCACCTAGTTAAGTACATTGGAACTCACCTAGTTAAGTACATTGGAACTCACCTAGTTAAGTAGCCTTGGAACTCACCTAGTTAAGTACCTTGGAACTCACCTAGTTAAGTACATTGGAACTCACCTAGTTAAGTACATTGGAACTCACCTAGTTAAGTACATTGGAACTCACCTAGTTAAGTACATTGGAACTCACCTAGTTAAGTACTTGGAACTCACCTAGTTAAGTACATTGGAACTCACCTAGTTAAGTACTTGGAACTCACCTAGTTAAGTACCTTGGAACTCACCTAGTTAAGTACATTGGAACTCACCTAGTTAAGTACTTGGAACTCACCTAGTTAAGTACTTGGAACTCACCTAGTTAAGTACATTGGAACTCACCTAGTTAAGTAGCCTTGGAACTCACCTAGTTAAGTACATTGGAACTCACCTAGTTAAGTACATTGGAACTCACCTAGTTAAGTAGCCTTGGAACTCACCTAGTTAAGTACATTGGAACTCACCTAGTTAAGTACATTGGAACTCACCTAGTTAAGTAGCCTTGGAACTCACCTAGTTAAGTACATTGGAACTCACCTAGTTAAGTAGCCTTGGAACTCACCTAGTTAAGTAGCCTTGGAACTCACCTAGTTAAGTACGGAACTCACCTAGTTAAGTACCTTGGAACTCACCTAGTTAAGTACATGGAACTCACTAGTTAGTAGCCTTGGAACTCACCTAGTTAAGTACTTGGAACTCACCTAGTTAAGTAGCCTTGGAACTCACCTAGTTAAGTACATTGGAACTCACCTAGTTAAGTACATGGAACTCACCTAGTTAAGTACCTTGGAACTCACCTAGTTAAGTACATTGGAACTCACCTAGTTAAGTAGCTTGGAACTCACCTAGTTAAGTACATTGGAACTCACCTAGTTAAGTAGCATTGGAACTCACCTAGTTAAGTAGCTTGGAACTCACCTAGTTAAGTACATGGAACTCACCTAGTTAAGTAGTGGAACTCACCTAGTTAAGTAGCCTTGGAACTCACCTAGTTAAGTAGCCTTGGAACTCACCTAGTTAAGTACATTGGAACTCACCTAGTTAAGTAGCCTTGGAACTCACCTAGTTAAGTAGCCTTGGAACTCACCTAGTTAAGTACATTGGAACTCACCTAGTTAAGTAGCCTTGGAACTCACCTAGTTAAGTAGCCTTGGAACTCACCTAGTTAAGTAGCTTTGGAACTCACCTAGTTAAGTACATTGGAACTCACCTAGTTAAGTAGCCTTGGAACTCACCTAGTTAAGTAGCCTTGGAACTCACCTAGTTAAGTAGCCTTGGAACTCACCTAGTTAAGTAGCCTTGGAACTCACCTAGTTAAGTACATTGGAACTCACCTAGTTAAGTAGCCTTGGAACTCACCTAGTTAAGTACATTGGAACTCACCTAGTTAAGTACATTGGAACTCACCTAGTTAAGTACTTGGAACTCACCTAGTTAAGTACATTGGAACTCACCTAGTTAAGTAGCCTTGGAACTCACCTAGTTAAGTAGCCTTGGAACTCACCTAGTTAAGTACATTGGAACTCACCTAGTTAAGTACATTGGAACTCACCTAGTTAAGTACATTGGAACTCACCTAGTTAAGTAGCCTTGGAACTCACCTAGTTAAGTACATTGGAACTCACCTAGTTAAGTAGCCTTGGAACTCACCTAGTTAAGTAGCCTTGGAACTCACCTAGTTAAGTAGCCTGGAACTCACCTAGTTAAGTACATTGGAACTCACCTAGTTAAGTAGCTTGGAACTCACCTAGTTAAGTAGCCTTGGAACTCACCTAGTTAAGTAGCCTTGGAACTCACCTAGTTAAGTACTTGGAACTCACCTAGTTAAGTACCTTGGAACTCACCTAGTTAAGTACATTGGAACTCACCTAGTTAAGTACATGGAACTCACCTAGTTAAGTACATTGGAACTCACCTAGTTAAGTACATTGGAACTCACCTAGTTAAGTACATTGGAACTCACCTAGTTAAGTACTTGGAACTCACCTAGTTAAGCCTTGGAACTCACCTAGTTAAGTACATTGGAACTCACCTAGTTAAGTACATTGGAACTCACCTAGTTAAGTACATTGGAACTCACCTAGTTAAGTACATTGGAACTCACCTAGTTAAGTACATTGGAACTCACCTAGTTAAGTAGCCTTGGAACTCACCTAGTTAAGTACATTGGAACTCACCTAGTTAAGTACATTGGAACTCACCTCGTTAAGTACATTGGAACTCACCTAGTTAAGTACATTGGAACTCACCTAGTTAAGTACATTGGAACTCACCTAGTTAAGTACATTGGAATTCACCTAGTTAAGTACATTGGAACTCACCTAGTTAAGTACATTGGAACTCACCTAGTTAAGTACATTGGAACTCACCTAGTTAAGTATCTTGGAACTCACCTAGTTAAGTAGCCTTGGAACTCACCTAGTTAAGTACATTGGAACTCACCTAGTTAAGTATCTTGGAACTCACCTAGTTAAGTAGCCTTGGAACTCACCTAGTTAAGTAGCCTTGGAACTCACCTAGTTATGTATCTTGGAACTCACCTAGTTAAGTACATTGGAACTCACCTCGTTAAGTACATTGGAACTCACCTAGTTAAGTACATTGGAACTCACCTAGTTAAGTACATTGGAACTCACCTAGTTAAGTAGCCTTGGAACTCACCTAGTTAAGTACATTGGAACTCACCTAGTTAAGTACATTGGAACTCACCTAGTTAAGTAGCCTTGGAACTCACCTAGTTAAGTAGCCTTGGAACTCACCTAGTTAAGTACATTGGAACTCACCTAGTTAGGTATCTTGGAAATCACCTAGTTAAGTATCTTGGAAATCACCTAGTTAAGTACTCTGGAACGCACCTAGTTAAGTACATTGGAACTCACCTAGTTAAGTACATTGGAACTCACCTAGTTAAGTATCTTGGAACTCACCTAGTTAAGTATCTTGGAACTCACCTAGTTAAGTAGCCTTGGAACTCAACTAGTTAAGTACATTGGAACTCACCTAGTTAAGTATCTTGGAACTCACCTAGTTAAGTAGCCTTGGAACTCACCTAGTTAAGTAGCCTTGGAACTCACCTAGTTATGTATCTTGGAACTCACCTAGTTAAGTACATTGGAACTCACCTCGTTAAGTACATTGGAACTCACCTAGTTAAGTACATTGGAACTCACCTAGTTAAGTACATTGGAACTCACCTAGTTAAGTAGCCTTGGAACTCACCTAGTTAAGTACATTGGAACTCACCTAGTTAAGTACATTGGAACTCACCTAGTTAAGTACATTGGAACTCACCTAGTTAAGTACATTGGAACTCACCTAGTTAAGTACATTGGAACTCACCTAGTTAAGTAGCCTTGGAACTCACCTAGTTAAGTACATTGGAACTCACCTAGTTAAGTAGCCTTGGAACTCACCTAGTTAAGTACATTGGAACTCACCTAGTTAAGTACATTGGAACTCACCTAGTTAAGTACATTGGAACTCACCTAGTTAAGTACATTGGAACTCACCTAGTTAAGTACATTGGAACTCACCTAGTTAAGTAGCCTTGGAACTCACCTAGTTAAGTAGCCTTGGAACTCACCTAGTTAAGTACATTGGAACTCACCTAGTTAAGTACATTGGAACTCACCTAGTTAAGTACATTGGAACTCACCTAGTTAAGTACATTGGAACTCACCTAGTTAAGTACATTGGAACTCACCTAGTTAAGTACATTGGAACTCACCTAGTTAAGTACATTGGAACTCACCTAGTTAAGTACATTGGAACTCACCTAGTTAAGTAGCCTTGGAACTCACCTAGTTAAGTACATTGGAACTCACCTAGTTAAGTAGTCTTGGAACTCACCTAGTTAAGTACATTGGAACTCACCTAGTTAAGTAGCATTGGAACTCACCTAGTTAAGTAGCCTTGGAACTCACCTAGTTAAGTACATTGGAACTCACCTAGTTAAGTAGCTTTGGAACTCACCTAGTTAAGTAGCCTTGGAACTCACCTAGTTAAGTAGCCTTTGAACTCACCTAGTTAAGTAGCCTTGGAACTCACCTAGTTAAGTAGCCTTGGAACTCACCTAGTTAAGTAGCCTTGGAACTCACCTAGTTAAGTAGCCTTGGAACTTACCTAGTTAAGTACATTGGAACTCACCTAGTTAAGTAGCCTTGGAACTCACCTAGTTAAGTAGCCTTGGAACTCACCTAGTTAAGTAGCCTTGGAACTCACCTAGTTAAGTACATTGGAACTCACCTAGTTAAGTACATTGGAACTCACCTAGTTAAGTAGCCTTGGAACTCACCTAGTTAAGTACATTGGAACTCACCTAGTTAAGTAGCCTTGGAACTCACCTAGTTAAGTACATTGGAACTCACCTAGTTAAGTATCTTGGAACTCACCTAGTTAAGTAGCCTTGGAACTCACCTAGTTAAGTACTCTGGAACTCACCTAGTTAAGTACATTGGAACTCACCTAGTTAAGTATCTTGGAACTCACCTAGTTAAGTACTCTGGAACTCACCTAGTTAAGTAGCCTTGGAACTCACCTAGTTAAGTACATTGGAACTCACCTAGTTAAGTAGCCTTGGAACTCACCTAGTTAAGTAGCCTTGGAACTCACCTAGTTAAGTAGCTTGGAACTCACCTAGTTAAGTAGCCTTGGAACTCACCTAGTTAAGTACATTGGAACTCACCTAGTTAAGTACATTGGAACTCACCTAGTTAAGTAGCCTTGGAACTCACCTAGTTAAGTAGCCTTGGAACTCACCTAGTTAAGTAGCCTTGGAACTCACCTAGTTAAGTAGCCTTGGAACTCACCTAGTTAAGTACATTGGAACTCACCTAGTTAAGTACATTGGAACTCACCTAGTTAAGTACATTGGAACTCACCTAGTTAAGTAGCCTTGGAACTCACCTAGTTAAGTACATTGGAACTCACCTAGTTAAGTAGCCTTGGAACTCACCTAGTTAAGTAGCCTTGGAACTCACCTAGTTAAGTAGCCTTGGAACTCACCTAGTTAAGTACATTGGAACTCACCTAGTTAAGTAGCCTTGGAACTCACCTAGTTAAGTAGCCTTGGAACTCACCTAGTTAAGTACATTGGAACTCACCTAGTTAAGTACATTGGAACTCACCTAGTTAAGTACCTTGGAACTCACCTAGTTAAGTAGCCTTGGAACTCACCTAGTTAAGTAGCCTTGGAACTCACCTAGTTAAGTACATTGGAACTCACCTAGTTAAGTACCTTGGAACTCACCTAGTTAAGTACATTGGAACTCACCTAGTTAAGTACCTTGGAACTCACCTAGTTAAGTAGCCTTGGAACTCACCTAGTTAAGTACATTGGAACTCACCTAGTTAAGTACATTGGAACTCACCTAGTTAAGTAGCCTTGGAACTCACCTAGTTAAGTACCTTGGAACTCACCTAGTTAAGTAGCCTTGGAACTCACCTAGTTAAGTAGCCTTGGAACTCACCTAGTTAAGTATCTTGGAACTCACCTAGTTAAGTACATTGGAACTCACCTAGTTAAGTAGCCTTGGAACTCACCTAGTTAAGTACATTGGAA
>CM026403.1:41567732-41572786 GCA_014843695.1 Archivesica marissinica
TGAATTGGTAAACAACGTTAATGATAATACAAACGACGATTTAACATACGTGTATACAGCATACATTTCAAACATCTAAGTGAATACCCTACTGGTGCATATATGTTTCTGGTATATTATTTTCAGTTTTACGACGGATGATGGTTCATTAGTAAGTGACGTCATCGTTAACAATGAAGTTAGGCTATTATCGGTAGTCATAGATTATTCGACACCGTCATCACCTGTATTTACGGATACCGCCGACACTGATCTAGGTTGTGATTTCCAGGTAGGAATTCGACATCTAACATGCAGTTTTCATTATTTATTGTCCAACAATGATTATGTTCATATAAAAGGGGACAAATTCACAGCTTGCGCTGTACACACACCACCCTGCAATAACTGCATTATTCACTAACGGTAACATGGGGGCGCACCTGCGCCACCCCCACAAGATTGCACGATCGCAAAGTATTATTTGAAAACCCAATAAGTAAGTAAGTAAGTAATTTTTTTATTATAGTGACATGTGCATATATACAATGACAAAGAACAAATAGTTAAATTGTTTTATTATAGTGACGTGTGCATATATACAATGACAAAGAACAAATAGTTAAATTGTTTTATTATAGTGACGTGTGCATATATACAATGACAAAGAACAAATAGTTAAATTGTTTTATTATAGTGACATGTGCATATATACAATGACAAAGAACAAATAGTTAAAAACACAATCAAGCACCCGGCCCAATGGGCCTATATGTCACCAAAATTATATACAAAATGTATGGTTCAAAATTAAACATATGTATATGAATTAATATGAATCGCACATTTGAGATAGATAGATAGATTCTTTTATAGTACAATAGTAATATATATATCAAATAAATATTTTTGTACAAGCCAATAATTAACCTTTCACAATCCAGCCATATGTTATGTTATATTTTTCGAAAATAAAAATAATTCAGTTTCACAAGGCGTGACAAGAACACGAAAAATAAACTAGTTCTACCTCGCTAACATGAAATCCAGGACACCCCCAACCCACCGTGTGTGTATTTTGAATTGTCGTGACTATTCATAATTGTCACAAAAATATGAACACATATTCAAGCTGCTACAACTACAACCGGATTGGCAAGTATCGGTACTTTACGAATTGGTCCAAATCCGGATCGGCAAATATCGGTACGTTACGAATTGGTCCAAAACCGGATCGGCAAATATCGGTACTTTACGAATTGATCCCAAATCCGGATCGGCAATTATCGGTACTTTACGAATTGGTCCAAAACCGGATCGGCAAATATCGGTACTTTACGAATTGGTCCAAAACCGGATCGGCAAATATCGGTACTTTACGAATTGGTCCAAAACCGGATCGGCAAATATCGGTACTTTTACGAATTGGTCCAAAACCGGATCGGCAAATATCGGTACTTTACTACGAATTGGTCCAAAACCGGATCGGCAAATATCGGTACTTTACGAATTGGTCCAAAACCGGATCGGCAAATATCGGTACTTTACTACGAATTGGTCCAAAACCGGATCGGCAAATATCGGTACTTTACTACGAATTGGTCCAAAACCGGATCGGCAAATATCGATACTTTACGAATTGGTCCAAAAAAGAGTCAGAGAAATCCTTAACAGAAATTCCCCACAACAGATATATTCATACAAGAATATGTAAGAACTAGCATATATATTACATTCAATAATAAAATGGTACTCATCTTCAATTATGTTACAGATTAATCATTTTCTTTCAGATACAGGTGTTCGTACAGGCCTAGACATAGACCTTTATTTATAACCTATGTGTTGACAGTCTTTTATTAACAGTAAAACACTCTAGATATTGTTGAAATCTAAAACAAGATATATTCCTATAAAACAATGCTCTACTAGAATTATTCAATCTTGCATTCCAGTTCTGTATAAATTGGTCATTTAATTTTTGTTTACAGTAGCAAGGAATATATCAACATTTCTAACGCCTTGGTATAACCAAGTACCCACACAACCAAGTGAACATAGTAAATCTTTCAATAGATTTCAAGATTCTTAGCAACTCTTTTATAATTTGAAACATTTGTATATTTTTGTGTGATGTACCTCCTAGTTCACCATATACAAAATCATTTTGCGAAGTCTTTTTAGCTCCTAATAACATTTTACAAAACTGCATATGGACCTTTCAATTGACAAATCATTAGCGAAACCTACTACTTCACAACAATAATTCAGAATTGGCGACACTGATTTATCAAACAAGTATACATATCCTGTGTCTTGGCTGTATAAAATTATATAGATTTATTCTTTATTTCAGTCTCATCCTTGTACAATACATAAAATATGCACACCAAATTATCGTGGAAAAGTACAACACCATTCATTATAAAATAATTATGAGAGACTTATCTAATCACAGACAGGCGGATCTGTAGTCCAGTGGTAACACGCCAGACTGGTAATCCAGGGATCACAGGTTCGATCCCCCGTCTGACCCTAATAAAATTAAGTCTTTCAGATGGGACGTTAAACCGAGGTCTCGTGTTGGTGCTTTACACCATGCACGTAAAAGAACCAGAGGAGACTCTGGAATGGGTCTCTCTCTGTATCATTGCACTATCCTCCAACAATCTAAAATGACTAATCTCTTCAGGAGGCGTCGCTCATATGAGCAACCGGTAGCGACGATAAATAAACGTAAAAAAATCAATATCTAATCACAGATATCACAGTCGACTGACATATTATTATATTTACATATTAAAACCGAGGAACAGTCGCTAATTGAAAATTAAATACTTATTAAAACAAGAAATTTTGAAATAATGAAATGGGAAAAAAGCACTAATGCACAATTAAGAAATGTTTTAAAAAATCAGTTATCTGCCTCGATCAGATCGCGGTTGAACTAATTAGCAGCTGATTCTCGGAATGGATAAGGGACACACCATTGATAAAACAAATGGATACATTATTTACATAAATAAAAACAGCGTCTTTGAAGAATATAAAAACAGGTTTTGGCAGCAATTCTAATCAGAGAGTATATATGTAAACTAATACAAATACTTGCTTAAGAGATCTTGCCTGCATGTTAATTCAAAGATAATTCATGTTTGCTCCCCTTGAAAACCAACAACTGCAGCAACAACATAATTCTGGTACATTAAGTCATGTCGAATTCTTTTCAGACTATTGATGCTACTGCGGGACAATTCACGTTCTATTTGCGGGGATTAGCGTCGACTACAGAAACGAATGCTGCTGATAGAGAGTACATACTCACGTCGACCGGATCGGAAGTATCAAACGATAGGGAAAGTGGCTCTACAACGTACGTGGAGTTTGGTTATGTACTTGAATCAAGAACTTTCATATAAAACATACCTCTATTTTTTTCGGATTGCAACACTTATTAACTAACCCTTTGCATGCTGAGTAAATAAAATTACATGTGCAAACACCTGGCTCTATGTTATTTGCAAAAGCAATCTTATCTGCCGCTAGCGTGCAACGGGTTAATACGGAACACAACAGAACAACATTTTATTATCAGACTTGCACATAGTACATAATCATATAATACATAGTATATAATATAGTTATTTACATCACGTGACTTGTTTAGTTACATATTCAAGTGTGTTCATTGTATTAGTAACAGAGGATGAACATTATATTTAAGCAGAATATCGTATACTATCAAGTAGGCCTACATTTAACAAGAAGAAACAATTTTATTAGATACAAATTAGTATGGTTATTTGTCTTTAATATAATTATGTAAATGGAAATTATTTATCAAGGAAGACATTATACTGTCGTTAGAGAGTTTCTGGGTTACAAAGCTCTTTTCAAATAATTTGCTAATTTAAATAGGATTGATTTATCGGATGTATTTAATAGTTCTAGATATTTATACACGGACGGTCTTCTGTAATAGTACGGCTTTAAATACTTATGTCGAATGTTAATGTAGCATGGACAAACACAAGCAAAGTGATATTCATCTTCTAAGTCATTGGTATTACAGTTAATGCAATATCGTTCATTTAGTTTATACAAATTTATTTTAGCTCGATTGCGAAACAAGTTATTTCAACTTATATAAATCACTCTCGAGACCTCATTCCTGATGGAATCCATTGCCACGAGGGAGAGAGAAGAGGCAATGTGGAATTTAAATGCCTTGCCTAAGGGCACAATCGTAACGGCTCCAGTGGGTATTCTAGGTATTCTATTGTGCGCATAGCGACCAGTTTGTATCATTAGAGAGTGGGCAGTTAAGCGTAATCTAGATATATAAACCTTGGTAAGACATCTAAGTAAATCTCGTACTCAAAATGAAGTTTAAATAATTTATAAGTCTCAAGTATTGGTGAAGTTTCGAGAGAACCACACCTTTGCTGTATGAATGAGTCAATTATGCGTTGTTTGAAATCACTGATGAAGAAAGAAGGATTATCTACGCGTTGTTCTTCATAAGCAAAGCCATAGTCGCACAGCAACTTTTTAAAACTTGCGACCCAATTTTTACGTCCCAGTCTACAGTCTGAGAGTGCTTGCTTGTAAACAGTTTCTAAATCTATAGTATCCGTGTTAATAAGTTTACACCAATATTTAATTATTCGAATATAGCGTATAACATAGAGTAGGTAACGTCCTAATTCACCATAATCACCGGACGTGCTGGTACTGCATCGAACATTAAGAAGTATTTTGCAGAATTTTAAATGAATCATTTCTATTCCGGTATATTTAGAACCCCCAGTCCTCGGACCCATAGCTTAGCGTAGAACCAACAAAGGCATCAAACAATGAATTTTGGGTTTCATTTTAACTTTTATGCAATTTAACCATACTATGTTAAGAAAAATTGCCGGTATAGTTAAACACTATATTAGCATGGAGTCCTAGCTATATTAGCATGGAGTCCTAGCTATATTAGCATGGAGTCCTAGCTATATTAGCATGGAGTCCTAGCTATATTAGCATGGAGTCCTAGCTATATTAGCATGGAGTCCTAGCTATATTAG
>CM026403.1:41573786-41598504 GCA_014843695.1 Archivesica marissinica
TATCAAACGATAGGGAAAGTGGCTCTACAACGTACGTGGAGTTTGGTTATGTACTTGAATCAAGAACTTTCATATAAAACATACCTCTATTTTTTTCGGATTGCAACACTTATTAACTAACCCTTTGCATGCTGAGTAAATAAAATTACATGTGCAAACACCTGGCTCTATGTTATTTGCAAAAGCAATCTTATCTGCCGCTAGCGTGCAACGGGTTAATACGGAACACAACAGAACAACATTTTATTATCAGACTTGCACATAGTACATAATCATATAATACATAGTATATAATATAGTTATTTACATCACGTGACTTGTTTAGTTACATATTCAAGTGTGTTCATTGTATTAGTAACAGAGGATGAACATTATATTTAAGCAGAATATCGTATACTATCAAGTAGGCCTACATTTAACAAGAAGAAACAATTTTATTAGATACAAATTAGTATGGTTATTTGTCTTTAATATAATTATGTAAATGGAAATTATTTATCAAGGAAGACATTATACTGTCGTTAGAGAGTTTCTGGGTTACAAAGCTCTTTTCAAATAATTTGCTAATTTAAATAGGATTGATTTATCGGATGTATTTAATAGTTCTAGATATTTATACACGGACGGTCTTCTGTAATAGTACGGCTTTAAATACTTATGTCGAATGTTAATGTAGCATGGACAAACACAAGCAAAGTGATATTCATCTTCTAAGTCATTGGTATTACAGTTAATGCAATATCGTTCATTTAGTTTATACAAATTTATTTTAGCTCGATTGCGAAACAAGTTATTTCAACTTATATAAATCACTCTCGAGACCTCATTCCTGATGGAATCCATTGCCACGAGGGAGAGAGAAGAGGCAATGTGGAATTTAAATGCCTTGCCTAAGGGCACAATCGTAACGGCTCCAGTGGGTATTCTAGGTATTCTATTGTGCGCATAGCGACCAGTTTGTATCATTAGAGAGTGGGCAGTTAAGCGTAATCTAGATATATAAACCTTGGTAAGACATCTAAGTAAATCTCGTACTCAAAATGAAGTTTAAATAATTTATAAGTCTCAAGTATTGGTGAAGTTTCGAGAGAACCACACCTTTGCTGTATGAATGAGTCAATTATGCGTTGTTTGAAATCACTGATGAAGAAAGAAGGATTATCTACGCGTTGTTCTTCATAAGCAAAGCCATAGTCGCACAGCAACTTTTTAAAACTTGCGACCCAATTTTTACGTCCCAGTCTACAGTCTGAGAGTGCTTGCTTGTAAACAGTTTCTAAATCTATAGTATCCGTGTTAATAAGTTTACACCAATATTTAATTATTCGAATATAGCGTATAACATAGAGTAGGTAACGTCCTAATTCACCATAATCACCGGACGTGCTGGTACTGCATCGAACATTAAGAAGTATTTTGCAGAATTTTAAATGAATCATTTCTATTCCGGTATATTTAGAACCCCCAGTCCTCGGACCCATAGCTTAGCGTAGAACCAACAAAGGCATCAAACAATGAATTTTGGGTTTCATTTTAACTTTTATGCAATTTAACCATACTATGTTAAGAAAAATTGCCGGTATAGTTAAACACTATATTAGCATGGAGTCCTAGCTATATTAGCATGGAGTCCTAGCTATATTAGCATGGAGTCCTAGCTATATTAGCATGGAGTCCTAGCTATATTAGCATGGAGTCCTAGCTATATTAGCATGGAGTCCTAGCTATATTAGCATGGAGTCCTAGCTATATTAGCATGGAAGTTAGCTATTTAGCATGGAGTCCTAGCTATATTAGCATGGAGTCCTAGCTATATTAGCATGGAGTCCTAGTTATATTAGCATGAGTCCTAGCTATATTAGCATGGAGTCCTAGCATATTAGCATTGGGTCCTAGCTATATTAGCATGGAGTCCTAGCTTATTAGCATGGAGTCCTAGCTATATTAGCATGGAGTCCTAGCTATATTAGCATGGAGTCCTAGCTATATTAGCATGGAGTCGTCCTAGCTATTTAGCATGGAGTCTAGTATATTAGCATGAGTTAGCTATATTAGCATGGAGTCCTGCTATATTAGCATGGAGTCCTAGCTATATTAGCATGGAGTCCTAGCTATATTAGCATGGAGTCCTAGCTATATTAGCATGGAGTCCTAGCTTATTAGCATGGAGTCCTAGCTATATTAGCATGGAGTCCTAGCTATATTAGCATGGAGTCCTAGCTATATTAGCATGGAGTCCTAGCTATATTAGCATGGAGTCCTAGCTATATTAGCATGGAGTCCTAGCTATATTAGCATGGAGTCCTAGCTATATTAGCATGGAGTCCCCAGATTGTACAATATGTGTCCAGACAATCAAACTGTTTTGCAAATCCTGAGGTGATTTACCCAGACTGGCCATGTCATCCGCAAACAATAGTAGTATCAATACAATATCATCTAGCTGCATACCAGAATCAATGTTATTTTGTAAATGTAACTCAATGTCCTCAATGAATAATGTAAATACTAATGGGGACATTACCTCCCCTTGTCTTAGACCAACCGCGTACTCAAACTACTACAATGTTTTACACAAGACTTAACATTATCATACATATCTTTGACAATACGGAGTGTCTTCCCCTGTATACCTGACTTATACAGTTTTAGCCATAGGGCATTTCTATAGATTGTGTCGAAACAACGTTTTAAATCGACATATAACACATACAAGCGACTATTACTATTCAGATACTTCTGTATGATTGACTGTAAAATAAATATAGCATCACAAAAATCTCGAAGAAAATCGATTGTTTACTTTGTGTGAAAAGTTGACAAAATGGCGGCGCCTCACTCTCAGTACTCCGGATTGACGTCACATGTTTTCGACTAACTGTGGAAATTGCCTACATCATTTGTATGTAAACAACAGTTCTTTTTAACAAAACAATATAAATAAGGAACACTCTTTAATATCAGGCTTAATGTATCATTTTCACTCAAAATTCATTTGTTGGACAGCATTTTGTCTGTATACTGTATCTAAAACACTAACATTTAAGTTTCATTAAATATAATTAATATTCGATATATAATACAATATATGTAATTTCGTATACATTTATATAGGATTTAATATTCCATTTCGTATTTCAGGCGTACTGACACTAACTTTAATAACAGGCTTAAAACATATCGTATGAAATAAAAGATATTTGAAAAATTCAAATTTGACGTAATTGTAGCAATGCTGCTACACATTCTTACATTATACTTTGTATAATTATGTTCAATTAGTAAAGTGTTTTTTGCGATAAAACAAACCAAGTCGATCGATCACGCACTTGTTTACAATCTGAACGCATTGTCCGCACTTGTTTACATTCGGAATGCATCGTCCCCATTTGTCCCACGTTGTCTTTTTTAATTGAATTACTTGATATGTCGATTCATACCTATGTTATTTAAGTCTTTTAGGGACATGTCTACATCCCCGCGAGGGGTTCGACATTAGAGGAAGATATATATATAGTATTTCATGTTCCAAATATGTTGACATTCCAACGTTGTTTTCTACATCCGCTGTTGTTTCACGCATGCGCGCTGTGCGTGTTTACATTTCGTGTGTTGATAAACACATTTCGTTTGTTGATAAATAATTCGCGTATACGACGGTGTATATTTATTGGATTTTTACCGTTTCTGAGCGACTATTTCGATTGTTGTAAATACACATACATTAGTATTTATATTTTACCAAAAACATCCTTTATTACGATATAGTGCTGCTTTAATGTATCATTTTCACTCAGAATTCATTTGGTGGACATTCAAAATTCATTTGTTTGACAAAATATTGTCTATAACATTACAATTTAGTTTGACTGAGACAAACACACGGGGCATAGGAAGTTGTCACCCTCCTAATTACTCTGATTGGGCGCAGAACCGTAAATGGACCCATCAATTGCATACATCACACGGTGCCCAACAGAGAATAATTACGTTTACACAACCATGTATATCAGTTGGAGTAACTATGTGACAACACATGGTCCTGAAGGTGAGAAACGGAGAAAAACGCTATTATTCATAATGATACAGTGTGTGTAATAACGGACGAACAATGAGACATATTTAAACTTTATTTAGTTTGTACAAATTTAGTTTAGCTCGATTGCGAAACAAGTTATTTCAACTTATATAAATCACTCTCGAGACCTCGTTCCTGATGGAATCCATCGCCACGAGGGAGAGAGGAGGCAACGTGGAATTTAAATGCCTTGCCTAAGGGCACAATCGTAACGGCTCCAGTGGGGCTCGAACTCCGGACCTTTCGCACCTGAAGCGAACGCGCATCCACTGCGCTATCACGACTTCCACAAACTTTATTTATATTACAACGATTGCGAATTCATTAGGATATACTAATTTATAATTAACAGTTTATGTTTGTAAGAAAACGGTAACAATACAAAAGTGTATGCAACAACGGAAGAATACGAAATACAAGCACACAGTGCAATGGAGCGACTCAATTTCTGCACAAACAACAACACTTTAATAATAATAATAATAATAGTAACAATAATAATAATGATCAATATTCCATAACGCCCTCAAAACGATTATATAATCATACACATGTGATCAATACATCAATGTATATACTTGCTTGATAGTCCTCGTACATATGTGATCAATACATCAATGTATATACTTGCTTGGTGGTCCTTTTAGACTAGAGATTGCGGAGATAGATGTACAGTCATAAACCATGGCAGCTTGGCCCTGGTGGAATTAGAATATGTAATGGCTATTTGCTACTATATTGATCTCAGGCCATTTAAAATGGAAACTTGTATACTGAGTAATGTACAACATAATGGTGCTAAAGAGACGTTCACAGGCTGGGGAACGTAATCAATAATTATTGAACTGATTTGGAATGCTACCGGCTCGATGTAAATACAAATAATGCACAAAGGTCATATCAATTATGTGTGTTTTACGTTTATTTATCGTCGCTACCGGTTGCCCATATGAGCGACGCCTCCTGAAGAGATTAGTCATTTTAGATTTTTGGAGGATAGTGCAATGATACAAACAGAGACCCATTCCAGAGTTTCCTCTGGGTCTTTTACGTGCACGGTGTAAAGCACCGACACGAGACCTCGAGACCATCTGAACGACTGTTAATTGTATTAGGGTCAGACGGGGGGTCGAATCTGTGATCCCTCGATTACCAGTCCAGCGTGTTACCACTGGACTACATATCCGTCTGTGAAAGATTGTAAGTGCACAAAGTATTTTTATTTCCGGTAATTGGAGCGTGAAATATCGCGTGATATCTCGTGACTTGCTATTCACAGTTAGGCTAAAACCCGTTCTGGCCGAAAATTCTTCACGGCGGGAAATAACCCCTTCTGTCCACGTATCAGGAAAATATCCTATCGATAAAATGGCATTAAATATATCACATAAATGAGAACTTAGAATATCAATACTTTCGATGAAATATTCGTTTAACAGGAAATCACTACAGGCCGTTTTACCTGCCTTCGGTGTTTTGACTGCAGATAAAATATCTGTAATTGTGATACATGTATATCCAATGCTTCACACCCATCTGCATTGTTATCATTAACAGCATGATGGTTTATACATTTTAATTGATCGGTTCATAGGGCCGCAAAATAGTTTAAAACGTATTTAAGGGGTGTGTGTTTTTACGTTTATTTATCGTCGCTACCGGTTGCCCATATGAGCGACGCCTCCTGAAGAGATTAGTTATTTTAGATTTTGGAGAATAGTGCATGATACAGACAGAGACCAATTCCAGAATCTCCTCTGGTTCTTTTACGTGCACGGTGTAAAGCACGGACACGAGACCTCGGTTTAACGTCCCATCTGAAAGACTGTTAATTTTAGTAGGGTCAGACGGGGGATCGATCCCTGGATTACCAGTCCAGCGTGTTACCACTGAGCTATAGATCCGTCTGTGTATTTAAGGGGAATATCGTTACCGTAGTGGAAGTCGTGATAGCGCAGTGGATACGCGTTCGCTTCAGGTGCGAAAGGTCCGGAGTTCGAGCCCCGCTGGAGCCGTTACGATTGTGTCCTTAGGCAAGGCATTTAAATTCCACGTTGCCTCTTCTCTCCCTCGTGGCGATGGATTCCATCAGGAATGAGGTCTCGAGAGCGATTTATATAAGTTGAAAGAACTTGTTTCGCAATCGAGCTAAAATAAATTTGTATAAACTATCGTTACCAATATTAGTACTGTTTCCTAAACTATTTCCAAAATTGTTTAAGCTTCGAAATTCGTAAACTGTTCAATATATTGCTTAATTCGTACCTGCGGCGCTTACGACCACATACATCTTTGTATTTCTATTAACAGTGACAGTCGTAAGCATATTCACGATTCGCATCTTTCTAAGACTAACTACAAACACGTAATGCTTGTAAATAACAGTTGCGGGCATTCAAAATCAAACCATTCCTTATTATTTAAAAGAGATTGGTCGAGAAACGTTGATTTATTTGTGTAAGCAGAACATTTGATAAATAATGGATAGGCAACGCCACGGGTAGTATCGGTAAATTTGTTAATACTATCATTTATCGAAGATAGATAGATATATATCTTTATTACCTCCACAATGGGAGAGCATCATAATTATGTCGAACATATACGAGTAAAGCATGTAACAAAACAGAAAATACAGATACATATGGTATGTACATATGTGCATGAAATTAAACAGTGTTAATGTCCTTTTCAACATTTTGTTGACGGAATAAAATTAGATTAATCCAATACTGAATATTGTCGAAACGATTCGCACGGTCCAGAGTAGGCAGCATAGTAAACAATCATGTATTGTGTCATGTCTATATGTATGTCTGGTAAGGCTGAATTTAGTTATCAGTTTAACATTGAATGAATTGCCTTAGCACTAGCTAACAGTATGTTTTGCCTGAAAAAACCCACCAATATCATATTGGTAAAGACCAGCCAGCAAATGACATATTTGGTTAATTGGTTGTTGGGAGATAAAGTCCATGTATATACGGGTATTAGTATGTGTTACAATAGTCGTCCATAAACATTTTCGCCGAGCTTCATTTTTGCAGCAAAAGTATATTTTGTGGACGATGAGATTATCAACTAGTCATTTATCACACAGTTCAGCTCTATAAAAAGAGACAAGTTTATTTAACGCATGTACCGTAGTAGTTAAGCAGTACTCCTTAGATGACGGATATTGTTAACATAGCTTCCATAAGTAACAGAGTGCATTTTCGATAAATAAACCTTTATATATATTAGTAGGTATCGTAGCGCAGACTCAAGATGCTATACTAGTATATGCATACTTATAAACATGTCTTTGTAGAACATATTTCCAAACATACTTTGTCGGCAATGTCGATGTTTCCAAATAAATATTCAAGTAATCAATGAGATTGTATTTTCGAAGAATAATAACATGTATTTCTGCGATGAACACAAGATTTAGCATGGGTGCCAGTCTGTCGATTTTTCACTTTTTAACTTCTGGCAAAATGACAGCCTGGGGAAACTTGATTTCCGATCGTAGCGCTATCTACTAGATGTAGATTTGAAGAACGACAACTCTTCTCTACAAGATAATATCGGTAAATATAGAAACAGACTTCTATCGGAAATCGCCGAACAGGCTCGATTATACACTATTATTGCGAATATACACGAATGTTCCCGTATAATCATTTACATTGCAAACATAAAATTTCCCGTTTCTGTGTTATATGGACGAGATGGCGGGTTTTAACTATTACGTTTAGATGATAGTTTTCGGCGTAATTGAACTAAGGATGACTTAAATATTGAGTAAATATGTCATATCAGATGCACACTGTACTTTTTAAAATTATTTATCGTTCCGTTGACCCCTAAACAATGGCGGCCAATTATAACGTTTATCAACATTGCAGTGCCCGCTTTCGATTCAAATACGTCATTAATTTAAGCCACGTGCCAATATGCCTATTAATAGGAGTCAATAATTACACGGACAATCCCCCAAGTTTCCCCAGGCGCTGACATGATCAGAAACTCAATACGACCCAATTAATAGTCTCGGTGTTAAATATATATTTATTTGACTGACCAGGCAAAATATATCGACGCCTGTTGCCAGGCTACCCAAGAGTCTGCCTTTCATTATAGTTCTGATATATGACAAGTCTATTGGTAACTATTTTCTTGGTCAGGTAATGACAGCGGAGTCTGCAGAGTTGCCACAGGAACATTGCACGCATCTATATAGCGCATTTGGCATAACTATTGTTTAATAAAGATGTGAAAGGGTTGAGGGTATTCGTGCTTATACCACTGTTTGAAATATTAAGAAACGTCCCTCGCAATTTAGAGCTTGCAGCATGCAACGAGTAATTTATCCTCATGTATTTATCATTGATAATTCCAAGGTGTATGTACTTTATATCGTTCTGTACAGCTTCATTCCTAAGTTGCCAAGACCTAGAACTCTTTACAAAGTATTGCTTAGATTCATTGAATACGATCACAGCACATTTGTTTGGGTTCTATTCGAATCTCTATTGTAACGAATATAGATAACAGATGTTCAACATTTTATCTAGGCCGTGTTTGGACATTGAGAAAAGTACCATATCATCTGCTACGGTAGGGCTGCATATATCCATGTTATAAATACAAAATCCGAGCTTTGATCTCTCTAATTCCTTGATAAGTCCATTTATGAATAATACATAAAGATTCGGTGAGCTCTTCCCGCCCTGTCGTGTACCTTATGAGGCTAATATATGTTCGGAATATCTGTACACCCAGGTTACATTCATTTAGTTTAAAGATGAGGCCATTATGCCATACTCTGTCAAATGCTTGACAACTGTCAACGTAGCAGACGAATGCCTTGCTGTGATTTTCCTTTGCATAAAGAATGGACTCTGTCAGAGAAAAGATGTCATGACACAGCCTAACTGTTGCTGGAAACCTCCTTGTTGTGGACTTACTTGGTTCAAAATGTCTCTCTTTGAGCGTAGCAACAAAATACCTTCAAATCATTTCAAGATTGTTGAGGTCAATGTGATTGTTCTATAATTGTGTGGGCCATCCTTCCATTTCCTATCACATGTGTGCAAGGTCACTATCACCCCGCGGTTCATCTTCGGTGGGACATAGTTATGGGTAGCCACTGCAGAATAAAGTCTGGATAACGCCCACATTAAGTTATCTCCACCAAACATTATGTGTGCATAGTACACATTGTCATGCCCACACATTTTACCTCGTTTAATAATGCCTGGTGTTATACGTACACTACTAGTATTCAGGAATTAAAATACAGACGTTTTCCATATAGCGTCATAATTGTCATTGTCTGTAGGGGTATACAACTTTTTCAAAGTACTGCTTCCATTGACGTGTAATGGACTGGGCATCACGATAGACGATTCCACCAAATTTAAGTTCACTTCCAGCTTTGTGTCCGTTGCTTTTCCGCTTGCTATTTACAAGACATCAAAACTGATTTTGATCCAATTCTGCACATTTATCTAATTCATTGTCTTGTTCAATTAAGAAAGAATTAACACATTTTCTGTGAGTATACCTGACCTCCCGTTTAGCTTGTTTATAGTCGTTGAATGAAACCGAAGCATCACGGGAACGACATTCTGAAGACCATACATTGCGCTTCTCTTCCAAGAGTCTACGTAGAGCGGTCACATTAGAATTCTAATACGGCTTCAGGAAATGCTTTTAAAAATGTTCTTTTTCTTATAGTTTGTGTGGAAGTATTCACTATGGCTGTAACGATAGTGTCGTACAGGCTTCGAATGTCGTGTTTTGTTTGCACAGGCTGAAATCTAGCACGCAATATTAAGTCTGCGTTATTCAGTTCAGTTTCGAAAGAACGTCTCTCCGTTTCTGAAACTTTCTTCCAGTTATTGCGATATGCTGAACATAATTTGACATATTATCGTACTCATTAGGACAGCTAGATATGCATATATACATGTTTGAAATACATATTACTGGCCGGTGACTAGATACATTTATACAATGATCATTTATTATTTCACAAAAATCAATACAGTCTGTAAATTTTCTACAGGTAAGCATATTCGATCGATAGGCTATCAGACAGTCCGTCATAAGAAACGAATGACGCTTTGACACCTGTACATCCGCGTAGAGTAAAATCTACCTCGGGTTATTCTACAATATACCTACCTTGAACGATGCTGCGCGCGCACCGTGTTTTGGCTATTCCATTTATACAATGTGTGTAAAGTTTTATGAATGAAAGTCACGTGTTGTTTGTAAAAAATACCGTGGGAATTCGCGGAAGTGAGCTATTTTTAGAATCAGATAATCTCTTGTCCGTCTTGTTTTTCTGTTTAGTAACGTTTCAGTTACTATTTTGTACAGTTTTATTTGACAAAATAAATACAATTATTGATCAGTTTTGTTCATTTATGCACTAGATTGATATTTTCCATAAAAAAAACGTCATCACCCCTTACGCGGGAGGAAATTTCGAAAGCCAAATGCAGCGGCGTTTGAAGAAAATACTCCTTTAAAATTATTAGAAGTAAGTCGTGTTATAATCGAAATAATAAGTATCAACCGTGGTATATCGCAGAATAACCCTCGTTTGTCGTTCTTATGTCTGATTATGCATCAATAGTTCACTCTGCAGACTCGCATAACCCTCGTTTGTCGTTCTTATGTCTGATTATGCATCAATAGTCACTCTGCAGACTCGCTAGTGCATCCTTCATTGCAGCCACATCACTGGAACAATGCAGGCCTGAGTTACTGAATGTGTTTCGGACAACATAGTTACATGCTGTGACACTGACGACTTTCGACGTGACGTAGTGATCATGTCCTTGAATAAACTGTATTCCTCTCCTTCTATCACCGAGATAATAGTGTGAATGTCGTATGCGAGTTTAACATATACCGGATCTCCCTTCCGTGTAAACACTCGCCGTTTTAAGTCAGTCAACAACAAATGGAAAGTCCTCATTGGATTTTACTAACTCATAGAGTAATCCACGCATGTTCTCTAGTGTTTGTTCACATCAGTTGTATTCTCTCAGAATCCGCGTAACAAATAAATCACATAGTAGTTCATGGTATATTTCAAGTAGTTCATGGTATATTTCAACATGGTAGTTCATGGTATATTTCGTTCATGGTATATTTCAACATGGTAGTTCATGGTATATTTCAACATGGTAGTTCATGGTATATTTCAAGTAGTTCATGGTATATTTCAACATGGTAGTTCATGGTATATTTCAAGTAGTTCATGGTATATTTCAACATGGTAGTTCATGGTATATTTCAAGTAGTTCATGGTATATTTCAAGTAGTTCATGGTATATTTCAACATGGTAGTTCATGGTATATTCCAACATGGTAGTTCATGGTATATTTCAAGTAGTTCATGGTATATTTCAAGTAGTTCATGGTATATTTCAAGTAGTTCATGGTATATTTCAACATGGTAGTTCATGGTATAAAAAATTATTTCAACATGGTAGTTCATGGTATATTCCATCATGGTAGTTCATGGTATATTTCAAGTAGTTCATGGTATATTTCAACATGGTAGTTCATGGTATATTTCAACATGGTAGTTCATGGTATATTTCAAGTAGTTCATGGTATATTTCAACATGGTAGTTCATGGTATATTTCAACATGGTAGTTCGTGGTATATTTCAAGTAGTTCATGGTATATTTCAACATGGTAGTTCATGGTATATTTCAACATGGTAGTTCATGGTATATATCAACATGGTAGTTCATGGTATATTTCAAGTAGTTCATGGTATATTTCAACATGGTAGTTCATGGTATATTTCAACATGGTAGTTCATGGTATATATCAACATGGTAGTTCATGGTATATTTCAAGTAGTTCATGGTATATTTCAACATGGTAGTTCATGGTAGTTCATGGTATATTTCAACATGGTAGTTCATGGTATATTCCAACATGGTAGTTCGTGGTATATTTCAACATGGTAGTTCATGGTATATTTCAAGTAGTTCATGGTATATTTCAAGTAGTTCATGGTATATTTCAACATGGTAGTTCATGGTATATTCCAACATGGTAGTTCATGGTATATTCCAACATGGTAGTTCATGGTATATTTCAAGTAGTTCATGGTATATTTCAAGTAGTTCATGGTATATTTCAACATGGTAGTTCATGGTATAAAAAATTATTTCAACATGGTAGTTCATGGTATATTCCACCATGGTAGTTCATGGTATATTTCAAGTAGTTCATGGTATATTTCAAGTAGTTCATGGTATATTTCAACATGGTAGTTCATGGTATATTTCAACATGGTAGTTCATGGTATATTTCAAGTAGTTCATGGTATATTTCAACATGGTAGTTCATGGTATATTTCAACATGGTAGTTCGTGGTATATTTCAAGTAGTTCATGGTATATTTCAACATGGTAGTTCATGGTATATTTCAACATGGTAGTTCATGGTATATATCAACATGATAGTTCATGGTATATTTCAAGTAGTTCATGGTATATTTCAACATGGTAGTTCATGGTATATTTCAACATGGTAGTTCATGGTATATTTCAACATGGTAGTTCATGGTATATATCAACATGGTAGTTCATGGTATATTTCAAGTAGTTCATGGTATATTTCAACATGGTAGTTCATGGTAGTTCATGGTATATTTCAACATGGTAGTTCATGGTATATTCCAACATGGTAGTTTGTGGTATATTTCAACAAGTCTATTATTCTCAACGAAGTTCCTGTTTTCTGCCTGCCTGCTCATTTCCACTGTTATTAAGAGACAACGAATTGGAGTCATTATGCGGAATAGGAACCTTCACCTCAGTGTTATCACTCAGCATTCGTGGCTCGAGTTCACATAACTTTGCCATAATATTCAATTACATGTACACAAAGTCAAATATCAGGTGTTTACAAAGTATCTAGATCAGGGGATTAAATGTTTTATGTTGATACATCACATAGCAGGATACATTGTTCTATCCAATTCTCAGTTGTGTCCGATGCATATTGTGTTCAAGTGGAAAACACAGTGAGCAGACTGTTCACCCCTATTGTTTCTCAGTATTTCCTTAATAACTTCCATATTACAAATGACACATCCAAATAAATGATGTCATCTTCTGATGCTAGTATTCACAAAACTGTAGGTATACGTTTATATCCGTATATGCACATTCAAACAAATAAAGTCCAAGTTTTCCAAGAACAAGAAATAACACCGTTGTTAGGTAAACTGCCCGCCGGCGATATAGCCCAAAATGGTGCTGATGCAGGCGTAAAAACCCGGAAATATAATATATAAATAACACCAATATACCATGTATACTGCATACTTTCATATGCAATAACCTTACACGTGAGCGAAATATTAACGGGAGTATGATCGCGCCATTCATTTAATGTGTGTTTTACGTTATTTATCGTGGCTACCGGTTGCCCATATGAGCGACGCCTCCTGAAGAGACAGTCATTTTAGGTTTTTGTAGGATGGTGCAATGATACAGAGAGAGACCCATTCCAGAGTCTCCTCTGGTTCTTGTACGTGCACGGTGTAGAGCACCGACACGAGACCTCGGTTTAACGTCCCATCTGAAAGACTGTTAATTGTATTAGGATCAGACGGGGGATCGATCCTGCGATCCCTGGATTACCAGTCCAGCGTGTTACCACTGGACTACAGATCCGTCTGTTATAATGTATCGATATCAAACTATGAATACTGCTGCAATTACATTCTTTTGCATGTACATAATCAATTACCGAAGCACCATTTTGCATGTACATAATCAATTACCGAAGCACCATTTGGGGATGCATGCGTGAACTCACCCACATTACAGTCCATGCGTTAAGTATGCTTAAACATGTTGACTTACACAGATCTAATAAGTTTGTACCATATTTATTGCATAGTTTATCCATAGATGCCAGCGTAAGTGGTACGTCAGGAATATGATCAACGAAATCAGTAAAACTGTTCACATTAATTCACATCGTTCAGCATGCCAACTCTACTATGCAGGTTACCCATCATATACGCTGAGCCTAAACCTTCGACAAACTCAATATCACTTTCTAAGCCATCGTATAAATCGACATTTACTACATTATTTATATACCGGGGAGTTCTCTCCCCACAAATAAGCACCACATATATAATACATCTCTATCAAAGCGGGAAAATGTAGCAAATGCTTAATCCAAATCAGAGTATCAACTATTGTAATTCTATGTTGAAGAGTATCTTTATAATACAAGAATATGTCACCACTGCAGCGTTTTGCATTACGATGTTGAAATTGTCTATACAAGTTGTGTGCTGTATAACCAATTACATTTACGTTGCTATTTGACAAGGTCCATGATTCATAAATATTACATCATTAGTAACACTATTGACACACACTTCATCGTCTTTCTTGGCTGCAGTCAGACCATTAACATTACATGACATAATCCTACGCTCACCATCTGAAAGTATCAAGTTTCTCACAGATCTGCAGTTAACATACAGCGCATCGTATGCTATCCACGAACGTCTTGCCTTCCTTACGTCCATCTTTCAGGATCTTGGTAGTAATCTGCTTCGCTTTTCTGCAACCTCTCTAGGGAACTTCTCAACCACAACAACAAAAACAACAACAACAACGGTCACATTAACAACAGACAAAATAAATGATAGTATAGAATATATAAACAAATAGGGGACACAACATAGAGCAGAAAACAAATACGAGAGACTACTATCAATCTATAAGCAAATTAACTACTCTACTAAACAACACAGTGTTGGGATTGTTGGGGGGTCGAGGTGGGGGGAGTGATAATTATTTATTATTTGTGTGTTACTGTTGCAATTCTTTTGTCATTTCTTCTTCACGAAACGTATACATATCTCATAGACGTAGAATGGTGTACCATAAAACATCTAAGGCTGGTACGGTTATAATTCTTCGAATTCAGCCAATAATATGTTTATTTCCCAGAAAAGGTGTAATGCCGCAACGAATTTTGGAATTACGGTAGTGATCTTGGTTCGTGCATAAAGACGTTTCATCGGAATCTGCATACTTTGTAAGAATGTGTTACACGAAAAATCAACGTATCTACACACGAGAGAGAACCGACTTGATAATACGCGGGTGTTTTATGTTGACTCTTTGCATGCTGGGCGATAGTTCGAATAATTGCAACACATCATTTATGTGTTTTTCTTATTTGTAACTGAAAACTCTGTCATAAGTCATGTCATTAGAATTGTGTCGTTGCAAAATATAGCATGACATTTCATTAGAATTGTGTCGTTGTAAAATATGTCATGAAATTCCATTAGAATTATGTCGTTGTAAAATATGTCATGAAATTTCATTAGAATTGTGTCGTTGCAAAATATGTCATGACATTCCATTAGAATTATGTCGTTGTAAAATATGTCATGAAATTTCATTAGAATTGTGTCGTTGTAACATATATCATGAACTTCTATTAGAATTGTGTCGTTGTAAAATATGTCATGAACTTTCATTAGAATTGTGTCGTTGTAAAATATGTCATGAACTTTCATTAGAATTGTGTCGTAAAATATGTCATGAACTTTCATTAGAATTGTGTCGTTGTAACATATATCATGAACTTTCATTAGAATTGTGTCGTTGTAAAATATGTCATGAACTTTCATTAGAATTGTGTCGTTGTAAAATATGTCATGAACTTTCATTAGAATTGTGTCGTTGTAAAATATGTCGTTGTAAAATATGTCATGAACTTTCATTAGAATTGTGTCGTTGTAAAATATGTCATGAACTTTCATTAGAATTGTGTCGTTGTAAAATATGTCATGAAATTACATTAGACTTGTGTCGTGAAATTCCATGACATATTTGACCATTATTTTCACCGCTAGCTTGCAAAGAGTTAATGTTTCAAAAAGTGATGATGTGTTGATATTGTGTCTGCTTCTATTACATTGAAGGTTTGCTGGGCCGCTATCAACGACGTCAAATGCCGTCACACCAACAACGTACGCACTCGGCATGGCCGTTGTAGATGCAAGTAATGACGAGCAAACATTCATGAATCTTGGAGACTCGGCGAAGCTCAAATTTACCATGACGGCAGATCCATACATAGGTAATAAGCTATGCATGTATTTTAAAACTAGGTAACCAGGATAATGTGCACAGTTAAACCTGTCTTAAACAGCCAGCTAATGAAAGCGGCTGGTTAACACATGGGACTGCTGAATAGAAGGCAAATGTATAATAAACAACATATTGGGAATCTGGTAACTAGCTGCTTAATACAGGTTGGCTGCTTAATGAAGGACCACAAATACAGGTTTCATTGCAGTATTATTCTTTCCAGATAATATAAGTTTAAACTTTATTTATTTTACAACGATTACTAAGCAAGTTTTAACAACTTATATTAATCACTTTGGTTGGCTCGGATGATAATATTAAAATTGCTAAAAAATACAGATACGTGTCAGAAAAAGTCTAGATGAACACATTATAGCGGAAATGATTCTTTCTTTGTTTGTTTTGTGTTGGGCGTAAAAGGACAATGGGGGGGGTCGTAGTCTCTGATTGGTTGTTTAATACATTGTTCGCGGATGAAACTCTTTTTTTGTCCAGGAAACCGTGTCAGTTAGACTATACATTACCCCTTCCCTCCATCAGGAATGAGCTACAGACGGATATGTAGTCCAGTGGTAACACGCTGGACTGGTAATCCAGGGATCGCAGGTTCGATCCCCCGTCTGACCCTACTAAAATTAACAGTCTTTCAGATGGGACGTTAAACCGAGGTCTCGTGTCGGTACTTTACACCGTGCACGTAAAAGAACCAGAGGAGATTATGGAATGGGCCTCTCTCTGTATCATTACACTATCCTCCAAAATCTAAAATAACTAATCTCTTCAGGAGGCGTCGCTCATATGGGCAACCGGTAGTGACGATAAATAAACGTAAAAACACACACCCCTTAAATACTTGTTAAGCTAGTTTGCGGCCCTATGAACCGAGCAATTAAACTGTATAAACGATGTAACGATCATGCTGTTAATGATAACAATGCTATGACTATCTTTCATTCACAATAATAATAATAATATTAATAAAGACTATATTTTACGGGAGAACTCATTTAGCAAACGCTAATCTACCATGAGGCCTTCAACATATATTCAAATCAAATGATAGGACTATAAGTGAAAACTACATATTGGAATTATATAGTAATGTTAAAGCTGAAAAGTGGAGAAACTATATATATATATATATATATGTATATATAATATGTTATGGAATATAATATGATGCTATATTAAATTGTCTAACAGAGTAGAAAAGGGAGAATGAAACAATTAATGACAATAAATCTATATAACAATGTGCAAATATCACGAAGAAGAATTATACTCACAATAATCTTACGTGGACCGGTTAATTATCAGTTGATTCATTACACATCAAGGGTGGCGAAATGATCACAGTTCAAGTACACGATGCATCCTCTGGACTAGTTCATTAGGTTATTCATAATAGCATTTCATTTCCTATTTGACATTTACATTATATAAATAGTCATGACAAAGCAAAGAAAAAGCATCATGGGGTGGGCAACAAGTTCTAGCAACATTAGTATACTGCCCTATCTAGCAACAATAGTTGAATAATTGGCAAATATGTTATATGGTAAATAAGCAATCAAAATTTACGAAGAACGAAAATAAATTACGAATACATCCAAATAATTAGCGTAGAGAAATGAATGAACATACCGAGTACTGTAATACGAGTACGAAAATTAGAAGTTTTTGCCAGATCCATACACCTTTGTTATCATGAAATGTAATATTTAAACTCAGGATTATTCGGACTAAAGATGATTGAGCTTATTTACCCTCGCCTCCGACGAACCATACCGACTAGATGATTGAGCTTATTTACCCTCGCCTCCGACGAACCATACGGACTAGATGATTGAGCTTATTTACCCTCGCCTCCGACGAACCATACGGACTAGATGATTGAGCTTATTTACCCTCGCCTCCGGCGAACCATACGGACTAGATGATTGAGCTTATTTACCCTCGCCTCCGACGAACCATACGGACTAGATGATTGAGCTTATTTACCCTCGCCTCCGACGAACCATACGGACTAGATGATTGAGCTTATTTACCATCGCCTCCGGCGAACCATACGGACTAGATGATTGAGCTTATTTACCCTCGCCTCCGGCAAACCATACGGACTAGATGATTGAGCTTATTTACCCTCGCCTCCGACGAACCATACGGACTAGATGATTGAGCTTATTTACCCTCGCCTCCGACGAACCATACGGACTAGATGATTGAGCTTATTTACCCTCGCCTTCGGCGAACCATACGGACTAGATGATTGAGCTTATTTACCCTCGCCTCCGACGAACCATACGGACTAGATGATTGAGCTTATTTACCCTCGCCTCCGACGAACCATACGGACTAGATGATTGAGCTTATTTACCCTCGCCTCCGGCGAACCATACCGACTAGATGATTGAGCTTAGTTACCCTCGCCTCCGACGAACCATACAGACTAGATGATTGAGCTTATTTACCCTCGCCTCCGACGAACCATACGGACTCGATGAGTGAGCTTATTTACCCTCACCTCCGGCGAACCATACGTTTATTTATCGTCACTACCGGTTGCCCATATGAGCGACGCCTCCTGAAGAGATTAGTCAGTTTAGATTGTTGGAGGATAGTGCAATGATACAGACAAAGACCCATTCCAGAGTCTCCTCTGGTTCTTTTACGTGCACGGTGTAAAGCACCGACACGAGAACTCGGTTTAACGTCCCATCTGAAAGACTGTTAATTGTATTAGGGTCAGACGGGGGATCGAACCTGCGATCCCTGGATTACCAGTCCAGTGTGTTACCACTGGACTGCATATCCGTCTGTGAGTGTATACAGACTAAAACCGTGTGTTTGTTTTATATACTTTTGGACAGACGAAGCAATTAACACTTTACCTGATGGTAATAATCTTCTGTCTGTGATCAATGTTCACGCATCCTATTGATCACAACCCTACATACGCTCTATGAATTAATACAATCAAGCGTAAAGCGCTATTCTCGATAATACGGAAAATTATACTGGACAGTCCATGTACGCATATCCATGATTTATGCAAATAATTGTTAACGTCTACAAGAAAAGGATAATGGTTGTCATCATTATATCTCCCTTACCTCTCCTACTATCACATCATTCTATCTCCCTTATCTCTCCTACTATTACATCATTATATCTCCCTTACCTCTCCTACTATTACATCATTATATCTCCCTTACCTCTCCTACTATCACATCATTCTATCTCCCTTACCTCTCCTACTATCACATCATTATATCTCCCTTACCTCTCCTACTATTACATCATTCTATCTCCCTTACCTGTCCTACTATTACATCATTCTATCTCCCTTACCTGTCCTACTATTACATCATTCTATCTCCCTTATCTCTCCTACTATTACATCATTCTATCTCCCTTACATCTCCTACTATCACTTCATTATATCTCCCTTACATCTCCTACTATCACATCATTATATCTCCCTTACCTCTCCTACTATTACATCATTCTATCTCCCTTACCTGTCCTACTATTACATCATTATATCTCCCTTATCTCTCCTACTATTACATCATTCTATCTCCCTTACATCTCCTACTATTACATCATTATATCTCCCTTACATCTCCTACTATTACATCATTCTATCTCCCTTACATCTCCTACTATTACATCATTCTATCTCCCTTACATCTCCTACTATTACATCATTATATCTCCCTTACCTCTCCTACTATCACATCATTCTATCTCCCTTACATCTCCTACTATTACATCATTCTATCTCCCTTACCTGCCCTACTATTACATCATTCTATCTCCCTTACCTGTCCTACTATTACATCATTATATCTCCCTTACCTCTCCTACTATCACATCATTATATCTCCCTTACCTCTCCTACTATTAATGTCTAGTATTAGTAGTTGATTTTGACTTCTTATTTGACTTTACTAATTGATAGGTAGTGCCCATTTCATATTATGCATTTTAGTTTAAACATATTTTATTTTATCAATATTTACATCATGTTGTCTAGTATTAGTAGTTGATTTTGACTTCAACTGTTAATTGACTTTTCTAATTGCTAGTTAGTGCCCATTTCATATTATGCATTTTACCAATTGTATAATATTTGTAAACAATATCACCGGAAATAAATGTCTATAAACTATAGTTTATGCTAACTCGCTACTTTTTTTTATTTCAGAGTTAATGGACCTTGGTGGAGCTCGTCTCACCAACTGTATCGTTGACAAGGTGTCCACCTTTGATAGTTCTGCAATTACAATTATTGGATCAAACGGGTATGAATATGCGTGCGTGCGCATGCGCACCTGTGTGCCATCGTTTCTTGCTTCTAATAACGATTAGTCAAGGGAAATAAGTCATATGCTTTTTTCAGACTGTAGCTATGTTAGGTAAAATTATTTATTAAAATAATCTTGACAGTACTCTAATAGTCTCTATACATAATGTATCAGCAAAGGCCATAAACAACGTTATTCTGTACGCACACAGACACACATACACATCTAAGCACAACCCGTGTATGAATAGCGGAGAGGTTAATCATGTTATTAACTTAAAGCGACACTACATCGCAAAATTCAAACAAAATGCATTTTTGCACGTAATAATGCATTGCTACTACAAATTCTTCCGAATACTTTCGAACACTAACATGAATCAATAAACAGTGTTTTTGTGGTCTACAAACTTTCCAAATTAAATTGAAAGTAGGATTTCATATAACGGTCACCCATGCTCATGAATTGACGTTTGTTTGTCATAGGAGTCAATACTAAGCGCGAGATAATGTCGATTAGAGATAATTTAACTAAGACTAGTCTACAAATAAATATGTATAGGCACACATGTGAGATATAACAGTAAATATGTACCATACATTGTGCTATTCAGGATACACGAATTGTATTACGTATGGATGGCGACCATATTTACATTATTTTGTTATGTCAACAAGCCGGGTATACGAAGTTTGTTTATTATTTAACTACTCAGTTTTGAGGCAAATATTTGGAAACAATTCTACCATATAATAGTAAAATACATTCTATAGAAATGTGCGTGTTCACTGATGTAGTGTCGCTTTAAGCATTGTAAGACCTAACATGTATGTATAATCGAGTTAATATGCAATATAATGTGTTTAAATCAAAACCATTCGCATGCATGGATCTCAATACATTCACTGTTGTGATCGTCTGACTTTTAGCTTACTGACAATACTTAAGAAATAATAAGTATCAACCGTGGTATATCGCAGAATAATTATTCTGCGATATACCACGGTTGATACTTATTATTTCGATTCTAACACGACTTACTTCTAATAATTTTAGACGAGAATCAAGGAGTATTTTCTTCAAACGCCGTGCATTTGGCTTTCGAAATTTCCTCCCGCATAAGGGGTGATGACGTTATTTTTTATGGAAAATATCAATCTAGTGCATAAATGAACAAAGGTTGTAACTGATCAATAATTTTATTTATTTTGTCAAATAAAACTTTACAGAATAGTAACTGAAACGTTACTTAACAGAAAAACAAGACGGACAAGAGAGTATCTGATTCTAAAAATAGCTCACTTGTATAAATGGAATAGCCAAAACACGGTGCGCGCGCAGCATAGTTCAAGGTAGGTATATCGCAGAATAACCCGAGGTAGATTGTACTCTACAAGTATGTATGTTATTAGCTGGGTCGTGTTAGAATTCTATATAATACCCATTGTGTTCTTGTTACAGGTGCTTTAAAGAAGTTGATATTTTTACTAATATGGTTACAAATCATGGATTCAACAGGCATGCTGCCTCATCGACCTTGGTAAGTTGTGTAGCCTGTTACCTCTTTCAACACCAATGTCGCATAAAAGCGACTGCCAAAAAGCAGAGAACCCGATCAGAACGTGTCGTCTGAGAGAACAGAACGTGTCGTCTGATCAGGCTATATGCTGATTGCCTTCAGACAGTGGATCTGAAGCACCTGTCCGAATAGCAAACAACATTCATCCTGATCTGGATCTATGTTGTTTGCACGTGCTCTGAATTTATTCGGCGCTGAAAGAGTTAAGGACTTGTCATTATAGTCCTTCATTTCTTCATTGTTATCCGCTACTAAGTGGCCCCACACAACTGTTGTTAGGAATAGCCTTATTTCCGCCCATCACTCAATCCACTCCATAACCCTTAACAGTGTGTATGCATTTTGTAGTTTCTTATTGCGTTATGTACGGATGGAAAAATCAAACTATCCTAGTATTAAGAACAGTAATTTCACTCACAGACCGCCGATTGCACAGATACGCCCCTGTGTAACTGCTCATTGTACAGCATGTGTGGCCGTTTGTATAGATACGCGCCTGCGTCCCTGGGCATTGTACGGCACAGGCAGCCTTCTGCATAGATACCGTGAAAGCATGTTTTATAACTACTAAACAAATCGTCGATAAAGCGAAAGACTCCTTTTAAAACTAATAAATAAATCGTCGATACCACTATTTACATGTCAGGTGTATAGGAGCGATACCCCTGGTTACATGTCAGGTGTATAGCAGTGATACCCCTGGTTACATGTCAGGTGTATAGCAGCGATACCCCTGGTTACATGTCAGGTGTATAGCAGCGATACCCCTGGTTACATGTCAGGTGTATAGCAGCGATACCCCTGGCTACATGTCAGGTGTATAGCAGCGATACCCCTGGTTACATGTCAGCTGTATAGCAGCGATACCCCTGGTTACATGTCAGGTGTATAGCAGCGATACCATTAGTTACATGTCAGGTGTATAGCAGCGATACCCCTGGTTACATGTCAGGTGTATAGCAGCGATACCATTGGTTACATGTCAGGTGTTTAGCAGCGATACCCCTGGTTACATGTCAGGTGTATAGCAGCGATACCCCTGGTTACATGTCAGGTGCATAGCAGCGATACCCCTGGTTACATGTCAGGTGTATAGGAGCGATATCCCTGGTTACATGTCAGGTGTATAGCAGCGATACCCCTGGTTACTTGTCAGGGGTATAGCAGCGATACCCCTGGTTACATGTCAGGTGTATAGGAGCGATACCCCTGGTTACATGTCAGGTGTATAGCAGCGATACCCCTGGTTACATGTCAGGTGTATAGCAGCGATACCCCTGGTTACATGTCAGGTGTATAGCAGCGATACCCCTGGCTACATGTCAGCTGTATAGCAGCGATACCCCTGGTTACATGTCAGGTGAATAGCAGCGATACCCCTGGTTACATGTCAGGTGCATAGCAGCGATACCACTGGTTACATGTCAGGTGTATAGCAGCGATACCTCTGGTTACATGTCAGGTGTATAGCAGCGATACCCCTGGTTACATGTCAGGTGTATAGGAGCGATACCCCTGGTTACATGTCAGGTGTATAGGAGCGATACCCCTGGTTACATGTCAGGTGTATAGCAGCGATACCCCTGGTTACATGACAGGTGCATAGCAGCGATACCCCTAGTTACATGTCAGGTGTATAGGAGCGATACCCCTGGTTACATGTCAGGTGTATAGCAGCGATACCCCTGGTTGCATGTCAGGTGTATAGCAGCGATACCCCTGGTTGCATGTCAGGTGTATAGCAGCGATACCTCTGGTTGCATGTCAGGTGTATAGCAGCGATACCCCTGGTTGCATGTCAGGTATATAGCAGCGATACCCCTGGTTGCATGTCCGGTGTATAGGAGCGATACCCCTGGTTGCATGTCAGGTGCATAGCAGCGATACCCCTGGTTACATGTCAGGTGTATAGCAGCGATACCATTGGTTACATGTCAGGTGTATAGCAGCGATACCCCTGGTTACATGTCAGGTGTATAGCAGCGATACCCCTGGTTGCATGTCAGGTACATAGCAGCGTTACCCCTGGTTACATGTCAGGTGTATAGGAGCGATATCCCTGGTTACATGTCAGGTGTATAGCAGCGATACCCCTGGTTACTTGTCAGGGGTATAGCAGCGATACCCCTGGTTACATGTCAGGTGTATAGGAGCGATACCCCTGGTTACATGTCAGGTGTATAGCAGCGATACCCCTGGTTACATGTCAGGTGTATAGCAGCGATACCCCTGGTTACATGTCAGCTGTATAGCAGCGATACCCCTGGTTACATGTCAGGTGTATAGCAGCGATACCCCTGGTTACATGTCAGGTGTATAGGAGCGATACCCCTGGTTACATGTCAGGTGTATATGAGCGATACCCCTGGTTACATGTCAGGTGTATAGCAGCGATACCCCTGGTTACATGTCAGGTGTATAGCAGCGATACCCCTGGTTACATGTCAGGTGTATAACAGCGATACCACTGGTTACATGTCAGCTGTATAGCAGCGATACCCCTGGTTACATGTCAGGTGTATAGCAGCGATACCCCTGGTTACATGTCAGGTGTATAGGAGCGATACCCCTGGTTACATGTCAGGTGTA
>CM026403.1:41599504-41620335 GCA_014843695.1 Archivesica marissinica
CATATCGTACACAGCATAAGGATGCACGTAGGCACTGTTGATCTCATATCGTACACAGCATAAGGATGCACGTAGGCACTGTTGATCTCATATCGTACACAGAATAAGGATGCACGTAGGCACTGTTGATCTCATATCGTACACAGCATAAGGATGCATAGAGGCACTGTTGTTCTCATATCGTACACAGCATAAGGATGCATAGAGGCACTGTTGATCTCATATCGTACACAGCATAAGGATGCATAGAGGCACTGTTGATCTCATATCGTACACAGCATAAGGATGCATAGAGGCACTGTTGATCTCATATCGTACACAGCATAAGGATGCATAGAGGCACTGTTGTTCTCATATCGTACACAGCATAAGGATGCATAGAGGCACTGTTGATCTCATATCGTACACAGCATAAGGATGCATAGAGGCACTGTTGATCTCATATCGTACACAGCATAAGGATGCATAGAGGCACTGTTGTTCTCATATCGTACACAGCATAAGGATGCATAGAGGCACTGTTGATCTCATATCGTACACAGCATAAGGATGCATAGAGGCACTGTTGATCTCATATCGTACACAGCATAAGGATGCATAGAGGCACTGTTGATCTCATATCGTACACAGCATAAGGATGCATAGAGGCACTGTTGATCTCATATCGTACACAGCATAAGGATGCACGTAGACACTGTTGATCTCATATCGTACACAGCATAAGGATGCACGTAGACACTGTTGATCTCATATCGTACACAGCATAAGGATGCACGTAGACACTGTTGATCTCATATCGTACACAGCATAAGGATGCATAGAGGCACTGTTGATCTCATATCGTACACAGCATAAGGATGCATAGAGGCACTGTTGATCTCATATCGTACACAGCATAAGGATGCACATAGGCACTGTTGATCTCATATCGTACACAGCATAAGGATGCACGTAGGCACTGTTGATCTCATATCGTACACAGCATAAGGATGCACGTAGGCACTGTTGATCTCATATCGTACACAGCATAAGGATGCACGTAGGCACTGTTGATCTCATATCGTACACAGCATAAGGATGCACGTAGGCACTGTTGATCTCATATCGTACACAGCATAAGGATGCACGTAGGCACTGTTGATCTCATATCGTACACAGCATAAGGATGCACGTAGGCACTGTTGATCTCATATCGTACACAGCATAAGGATGCACGTAGGCACTGTTGATCTATCGTACACAGCATAAGGATGCACGTAGGCACTGTTGATCTCATATCGTACACAGCATAAGGATGCACGTAGGCACTGTTGATCTCATATCGTACACAGCATAAGGATGCACGTAGGCACTGTTGATCTCATATCGTACACAGCATAAGGATGCATAGAGCACTGTTGATCTCATAGCGTACACAGCATAAGGATGCATAGAGGCACTGTTGATCTCATATCGTACACAGCATAAGGATGCACGTAGGCACTGTTGATCTCATATCGTACACAGCATAAGGATGCACGTAGGCACTGTTGATCTCATATCGTACACAGCATAAGGATGCACGTAGGCACTGTTGATCTCATATCGTACACAGCATAAGGATGCACGTAGGCACTGTTGATCTCATATCGTACACAGCATAAGGATGCACGTAGGCACTGTTGATCTCATATCGTACACAGCATAAGGATGCATAGAGGCACTGTTGATCTCATATCGTACACAGCATAAGGATGCATAGAGGCACTGTTGATCTCATAGCGTACACAGCATAAGGATGCACGTAGGCACTGTTGATCTCATATCGTACACAGCATAAGGATGCACGTAGGCACTGTTGATCTCATATCGTACACAGCATAAGGATGCACGTAGGCACTGTTGATCTCATATCGTACACAGCATAAGGATGCACGTAGGCACTGTTGATCTCATATCGTACACAGCATAAGGATGCATAGAGGCACTGTTGATCTCATATCGTACACAGCATAAGGATGCATAGAGGCACTGTTGATCTCATATCGTACACAGCATAAGGATGCATAGAGGCACTGTTGATCTCATAGCGTACACAGCATAAGGATGCACGTAGGCACTGTTGATCTCATATCGTACACAGCATAAGGATGCATGTAGGCACTGTTGATCTCATATCGTACACAGCATAAGGATGCACGTAGGCACTGTTGATCTCATATCGTACACAGCATAAGGATGCACGTAGGCACTGTTGATCTCATATCGTACACAGCATAAGGGTGCATAGAGGTACTGTTGATCTCATAGCGTACACAGCATAAGGATGCATAGAGGCACTGTTGATCTCATATCGTACACAGCATAAGGATGCATAGAGGCACTGTTGATCTCATAGCGTACAAAACATAAGGATGCACGTAGACACTGTTGATCTCATAGCGTACACAGCATAAGGATGCACGTAGACACTGTTGATCTAATATCGTACACAGCATAAGGATGCACGTAGACACTGTTGATCTCATAGCGTACACAGCATAAGAATGCACGTAGACACTGTTGATCTCATATCGTACACAGCATAAGGAGGCATAGAGGCACTGTTGATCTCATAGCGTACACAGCATAAGGATGCATAGAGGCACTCTTGATCTCATATCGTACACAGCATAAGGATGCATAGAGGCACTGTTGATCTCATAGCGTACACAGCATAAGGATGCACGTAGGCACTGTTGATCTCATATCGTACACAGCATAAGGATGCACGTAGGCACTGCTGATCTCATATTGTACACAGCATAAGGATGCACGTAGGCACTGTTGATCTCATATCGTACACAGCATAAGGATGCATAGAGGCACTGTTGATCTCATAGCGTACACAGCATAAGGATGCATAGAGGCACTGTTGATATCATATCGTACACAGAATAAGGATGCACGTAGGCACTGTTGATCTCATATGGTACACAGCATAAGGAGTCACGTAGGCACTGTTGATCTCATATCGGACACAGCATAAGGATGCACGTAGGCACTGCTGATCTCATATCGTACACAGCATAATGATGCACGTAGGCACTGCTGATCTCATATCGTACACAGCATAAGGATGAACGTTGGCACTGTTGATCTCATATCGTACACAGCATAATGATGCACGTAGGCACTGCTGATCTCATATCGTACACAGCATAAGGATGCACGTAGGCACTGTTAATATCATATCGTACACAGCATAAGGATGCACGTAGGCACTGTTGATCTCATATCGTACACATCATAAGGATGCACGTAGGCACTGTTGATCTCATATCATATACAGCATAAGGATGCACGTAGGCACTGTTGATCTCATATCGTACACAGCATAAGGATGCATAGAGGCACTGTTGATCTCATATCGTACACAGCATAAGGATGCACGTAGGCACTGTTGATCTCATAGCGTACACAGCATAAGGATGCATAGAGGCACTGTTGGTCTCATATCGTACACAGCATAAGAATGCATAGAGGCACTGTTGATCTCATAGCGTACACAGCATAAGGATGCATAGATGCACTGTTGATCTCATATCGTACACAGCATAAGGATGCACGTAGACACTGTTGATCTCATATCGTACACAGCATAAGGATGCACGTAGGCACTGTTGATCTCATATCGTACACATCATAAGGATGCACGTAGGCACTGTTGATCTCATATCGTACACAGCATAAGGATGCACGTAGGCACTGTTGATCTCATATCGTACACCGCATAAGGATGCACGCAGGCACTGTTGATCTCATATCGTACACAGCATAAGGATGCACGTAGGCACTGTTGGTCTCATATCGTACACAGCATAAGGATGCATGTAGGCACTGTTGATCTCATATCGTACACAGCATAAGGATGCACGTAGACACTGTTGATCTCATATCGTACACAGCATAAGGATGCACGTAGGCACTGTTGATCTCATATCGTACACAGAATAAGGATACACGTAGGCACTGTTGATCTCATATCGTACACAGCATAAGGATGCATAGAGGCACTGTTGTTCTCATAGCGTACACAGCATAAGGATGCATAGAGGCACTGTTGTTCTCATATCGTACACAGCATAAGGATGCATAGAGGCACTGTTGATCTCATATCGTACACAGCATAAGGATGCATAGAGGCACTGTTGTTCTCATATCGTACACAGCATAAGGATGCATAGAGGCACTGTTGTTCTCATATCGTACACAGCATAAGGATGCATAGAGGCACTGTTGATCTCATATCGTACACAGCATAAGGATGCATAGAGGCACTGTTGTTCTCATATCGTACACAGCATAAGGATGCATAGAGGCACTGTTGTTCTCATATCGTACACAGCATAAGGATGCATAGAGGCACTGTTGATCTCATATCGTACACAGCATAAGGATGCATAGAGGCACTGTTGTTCTCATATCGTACACAGCATAAGGATGCATAGAGGCACTGTTGTTCTCATATCGTACACAGCATAAGGATGCATAGAGGCACTGTTGATCTCATATCGTACACAGCATAAGGATGCATAGATGCACTGTTGTTCTCATATCGTACACA
Source organism: Archivesica marissinica (assembly GCA_014843695.1). Lineage (NCBI taxonomy): Eukaryota > Metazoa > Mollusca > Bivalvia > Venerida > Vesicomyidae > Archivesica > Archivesica marissinica. The sequence continues at coordinate 41,604,090 of CM026403.1, forward strand.
GCATAAGGATGCATAGAGGCACTGTTGATCTCATATCGTACACAGCATAAGGATGCATAGAGGCACTGTTGATCTCATAGCGTACAAAACATAAGGATCCACGTATACACTGTTGATCTCATAGCGTACACAGCATAAGGATGCACGTAGACACTGTTGATCTCATATCGTACACAGCATAAGGATGCACGTAGACACTGTTGATCTCATAGCGTACACAGCATAAGGATGCACGTAGACACTGTTGATCTCATATCGTACACAGCATAAGGATGCATAGAGGCACTGTTGATCTCATATCGTACACAGCATAAGGATGCATAGAGGCACTGTTGATCTCATAGCGTACACAGCATAAGGATGCACGTAGGCACTGTTGATCTCATATCGTACACAGCATAAGGATGCACGTAGGCACTGTTGATCTCATATCGTACACAGCATAAGGATGCACGTAGGCACTGTTGATCTCATATCGTACACAGCATAAGGATGCATAGAGGCACTGTTGATCTCATATCGTACACAGCATAAGGATGCACGTAGGCACTGTTGATCTCATATGTACACAGCATAAGGAGGCACGTAGGCACTGTTGATCTCATATCGTACACAGCATAAGGATGCACGTAGGCACTGTTGATCTCATATCGTACACAGCATAAGGATGCACGTAGGCACTGTTGATCTCATATCGTACACAGCATAAGGATGAACGTAGGCACTGTTGATCTCATATCGTACACAGCATAAGGATGCACGTAGGCACTGTTGATCTCATATCGTACACAGCATAAGGATGCACGTAGGCACTGTTGATCTCATATCGTACACAGCATAAGGATGCACGTAGGCACTGTTGATCTCATATCGTACACAGCATAAGGATGCACGTAGGCACTGTTGATCTCATATCGTACACAGCATAAGGATGCACGTAGGCACTGTTGATCTCATATCGTACACAGCATAAGGATGCATAGAGGCACTGTTGATCTCATATCGTACACAGCATAAGGATGCACGTAGGCACTGTTGATCTCATAGCGTACACAGCATAAGGATGCATAGAGGCACTGTTGATCTCATATCGTACACAGCATAAGGATGCATAGAGGCACTGTTGATCTCATAGCGTACACAGCATAAGGATGCATAGATGCACTGTTGATCTCATATCGTACACAGCATAAGGATGCACGTAGACACTGTTGATCTCATATCGTACACAGCATAAGGATGCACGTAGGCACTGTTGATCTCATATCGTACACAGCATAAGGATGCACGTAGGCACTGTTGATCTCATATCGTACACAGCATAAGGATGCACGTAGGCACTGTTGATCTCATATCGTACACAGCATAAGGATGCATAGAGGCACTGTTGATCTCATATCGTACACAGCATAAGGATGCATAGAGGCACTGTTGATCTCATAGCGTACACAGCATAAGGATGCACGTAGACACTGTTGATCTCATAGCGTACACAGCATAAGGATGCACGTAGACACTGTTGATCTCATATCGTACACAGCATAAGGATGCACGTAGACACTGTTGATCTCATAGCGTACACAGCATAAGGATGCACGTAGACACTGTTGATCTCATATCGTACACAGCATAAGGATGCATAGAGGCACTGTTGATCTCATATCGTACACAGCATAAGGATGCATAGAGGCACTGTTGATCTCATATCGTACACAGCATAAGGATGCATAGAGGCACTGTTGATCTCATAGCGTACACAGCATAAGGATGCACGTAGGCACTGTTGATCTCATATCGTACACAGCATAAGGATGCACGTAGGCACTGTTGATCTCATATCGTACACAGCATAAGGATGCACGTAGGCACTGTTGATCTCATATCGTACACAGCATAAGGATGCACGTAGGCACTGTTGATCTCATATCGTACACAGCATAAGGATGCACGTAGGCACTGTTGATCTCATATCGTACACAGCATAAGGATGCACGTAGGCACTGTTGATCTCATATCGTACACAGCATAAGGATGCATAGAGCACTGTTGATCTCATATCGTACACAGCATAAGGATGCATAGAGGCACTGTTGATCTCATAGCGTACACAGCATAAGGATGCACGTAGGCACTGTTGATCTCATATCGTACACAGCATAAGGATGCACGTAGGCACTGTTGATCTCATATCGTACACAGCATAAGGATGCACGTAGGCACTGTTGATCTCATATCGTACACAGCATAAGGATGCACGTAGGCACTGTTGATCTCATATCGTACACAGCATAAGGATGCACGTAGGCACTGTTGATCTCATATCGTACACAGCATAAGGATGCATAGAGGCACTGTTGATCTCATATCGTACACAGCATAAGGATGCACGTAGGCACTGTTGATCTCATATCGTACACAGCATAAGGATGCACGTAGGCACTGTTGATCTCATATCGTACACAGCATAAGGATGCACGTAGGCACTGTTGATCTCATATCGTACACAGCATAAGGATGCATAGAGGCACTGTTGATCTCATATCGTACACAGCATAAGGATGCATAGAGGCACTGTTGATCTCATATCGTACACAGCATAAGGATGCATAGAGGCACTGTTGATCTCATATCGTACACAGCATAAGGATGCACGTAGGCACTGTTGATCTCATATCGTACACAGCATAAGGATGCATAGAGGCACTGTTGATCTCATATCGTACACAGCATAAGGATGCACGTAGACACTGTTGATCTCATATCGTACACAGCATAAGGATGCACGTAGACACTGTTGATCTCATATCGTACACAGCATAAGGATGCATAGAGGCACTGTTGATCTCATAGCGTACACAGCATAAGGATGCATAGAGGCACTGTTGATCTCATATCGTACACAGCATAAGGATGCATAGAGGCACTGTTGATCTCATATCGTACACAGCATAAGGATGCATGTAGGCACTGTTGATCTCATATCGTACACAGCATAAGGATGCATAGAGGCACTGTTGATCTCATATCGTACACAGCATAAGGATGCATAGAGGCACTGTTGATCTCATATCGTACACAGCATAAGGATGCATAGAGGCACTGTTGATCTCATATCGTACACAGCATAAGGATGCATAGAGGCACTGTTGATCTCATATCGTACACAGCATAAGGATGCACGTAGGCACTGTTGATCTCATATCGTACACAGCATAAGGATGCACGTAGGCACTGTTGATCTCATATCGTACACAGCATAAGGATGCACGTAGGCACTGTTGATCTCATATCGTACACAGCATAAGGATGCACGTAGGCACTGTTGATCTCATATCGTACACAGCATAAGGATGCACGTAGGCACTGTTGATCTCATATCGTACACAGCATAAGGATGCACGTAGGCACTGTTGATCTCATATCGTACACAGCATAAGGATGCATAGAGGCACTGTTGATCTCATATCGTACACAGCATAAGGATGCATAGAGGCACTGTTGATCTCATAGCGTACACAGCATAAGGATGCATAGAGGCACTGTTGATCTCATATCGTACACAGCATAAGGATGCACGTAGACACTGTTGATCTCATAGCGTACACAGCATAAGGATGCACGTAGACACTGTTGATCTCATATCGTACACAGCATAATGATGCACGTAAACACTGTTGATCTCATAGCGTACACAGCATAAGGATGCACGTAGACACTGTTGATCTCATATCGTACACAGCATAAGGAGGCATAGAGGCACTGTTGATCTCATAGCGTACACAGCATAAGGATGCATAGAGGCACTGTTGATCTCATATCGTACACAGCATAAGGATGCATAGAGGCACTGTTGATCTCATAGCGTACACAGCATAAGGATGCACGTAGGCACTGTTGATCTCATATCGTACACAGCATAAGGATGCACGTAGGCACTGCTGATCTCATATCGTACACAGCATAAGGATGCACGTAGGCACTGTTGATCTCATATCGTACAAAGCATAAGGATGCACGTAGGCACTGTTGATCTCATAGCGTACACAGCATAAGGATGCACGTAGGCACTGTTGATCTCATATCGTACACAGCATAAGGATGCACGTAGGCACTGTTGATCTCATATCGTACACAGCATAAGGATGCATAGAGGCACTGTTGATCTCATATCGTACACAGCATAAGGATGCATAGAGGCACTGTTGATCTCATAGCGTACAAAGCATAAGGATGCAAGTAGACACTGTTGATCTCATAGCGTACACAGCATAAGGATGCACGTAGACACTGTTGATCTCATATCGTACACAGCATAAGGATGCACGTAGACACTGTTGATCTCATAGCGTACACAGCATAAGGATGCACGTAGACACTGTTGATCTCATAGCGTACACAGCATAAGGATGCATAGAGGCACTGTTGATCTCATATCGTACACAGCATAAGAATGCATAGAGGCACTGTTGATCTCATAGCGTACACAGCATAAGGATGCATAGATGCACTGTTGATCTCATATCGTACACAGCATAAGGATGCACGTAGACACTGTTGATCTCATATCGTACACAGCATAAGTATGCACGTAGGCACTGTTGATCTCATATCGTACAAATCATAAGGATGCACGTAGGCACTGTTGATCTCATATCGTACACAGCATAAGGATGCACGTAGGCACTGTTGATCTCATATCGTACACAGCATAAGGATGCACGTAGGCACTGTTGATCTCATATCGTACACAGCATAAGGATGCACGTAGGCACTGTTGATCTCATATCGTACACAGCATAAGGATGCACGTAGGCACTGTTGATCTCATATCGTACACAGCATAAGGATGCACGTAGACACTGTTGATCTCATATCGTACACAGCATAAGGATGCACGTAGGCACTGTTGATCTCATATCGTACACAGCATAAGGATGCATAGAGCACTGTTGATCTCATATCGTACACAGCATAAGGATGCACGTAGGCACTGTTGATCTCATATCGTACACAGCATAAGGATGCACGTAGGCACTGTTGATCTCATATCGTACACAGAATAAGGATACACGTAGGCACTGTTGATCTCATATCGTACACAGCATAAGGATGCATAGAGGCACTGTTGATCTCATATCGTACACAGCATAAGGATGCACATAGGCACTGTTGATCTCATATCGTACACAGCATAAGGATGCATAGAGGCACTGTTGATCTCATATCGTACACAGCATAAGGATGCATAGAGGCACTGTTGATCTCATATCGTACACAGCATAAGGATGCATAGAGGCACTGTTGATCTCATATCGTACACAGCATAAGGATGCATAGAGGCACTGTTGATCTCATATCGTACACAGCATAAGGATGCATAGAGGCACTGTTGATCTCATATCGTACACAGCATAAGGATGCATAGAGGCACTGTTGATCTCATATCGTACACAGCATAAGGATGCATAGAGGCACTGTTGATCTCATATCGTACACAGCATAAGGATGCATAGAGGCACTGTTGATCTCATATCGTACACAGCATAAGGATGCATAGAGGCACTGTTGATCTCATATCGTACACAGCATAAGGATGCATAGAGGCACTGTTGATCTCATATCGTACACAGCATAAGGATGCATAGACACTGTTGATCTCATAGCGTACACAGCATAAGGATGCACGTAGACACTGTTGATCTCATATCGTACACAGCATAAGGATGCACGTAGACACTGTTGATCTCATATCGTACACAGCATAAGGATGCACGCAGGCACTGTTGATCTCATATCGTACACAGCATAAGGATGCACGTAGGCACTGTTGATCTCATATCGTACACAGCATAAGGATGCACGTAGGCACTGTTGATCTCATATCGTACACAGCATAAGGATGCACGTAGACACTGTTGATCTCATATCGTACACAGCATAAGGTTGCACGTAGGCACTGTTGATCTCATATCGTACACAGCATAAGGATGCACGTAGGCACTGTTGATCTCATATCGTACACAGCATAATGATGCACGTAGGCACTGTTGATCTCATATCGTACACAGCATAAGGATGCACGTAGGCACTGTTGATCTCATATCGTACACAGAATAAGGATACACGTAGGCACTGTTGATCTCATATCGTACACAGCATAAGGATGGATAGAGGCACTGTTGTTCTCATAGCGTACACAGCATAAGGATGCATAGAGGCACTGTTGTTCTCATATCGTACACAGCATAAGGATGCATAGAGGCACTGTTGATCTCATATTGTACACAGCATAAGGATGCATAGAGGCACTGTTGTTCTCATATCGTACACAGCATAAGGATGCATAGAGGCACTGTTGTTCTCATATCGTACACAGCATAAGGATGCATAGAGGCACTGTTGATCTCATATCGTACACAGCATAAGGATGCATAGAGGCACTGTTGTTCTCATATCGTACACAGCATAAAGATGCATAGAGGCACTGTTGATCTCATATCGTACACAGCATAAGGATGCATAGAGGCACTGTTGTTCTCATATCGTACACAGCATAAGGGTGCATAGAGGCACTGTTGATCTCATATCGTACACAGCATAAGGATGCACGTAGGCACTGTTGATCTCATAGCGTACACAGCATAAGAATGCACGTAGGCACTGTTGATCTCATATCGTACACAGCATAAGGGTGCATAGAGGCACTGTTGATCTCATAGTGTACACAGCATAAGGATACATAGAGGCACTGTTGATCTCATAGTGTACACATCATAAGGGTGCACGTAGACACTGTTGATCTCATATCGTACACAGCATAAGGGTGCATAGAGGCACTGTTGATCTCATATCGTACACAGCATAAGCATTTTATTTAATGATAGTTTATTGCAAATAAATAGTACATATGTCATGCACAACACATATAATATATATTATGAAAATGCAAATGGCTTGGGCCACACATTTGTGATAGTCCGCCACGAAAGCTTGATTAGGCACTGACTAATAAAGCAAAATTTATTAGGCAGGCTGTTTTTGTAAGTTATTTCGCATGAATGTAGGATAAAAGGTTATATACAAAATAAGGACTGTGGTTAGCTAACACCCTCTTGCACTTATTTTAGATATGACCAATAACCTATACTGTACTTGTTTATTAATAATGTAAAAAAATCAAGATTGCAATCGTCAGCATATACGTATACTGTACTCGTAATATTACAACCAGATTGACATGCCTATCTGTTTGTTAACTGGCTATACGCATCATGGTATTGTAGAAATAAAGCTATGGTTCAATCCTTCAAGTTCAACTTCGTTTCATATGCATACCACTAGTGTATCAATAATAAGAGGATTATATTTTTCAGTGAATGATCGAATGATATTTCAACGAATGAATATTGAAATAATTTATCACGAATTGCGCTAGCCAGGAATGATAATACTAAATTTCTATGTTCTTGAGTGAAATAATTATTATTCGAGCATTCACATTATAAGTATAATTTATATTTTAATTTTAGGCTGAAAATTAAAATTAGGCTGACTTTATGGGCTGTTAAGAATAAGAAATAAAATACAGTAACTTTGTTTTAAGCAAGTGCACATGCCAATGATGTCCGATGCAAACAGTAACGGACGACTACGGCGTATACTGATTGTCGTCGGCAGTCATTGTGCTCAAATGTTGTCCATCGGCATGAGCTTTTCATTCAGAATATTGTACAGAGAACTGCGGATAGAATTTGACGCCAGCCAATCAGAAGCAGCATGGACCGCATCGATGTTTAACTCATTAATGGGATTTGTTGGTAAATACGTGTTCGTTTACATATGATAGTTTGTGTTGAGAATAGTATTTGTGTAACAGTCACGTGGAGTCTATTCCGAGGAAGGTGTCACATGTGTAGTGGGAGCCTCGGCGGTAGGGAGCCACCCAATCACTGGACCGACTACACTCTGTGATATACTTCTTGTAAGTAGGCTTATGTTACGGCGGGTTCATCTCAAGCTATATCTCTCTATAAATCTGATTCCCTACATATGAATTAATACGGAATCTGTAATGCTTACAGTACACTGATCATCGACTAAGTTTTTAATTTAATATAAATGTGTGTATTTTGTTTTTTATATTTCATTTTCTGTTGTGAATTGTAGCTATATCGGTGCGGAAATGAAATACAGTATATCGCTTATATATGTATGCCAGTGTCATTTCCATTACATTCAGTAAACCTTTAAGATTTCGATCAAGTAAATTTCTACTATAGTTCATCCCTATATGTATTGCAATAACTATAACCTACATTTTTTGCCATAATTATATGCTTATTTCGTATAATGTATATTTAGTCACTAGAAACTGTATAGTTTATGTGAATAAAAGATGTTCGTTCGTTCGTTCGTTCGTTGTTCGTTCGACCGTTCGTTCGTTGTTCGTTGTTCGTTCGTTCGTTGTTCTTTCGTTCGTTGTTCGTTCGTTCGTTGTTCGTTCGTTCGTTGTTCGTTCATTCGTTGTTCGTTCATTCGTTGTTCGTTCGTTCGTTGTTCGTTCGTTCGTTCGTTCGTTCGTTCGTTCGTTCGTTCGTTCGTTCGTTCGTTCGTTCGTTCGTTCGTTCGTTCGTTCGTTCGTTCGTTCGTTCGTTCGTTCGTTCGTTCGTTCGTTCGTTCGTTCGTTCGTTCGTTCGTTCGTTCGATCGTTCGTTCAATTTATATCTTTATTATCTTTTATAAATAATCATTGAACTAAAATAATGCTGTCCTTTTTGATATTAAAAAGAGATATTACCTAGAGAATAGCACTGGGAGAAAGGCAATCACCCTCACTTGTATTTGACGCAAGCAACAGTGTGAACCTCATTGTCACGAGGTGTGGAGGATTTTAACGGTCATATGAGGTTTCATGTAGATGTTCCATTGAACGTTTGAGCCTATTTTGTACATTTAGCGATACATTCACATGCCATGGATATGACCTTGAAAGGTCATGGTACAACATTGCTTATTGCTAAGGTTATATCCGGTTTCCTATATATGTAACATTGGATATGTCTATCTTGCTTTGATTTCGAGCTACGAGCACATGGGCACTGTGCTGACCGCTGACACAACCGCACTGGCTAATCTACTACAATCTACTACAGACGCAACCACACTGACTTATCTCCTACAGACACAACCGCACTGACCTATCTACTACAGACACAACCGCACTGACTTATCTACTACAGACACAACCACACTGACTTATCTCCTACAGACACAACCGCACTGACTTATCTCCTACAGACACACCGCACTGGCTAATCTACTACAATCTACTACAGACACAACCACACTGACTTATCTCCTACAGACACAACCGCACTGACTTATCTCCTACAGACACACCACACTGGCTAATCTACTACAATCTACTACAGACGCAACCACACTGACTTATCTCCTACAGACACAACCGCACTGATCTATCTACTACATACACAACCACACTGACTTATCTCCTACAGACACAACCGCACTGACTTATCTCCTACAGACACACCGCACTGGCTAATCTACTACAATCTACTACAGACACAACCACACTGACTTATCTCCTACAGACACAACCGAACTGACCTATCTCCTACAGACACACCACACTGGCTAATCTACTACAATCTACTACAGACACAACCGCACTGACTTATCTCCTACAGACACAACCGCACTGGCTAATCTATTACAATCTACTACAGACACAACCGCACTGACTTATCTACTACAGACACAACCGCACTGACTTATCTCCTACAGACACTACCGCACTGACGTATCTACTACATACACAACCGCACTGACTTATCTCCTACAGACACAATCGCACTGACGTATCTACTACATACACAACCGCACTGACTTATCTCCTACAGACACAACCGCAATGGCTAATCTACTACAATCTACATCAGACACAACCGCACTGACGTATCTACTACAGACACAACCGCACTGACTTATCTCCTACAGACACAACCGCACTGACCTATCTACTACAGACACAACCGCACTGACTTATCTTCTACAGACACAACCGCACTGACTTATCTCCTACAGACACAACCGCACTGACTTATCTCCTACAGAAACAACCGCACTGACTTATCTCCTACAGACACACCGCACTGACCTATCTACTACAGACATAACCACACTGACTTATCTCCTACAAACACAACCGCACTGATCTATCTCCTACAGACACAACCGCACTGACTTATCTCCTACATACACAACCGCACTGACCTATCTCCTACAGACACAACCGCACTGACCTATCTACTACAGACACAACCGCACTGACTTATCTCCTACAGACACAACCGCACTGACTTATTTCCTACATACACAACCGCACTGACTTATCTCCTACAGACACAACCGCACTGGCTTATCTCCTACAGACACAACCGCACTGGCTTATCTCCTACAGACACAACCGATCTGACTTATCTCCTACAGACACAACCGCACTGACTTATCTCCTACAGACACAACCGTACTGACTTATCTCCTACAGACACAACCGCACTTGCTAATCTACTACACTGACATGCCTGCCCAGGTCCAGACACGTGTTTGTTTTTTATTCGATCATACACTGAAAGTAAACAAATATCCTCAGATTATTTCACTGATAATTTATTGTAGGTATTCCGCTTTGTATTATAACTCGTAGAACAGGAGAGAGACGGGTTGCCCTTGTTGGTGCAGTACTATTGGCTGTGGGTATGTTCACCAGCATGTTTGCGACAAAGATGAGCACTCTCTACGTGACGTATGGACTAATTGCTGGTAAAAATATGGTATTGTGTTTGTGCTATACGAGGGCCTGTGTATGTAATCCAATTATGACTTATAAATGAACATATATGTTTACCGCCGACCGTGGACATTTTATGGAAAAACAAAACAACACACAACAATTACAAATGTTTTCAAATAAGAATAATGGGGAACATATTTGTCAACAAATTCTATATTTGAACCATTGTCCTCGGGCATGTCAAGCAACCATATCTCCACTACGCTACGTATTATATTATTGACGTAAACAATTTATGTTTCACTTACTTAAACTCTTTATGTTCCAAACTTTATTTTAAACATGAAAAAACTGATGTGTCTTATTACTATACTAGTCGGCGAATGCGTTGTATATACTGTTGTATTGTATTGGGAACTGCGATGTCTTGGGAACTGCGATGTCGTAACGAAGCACATCCCTAATCAACCACCATGACATCGTCTAGGTCTTACGGTGTGTCACACACGACACATGAGCTTGCCGTATGTGGTTCTACCCGGGTGATCTGCTGGAGAGCCTTCCCTTGGGACTTGATTGGAGATTAACGACTATAACTACTAGGCCACGGAGGAGCGTTAAATGATGTATGCCTGTACGTGTTACTCGTGCAACGAAGCGGTTTCTGTTTGAGACGATTAATAGTCTATGTAGAGGAGGAAATCGTTGCTATGCTTAAACTATATTGGGGAACGTTCGTTTATTTATTTGTTTATTTTTCGTGGCTTAAATTCGCACAAACAGCTTATCTTATATGGCGACCCTCTATTTATTGTTGGTGGAGGAACATCCCGGGCGTAGTACTGCAGACACGGACGGCACCCGAGTAGAACCACAGACCGTACGCAAGCTAGCTGGATAACTTCCTCACATGAAAGAAGTCAACACCAATATTGAGATATGCACATATTATATGTAGTTTCTCTACTGTTCAGCTTTAACATTACTATATAATTCCAATGTGCTGTTTTCACTTATAATCCTATCTTTGATTGCATTTGATTTGTATATATGTTGAGGGCCTCATGGTAGATTAACTTTTAAATGAGTTCTCTCATAAAATAAAGTCTTTATTATTATTATTATTATTATTAATATAAACTACTACAGTGAGAGGCAAGTAAATTAAATCCAACGACCTTAACCACTCGACAACAGAGAACTTTTACAAACGGATCTGTAATCCAGTGGTAACACGTTGGACTGGTATTCCAGGGATCGCAGGTTCGACCCCCGTCTGACCATAGTAAAATTAACAGTCTTTTAGATGGGACGTTAAACCGAGGTCTCGTGTCGGTGCTTTACACCGTGCACTTAAAAGAACCAGAGGAGACTCTAGAATGGGTCTCTGTCTGTGTCACTGCACTTTCCTCCACAAATCTAAAATGACTAATCTCTTCAGGAGGCGTCGCTCATATGGGCAACCGGTAGCGACGATAAATACACGTAAAACACAAGGGGACTCTTATCGTGAATACGGACACCTTTATTCGTGCTAACGTTACTTGCAAACAGAACAAATGCGTTTTTCTTGTCGCTAGAGAAAGTATTTTCATGGCAGAGATATACCGGTATATTAATTACATGAACATGACAACAATCCAATATTACGGTATATTAATTACATGAACATGACAACAATCCAATATTACGGTATATTAATTACATGAACATGACAACAATCCAATATTACGGTATATTAATTACAAGAACATGACAACAATCCAGTATTACGGTATATTAATTACATGAACATGACAACAATCCAATATTACGGTATAGTCATGCCAATTTAAATCAGTGTTTATAAGAGGATATTTGTTTGTTTCAGTGAATTATCGAACTGTATAGCATAAGTTGCGCTGCAGACGGGTAATATCGCCATTGCATATTTCGTTCGTATTTAAAGCGACACTACATCGGTGAAAACGCAAATGTCTGCAGAATGTAATTTGCTATTATATGGTATAATTTTCTTTTTCCAAATAGTTGCCTAAAAAAACGCTTTTATCATGAATAACACGTGGTATGGTATATATTTACCGTGATAATTCACATGTGTGTCTATGCATATTTATTTGTAGACTAATCTTAGTTAAATTATCTCTAATCGAAAGTATCGCGTGTTTAGTATTGAATCCAATGACAAACAAACGTCAAATCAAGAGCGTGGATATCCCGTTATATGAAATCCTACTTTCACTTTTGAAAGGTTGTATACAATAAAACACTGTTTATTGATTCAATGTTCGTGTTCGAATGTATTCAGAAGAATGTGTAGTAGCTATGCATTCATATATGAAAATGCATTTTATTTGCATTTTACGATGTAATGTCGCTTTAACTAATGTAATAACTATGTTAATACGCACTCTCTGTATTCATACGCTCTGTAAGCAAAACAAGGACCCAGCATGACATCGCAATTCTGGATTGTGTCTACATGCAATTGAACCGAACCTAATTTTGTTGAAATTACCATTTGTAAATTACTTCCCATTAAAATCATGAATAACATTTGTAAATAGTGGTTTACAAAAGTTAACACTAGGATAACTTTGCATATGAATTATTACCAGAGGACACAGAAAACAAACACCTACATTATATGGTTATTATTACATGAACACGAAATACGAAGGATTCCATCAAAGATATATCATATCGTTATTACAAAACAAAAAACTGAACAATTAAAAATATTCCAAAATGTTTAAAACTATGTACTTATATAGTTATTGTTTTTCATTTAGATACAAACACACTTATCCGAAGTGTGCGTTTTCTATGTCCTCTAGTATAGTATTATTTTTACAGCTGAAGTAAAGAAAACGCATTTATAGACTAACGTGTTCTTGTTATATCTATTTAAGGCATTGGTGCGGGAGCACTACATTATTGTGGAAATACTATACTTGGTCCGCATTTTGATGACAGGTGGCGCCCCATAGCAATGACGATATCCAATGCTGGCATACCATTGGCTACTCTTACTCTACCTTCTATTATGACGTTATTAATAAAGGAATTTGATTGTAGGACGACATTTATGGTTCTTAGCCTCTTGTCGCTAATTGGAATACCTGCGGCGCTGACTTTCTTTCCACCAGAAACCGAAGAAACATTTAAGAGAGCATCAAATGAGACAGGTGAAGCGATTATAAGATAATATAATTGTTTATACGTTAATTACAGAACATATCTTTTATTTCACACAATACATGTACAGAACATGCAACTATGAGGTATTACAATAAACAAGACATACAAACGAGGCTACAAAACAAAAACACAAAGCAGAATATATCAATCGTCAAAGTGAATAAATATTTCCAATAGTATTTTTAGTTATAGACACAAATAACACAAATTTGGAAAACTAGTATTCCTGTTACATTCTTGTATTCAACATTATTATCATATTAAACTTACATACTTTCTGAAATTCTGAACTAAGTTTGGTGCAAATTAGTTTCTCCAATTTAAGCATAATTGGGCGTCGAAAATACATTGGTTTAATATATTGTCTTCTTTCATTTGTAAATTGTTCACATTCAAACAAATAGTGAAATTCATCCCCAATTCTGTTTCTACAAGAGTTACATGTTCTTTCATTTATTGGTGTTCTTGACCAGTTTCCTGTTTCTAGTGGTAATCGATGGTTTATTGTTCAAAATAATGTCTATAATGCCGAGTACACCGTTCGATTGCTAGTAGTTCATTGCGAGTGGTACAGTATGTGCGCTGCTCTTTAGTCAGCGCATAACTACCACACGCAACTACGTTCTCCTCCCCTTTTTGTATCTGCGATAGCTCTGCGCCGATTGTGAGATCAGACGCATCACAATCCAGAACGAACTCGCCTTCTTGCATTGAAAGTGCCAGGATGGGTGGGCTAGTTAAAGCCCGCTTAAGCTTAACAAAGGCATCCTGTTGTTCGTCATCTCACTTGAAGTTGGGTTTCCCCATCACTGTGTTGAGCGGCTCTGCATGCATGTTTGGAGAACTATTTTACAGTTTAAGTTTCTGTGGTAATTAGCCAATCCCATAAAGCGTTCCACGTGTTTACCACACGTGTGCCAATTAGACACTACTAATTAAAGTATTTTAATAGTATTAATGGATCGGGATCATTTTATTTTAACGGTACCTGGTGTAATCCAAATACAGGTAAATCAGGAATAGTATCCGATAATTGGCGTTAATTTGTATATTTTCGTATTCATAAATTTAAATGCGTTGATTTATTTTATAACCGATTCATGGTCTAGTGGATAGTTTATCCGGCTTGCAATATTATTGTCTTTGTGTGGTGTAGATTCGAACCACTTTTTCAAAAACGTTTTTTTGTTGTTGTTTTTGTTGTTGTTTATTTATTTAGATTTGTTTGTCTTTCTTTTTTATTATGTGTACATGACATATAATTATACAGATGTTCATCAACGTGCATTGTCAGTGTCTGAGTAGTCATCCTACTCACGTGCGGTGTCTGTTCCCTCCTCATCACTGACCTCAATAATGAACCGCTCACAAGCTTGTTCCACTGCAATATCGGTCTTACGAAATCGCTCATCTGCCTCTCTTTTCGTTTCATTCTCATTGCACGATGTTACTAGGTGTAATCTAATATGACACCAATTTCAAATATACTCGGTATTAGTGCACGAGAAAATCATGTTACAAATATATTTACTTGTGCATTCCTTCTCCAGGTAAAGACATATGGTTGTCAAAAATAACAAAATACTCAAAGTCCAGGTTTCGATCCATGACAGAAATATTACAAAGCACATGTTTCATTCACTAGAACACTTAGCTACTTGATTCAAATTTGCGATATTAAATATAAATCGTACCAAAATATGAATAAAATCCATAGTATTTTCAAGAGTGAATTATTTCTGAACTATAGTGAGCATGCATGCACGGACGCACTGACAGGTGTAGCACTGCACGCTCACATGAACGTCTTACTGGTCATTGTTTACATGTACGTCGTACTGGTCATTGTTTACATGTACGTCATACTGGTCATTGTTTACATGTAGGTCTTACTGGTAATTGTGTACACGTGCGTCATACTGGTCATTGTGTACATGTACGTCTTACTGGTCATTGTTTACATGTACGTCATACTGGTCATTGTTTACATGTACGTCTTATTGGTCATTGTGTACATGTACGTCATACTGGTCATTGTTTACATGTACGTCATACTGGTCATTGTGTACATGTACGTCATACTGGTCATTGTTTATATGTACGTCTTACTGGTCATTGTTTACATGTACGTCATACTGGTCATTGTTTACATGTACGTCATACTGGTCATTGTGTACACGTGCGTCATACTGGTCATTGTGTACATGTACGTCTTACTGGTCATTGTTT
>CM026403.1:41621335-41686976 GCA_014843695.1 Archivesica marissinica
TCAGCTAGTATGTTTGTAAGCCGGTGTACGGTGTCTTATATGTAGTATATATAACTTATCAGCTAGTCGGTTTGTAAGCCGGTGTATGGACGGTGTCTTATATGTAGTATATATAACTTATCAGCTAGTCGGTTTGTAAGCCGTGTACGGTGTCTTATATGTAGTATATATAACTTATCAGCTAGTCGGTTTGTAAGCCGTGTACGGTGTCTTGTATGTAGTATATATAACTTATCAGCTAGTCGGTTTGTAAGCCGGTGTACGGTGTCTTGTATGTAGTATATATAACTTATCAGCTAGTCGGTTTGTAAGCCGGTGTACGGACGGTGTCTTGTATGTAGTATATATAACTTATCAGCTAGTCGGTTTGTAAGCCGGTGTACGGACGGTGTCTTGTATGTAGTATATATAACTTATTAGCTAGTCGGTTTGTAAGCCGGTGTACGGTGTCTTATATGTAGTATATATAACTTATCAGCTAGTCGGTGTGTAAGCCGGTGTACGGTGTCTTGTATGTAGTATATATAACTTATCAGCTAGTCGGTTTGTAAGCCGGTGTACGGTGTCTTGTATGTAGTATATATAACTTATCAGCTAGTCGGTTTGTAAGCCGGTGTACGGACAATGTCTTGTATGTAGTATATATAACTTATCAGCTAGTCGGTTTGTAAGCCGGTGTACGGTGTCTTGTATGTAGTATATATAACTTATCAGCTAGTCGGTTTGTAAGCCGGTGTACGGTGTCTTGTATGTAGTATATATAACTTATCAGCTAGTCGGTTTGTAAGCCGGTGTACGGTCGGTGTCTTGTATGTAGTATATATAACTTATCAGCTAGTCGGTTTGTAAGGCGGTGTACGGTGTCTTGTATGTAGTATATATAACGTATCAGCTAGTCGGTTTGTAAGCCGGTGTACGGACGGTGTCTTGTATGTAGTATATATAACTTATCAGCTAGTCGGTTTGTAAGCCGGTGTACGGTGTCTTTTATGTAGTATATATAACTTATCAGCTAGTATGTTTGTAAGCCGGTGTACGGTGTCTTGTATGTAGTATATATAACTTATCAGCTAGTCGGTTTGTAAGCCGGTGTACGGTGTCTTGTATGTAGTATATATAACGTATCAGCTAGTCGGTTTGTAAGCCGGTGTACGGACGGTGTCTTGTATGTAGTATATATAACGTATCAGCTAGTTGGTTTGTAAGCCGGTGTACGGTGTCTTGTATGTAGTATATATAAATTATCAGCTAGTCGGTTTGTAACACGGATTGTAGCAGCTAGTAAGTTTTTAAACCGGCTGTACTGAGTCAAGATCTATTTATAGATCGGCGAAGTCGATGGTAGTATAAATGTTCAATGGCAATGTTACAGAGGAGATTCTGGAATGGGTCTCTGTCTGTATCATGCACTATCCTCCAAAATCTAAAATAACTACTCTTCAGGAGGCGTCGCTCATATGGGCAACCGGTAGTGACGATAAATAAACGTAAAAACACACGTACAGGTGGCATAATCATTGAGAACGGTTTCAAGACCGTATGGTGTGCCAGTTGTGTACATTACACAAACAAACTGGGAATATTTAGCGGACTCTACATTGTATGTGTTCCATGTTTACTTTAATGGGATCTTCAGCAATTTATATAGTCAACTCTGAATAGGCTCTCATGTATCCCACAATATGTATTTCCGACTGTGAGCTGGCTCCCGCGCTATGGACTCTATGGAGCCTGCTGTATGATCTTTGATAACTATAATACATTTACCAAGACACCCTGCTTCTGCTTCTACTTGAATACTATACAAGGCCTGTTACAGCGTGTGGCACCGGGGAGGGATGCGCTAGTAGCACTGTGGGAGTGTCGTATTGAAGCCCTCGGCTGTCGATGCGCCAATCACTTCACTTTGCAGATGGTTTTCAATCCACTGATGTTTGGATGAAGAAATACTGTTTATACTGTTCAGTTTTACAATGTTTTATCAACGGTCTACGGTCGTTATTTATTATGTAGCAATCTAAGATGCTTACAGTTTGGAAATCACTTTATATATGGTGTTTCCTTTGGCTCTTGCGTTTGGCTTCTTTCCTGTATTCATCCGTTGGTATCACTGGTACTATCCCCTCGACTATTTTACATAGAAGATGAGCCGGTTGTTTGTACGGCGCTCCAGCAATCATGTTTGTTACACAGCCCTCACGTCTCGATGTATAGTCACCAGTAAGTAAACGTGATGCTTGGCGTTGCACTATTTCAAGTGTAGGCTATCAGTGTATTTTATTGTACAATATGGATCCCCATATTGTTGAGCCATAATTAGCCTGGGTTCCAACTCAATGTGGCACAATTAATAGCCTCGGTGTTAAAATATATTTATTTGACTGACCAGGCAAAATATATCGACACCTGTTCCCAGGCTAAGCCATAATCCATGAGAGACCTAACTAGCGAAATACATGTTGTTTTCCGACAGCCTCATGTACAGTTTTTAAGATTTCTCCGTAGAAATGACATAATGGAGTGTGCCTTTGTTGCAACTATAATAATATGCGGTGACCACTTCAAGTTTGTTTTCAGCGAGTGTTAAACCAATTAAAGTACGGGTTTTCTTCAAGCTGTTTCAAAATGTGATTACACAGTATATAAAAGTGAATCGATTTGTTGTTCACACTAAGAATATAACACTTTATTGCGTTAATATCCACACCCTATCGGCCCATTTTCAAGTTCAAATAAATCGTTCTGGTGGGCGAGATGATCTGTTACGAACCCGATTGTGGTAAGTCGTTAATTAATACGACACAAAAATAATAATGACACGAGTACGGTACCCTGCGGTACTCCTCGTCAATTGAGGTACATATAGGGGACACATTCGCGTTACCCAGTTGTCTTGGTAACGTTCCAGCGTCAATTGAGGTACATATAGGGGACACATTTGCGTTAACTAGTTGTCTTGGTAACGTTCCAGCGTCAATTGAGGTATATATAGGAGACACATTCGCGTTACCCAGTTGTCTTGGTAACGTTCCAGCGTCAATTGAGGTACATATTGGGGACACATTCGCGTTACCCAGTTGTCTGGTAACGTTCCAGCATCAATTGAGGTATATATAGGGGACACATTCGCGTTACCCAGTTGTCTTGGTAACGTTCCAGCGTCAATTGAGGTATATATAGGAGACACATTCGCGTTACCCAGTTGTCTTGGTAACGTTCCAGCGTCAATTGAGGTACATATAGGGGACACATTCGCGTTACCCAGTTGTCTTGGTAACGTTCCAGCGTCAATTGAGGTACATATAGGGGACACATTCGCGTTACCCAGTTGTCTTGGTAACGTTCTGGACAGCGTCAATTGAGGTATATATAGGGGACACATTCGCGTTACCCAGTTGTCTTGGTAACGTTCCAGCATCTATTGAGGTATATATAGGGACACATTCGCGTTACCCAGTTGTCTTGGTAACGTTCCAGCGTCAATTGAGGTATATATAGGGGACACATTCGCGTTACCCAGTTGTCTTGGTAACGTTCCAGCGTCAATTGAGGTATATATAGGAGAAACATTTGCGTTACCCAGTTGTCTTGGTAACGTTCCAGCGTCAATCGAGGTACATATAGGGGACACATTCGCGTTACCCAGTTGTCTTGGTAACGTTCTGGACAGCGTCAATTGAGGTATATATAGGGGACACATTCGCGTTACCCAGTTGTCTTGGTAACGTTCCAGCATCTATTGAGGTATATATAGGGACACATTCGCGTTACCCAGTTGTCTTGGTAATGTTCCAGTGTCTATTGAGGTATATATAGGGGACACATTCGCGTTACCCAGTTGTCTTGGTAACGTTCCAGCGTCAATTGAGGTATATATAGGGGACACGTTCGCGTTACACTGTTGTCTTGGTAATGTTCCAGCGTCAATTGAGGTATATATAGGAGACACATTCGCGTTACCCAGTTGTCTTGGTAACGTTCCAGCGTCAATTGAGGTACATATAGGGGACACATTCGCGTTACCCAGTTGTCTTGGTAACGTTCCAGCATCTATTGAGGTATATATAGGGGACACATTCGCGTTACCCAGTTGTCTTGGTAACGTTCCAGCGTCAATTGAGGTACATATAGGGGACACATTCGCATTACCCAGTTGTCTTGGTAACGTTCTGGACAGCGTCAATTGAGGTATATATAGGGGACACATTCGCGTTACCCAGTTGTCTTGGTAACGTTCCAGCATCTATTGAGGTATATATAGGGACACATTCGCGTTACCCAGTTGTCTTGGTAACGTTCCAGTGTCTATTGAGGTATATATAGGGGACACATTCGCGTTACCCAGTTGTCTTGGTAACGTTCCAGCGTCAATTGAGGTACATATAGGGGACACATTCGCGTTACCCAGTTGTCTTGGTAACGTTCCAGCATCTATTGAGGTATTTATAGGGGACATATTCGCGTTACCCAGTTGTCTTGGTAACGTTCTGGACAGCGTCAATTGAGGTATATATAGGGGACACATTCGCGTTACACAGTTGTCTTGGTAACGTTCCAGTGTCTATTGAGGTATATATAGGGGACACATTCGCGTTATCCAGTTGTCTTGGTAACGTTCCAGCGTCAATTGAGGTATATATAGGGGACACGTTCGCGTTACACTGTTGTCTTGGTAACGTTCCAGCGTCTATTGAGGTATATATAGGGACACATTCGCGTTACCCAGTTGTCTTGGTAACGTTCCAGTGTCTATTGAGGTATATATAGGGGACACATTCGCGTTACCCAGTTGTCTTGGTAACGTTCCAGCATCAATTGAGGTATATATAGGGGACACGTTCGCGTTACACTGTTGTCTTGGTAACGTTCCAGCGTCTATTGAGGTATATATAGGGACACATTCGCGTTACCCAGTTGTCTTGGTAACGTTCCAGCGTCAATTGAGGTATATATAGGGGACACGTTCGCGTTACCCAGTTGTCTTGGTAACATGCCAGCGTCAATTGAGGTATATATAGGAGACACATTCGCGTTACCCAGTTGTCTTGGTAACGTGCCAGCGTCAATTGAGGTATATATAGGAGACACATTCGCGTTACCCAGTTGTCTTGGTAACGTTCCAGTGTATATTGAGGTATACATAGGGGACACGTTCGCGTTACCCATTTGTCTTGGTAACGTTCCAGCGTCTATTGAGGTACATATAGGGGACACGTTCGCGTTACCCGGTTGTCTTGGTAACGTTCCAGCGTCAATTGAGGTACATATAGGGGACACTTTCGCGTTAACTAGTTGTCTTGGTAACGTTCCAGCGTCAATTGAGGTATATATAGGAGACACATTCGCGTTACCCAGTTGTCTTGGTAACGTTCCAGCGTCAATTGAGGTATATATAGGGGACACATTCGCGTTACCCAGTTGTCTTGGTAACGTTCCAGCGTCAATTGAGGTATATATAGGGGACACATTCGCGTTACCCAGTTGTCTTGGTAACGTTCCAGCGTCAGTTGAGGTATATATAGGAGACACATTCGCGTTACCCAGTTGTCTTGGTAACGTTCCAGTGTATATTGAGTTATACATAGGGGACACGTTCGCGTTACCCATTTGTCTTGGTAACGTTCCAGCGTCTATTGAGGTACATATAGGGGACACGTTCGCGTTACCCGGTTGTCTTGGTAACGTTCCAGCGTCAATTGAGGTACATATAGGGGACACTTTCGCGTTAACTAGTTGTCTTGGTAACGTTCCAGCGTCAATTGAGGTATATATAGGAGACACATTCACGTTACCCAGTTGTCTTGGTAACGTTCCAGCGTCAATTGAGGTATATATAGGGGACACATTCGCGTTACCCAGTTGTCTTGGTAACGTTCCAGCGTCAATTGAGGTATATATAGGGGACACATTCGCGTTACCCAGTTGTCTTGGTAACGTTCTGGACAGCGTCAATTGAGGTATATATAGGGGACACATTCGCGTTACCCAGTTGTCTTGGTAACGTTCCAGCGTCAATTGAGGTACATATAGGGGACACATTCGCTTTACCCAGTTATCTTGGTAACGTTCTGGACAGCGTCAATTGAGGTATATATAGGGGACACATTCGCGTTACACAGTTGTCTTGGTAACGTTCTGGACAGCGTCAATTGAGGTATATATAGGGGACACATTCGCGTTACCCAGTTGTCTTGGTAACGTTCCAGCATCTATTGAGTTATTTATAGGGGACATATTCGCGTTACACAGTTGTCTTGGTAACGTTCCAGCGTCAATTGAGGTATATATAGGGGACACATTCGCGTTACACAGTTGTCTTGGTATCGTTCCAGCGTCTATTGAGGTATATATGGACACATTCGCGTTACCCAGTTGTCTTGGTAACGTTCCAGTGTCTATTGAGGTATATATAGGGGACACGTTCGCGTTACCCAGTTGTCTTGGTAACGTTCCAGCGTCTATTGAGGTACATATATGGGACACGTTCGCGTTACCCGGTTGTCTTGGTAACGTTCCAGGGTCTATTGGGGTATATATAGGGGACACATTCGCGTTACCCAGTTGTCTTGTATCGTTCCAGCGTCAATTGATGTCTTGAAGATAACAGTAATTCCTGATGCAAGTTGTTTTGCACAATTTTTTAAGATGACATTGGTAATATTTCAAGTCCTATTGATTTTGATGTGTTTATATGTCTGAGTAACTCTTCAAGTCCTATTGATTTTGATGTGTTTATATGTCTGAGTAACTCTTCAAGTCCTATTGATTTTGATGTGTTTATATGTCTGAGTAACTCTTCAAGTCCTATTGATTTTGATGTGTTTATATGTCTGAGTAACTCTTCAAGTCCTGGAGTTGTTATTTCAAGATCAGGCATTTTATATTTGTTTTCTTTCGAGAGTATATGTATATTATGATTTCCTCATTTCGTAAACACTGAAATAAACTGTTCTATAGATAAATAGAATGTGTGCCTTTTTGTGTGTTTTACATTTATTTATCGTCGCTACCGGTTGCCCATATGAGCGACGCCTCCTGAAGAGATTAGTTATTTTAGATTTTGGAGGATAGTGCATGATACAGACAGAGATCCATTCCAGAATCTCCTCTGGTTCTTTTACGTGCACGTGTAAAGCACCGACATGAGACTTCGGTTTAACGTCCCATCTGAAAGACTGTTAATTTTATTAGGGTCAGAGGTGTGTCCTTTCTTTGCTTCCACCCATTAAGTATCCCATTTTCTGTAATGGAGCAGTACCTACACTTACAATTATGAAATTTAGCATGGAAGTGATAATTGCCGTGATTGTTTTTTTATACAATTGACATGCCTAATTTATCAGATGTTTTGACTTTGATGTATTGAAAACATAAATCATTAAATGTACACAATTGTCTAGATTTGCATAATCTGTGGGATTTTAACACATTGTGTCCTCAGCTGGACCTAAGAGTAAAACCAGTGACTTTTTAAGCAAACAGAAAATCTGTGTTTAGTTTCAGACTGATATATGTATACTGTACAGTTATATGTATTAAAAAGAAGTTGAATTTGCAATGCTTTGAGTCAGTTTTAGAATGTTTTGGAATATTTACCGAAAGTACAATTGTACATAGGACCCCATTCTGTATTCTGTATACTCTATATTCAAATCAGTATGAGCCACCAACTATAAACTGACTATTCGCGCATTTCCAGACTTCAAAAAGTGGAACCTCCCTAGAACAACAACCTCTCTACAACAACCAATCTCGATGTATCCGGATGGTGTTTGCTCTAGAGAGGTTTGACTGTAGTACCTTGTTGTTCAGGCATGACATACCTCCAGAATGGTTTACAATTATTTTCCTCAAAGCCTTATTGAATAGTTTTATTAATATCGTCAATTTTCCGGGTTTTTTAAATTCACTTTTACATTGTTTTTGATAATTGTTGCCCAGTGTTTTAGTTTCTTTTGCAAGTGAATAAATTCGGGCCTTTTTTCTCGTCATGCGTTTTAATGTTGTATTAAAACATGGTAGGCCTATTATATTTCGTGTCCTGCCTAGTCTGACACCTGATGTCCATGTTTAACTCAATGCTGACACCGGATTTCCACGTTTGACTCAATGCTGACACCGGATGTCCACGTTTGACGCAATGCTGACACCGGATTTCCAAGTTTGACGAAATGCTGACACCGGATTTCCATGTTTGAATTCAATGCTGACACCGGATTTCCACGTTTGACTCAATGCTGACACCGGATGTCCACGTTTGACGCAATGCTGACACCGGATTTCCAAGTTTGACGAAATGCTGACACCGGATTTCCATGTTTGACGCAATGCTGACACCGGATTTCCACGATTGACTCAATGCTGACACCGGATTTCCATGCTTGACTCGATGCTGACACCGGATTTCCACGTTTGACGCAATGCTGACAACGGATTTCCAAGTTTGACGAAATGCTGACACCGGATTTCCATGTTTGATGCAATGCTGACACCGGATTTCAATGTTTGACGCAATGCTGACACCGGATTTCCACTTTTGACGCAATGCAGTCTGTGATTTCGAGGACATGTGGTTCACAACACTGACGCCTTCTGAAGTCATCCATGGATGTTGTTAAGGATGTAGCGGGTTATTGACATCAACATGCTACATGATGTGACTTGCGATATTATGTTGACATCGACGTGCTACATGATGTGACGTGCGATATTATGTTGACATCGACGTGCTACATGATGTGACTTGCGATATTATGTTGACATCGACGTGCTACATGATGTGACTTGCGATATTATGTTGACATCGACGTGCTACATGATGTGACTTGCAATATTATGTTGACATCGACGTGCTACCCAATGCGACTTGCGATATGCTGCATATGCTTGAGGCTTATATTGGTTAAAATAAGTGTTCGAAAGTGTTCCGGGTTGTATATATTCCTTATCTTATAGATAAGTGATACACTAGCGTTTCGTCACTCATCACATGATCTAGTGTGGAGCGAATGGTTGAAGATGATGGTAAGGATTTATTAATGTGACATGACAGTTCATTCAATACTCTATGGTTTATGCCGTCTGGACCTGTGGCCGTCTGATGATACATACGTTTCTAGATGATATCAGGAGTAGTCTAAGAGTGTTTTGAATGCAGTGAGAAGTAATGTACAGCATCTGATTATGAAAACAAAAACTAATCTAACATAAATACACGAGCTATGCATGAATAATTAAGGTATGAGTATGCATGTTATACGGCAATGAGTATATACAAATGAAAGCTAACACTTTCTGAAATTCGGACTAGTTATACACTCACGGTATACGGCTAAAATAGTCATGTTCATATACATGTGCATTGATCCATACAATTAACAGTTGACTGATAAACATGTACCTCAGAAGATGGGTGTATTCCCGCCACACGTCTCCATCATAATTATATTCTATGTACGTATGTATGTTCCTTTAATGTCAAACCCCTCGCGGGGACTTAGACATGATTTTCTGGGCATGCCTAGCCGACCTAAGTGGTTAACCACTACTAAGCAATGTGTGTGAGGTGCCTTGCTCAATGACACTACATACGTGGCCTGACCGAGTATCGAAGCCGGGACCGTTCGATTTCAAATCCGACGCTCTACCACTGGACCACAGACGCCACAATCTAATGGCAGTCTATATAATGCTTGGGACGGTCATTGGTAACTCGATTTTCAAATGTCAGAACTATGCCACAAGTTACATTGATGTATACTATTAACGGCAACTTACTGTATTAAATGTATATGCTTACTACTAGAAGTACTATTATATATGTCAATCAAAGGTCCTGACAATATAAATTATATGTCGTATTTAAAAATGCAAGGTAAATATTTACATTTAACTTTTGAGATTAGCACAGAGTCATGAGTGCTTAAACTTTTGTTCAATAGATTGATATAATATATATATACATGACTACAAATCGAAAGGTCGCTTAAATATGCTATTTTGAATATTTGCAGTAGGCTACATATAATTCTCGTCGCCATGGACAGGTGTCCAGCGAAGAGCAGCCCGTTGGATACAGGCTGACTTCTATCGTACCTCTAGTGTTACAGACATGCTACATTCCCTAAATCTACGCAGACTAGATCAACGGCGTATTGACAATAGGTTATCCCTTATGTATAAAATTCATAATGATCTTGTTGCTATTCCTATTGAAAATTACCTAGTTCCTCTCTCCCGTCTTGCTCGCCATTGCCATTCCTTAAGCTATAGGTTAATTACAGCAACTACAGACTACTACAAGTTTACCTTCCTGTAGACCGGGGAGTTTATAGATATAACAAACTCTGGTTGTTTTCGTATTTTCGTATATATGGATATAAAGAGCCTGTAAAATACAATATATACATAATATTATTATGTACAAATCATTCTACTTATTCACAATACAAAATGTAAAGTACACAATTCCAATCCATCATTTCCCATAATTTTAACCCTAATGTAAAAGTATCAAGAGAAAACATTACATTACCAAGGTCCGGCTATCAGCTGATACATATATTATATATATGTATAAAGTTACTAGTATAGTATATATTAACGTAAACAGGATAGCTTTGCAATGTATCCGTTTGACTAGTAGAGATAGAGTGTGGGATAAGGGTCTTGAACAAGTTAGTTGGAGAGTGCACCTACTTAGTTGAGTTAGTTCACTCATTCACACATCTGACCTGATTGTCACTCACAATCACTCACCCATAATACTTTATACACAATAGTAGTGAAGACTAGTATATATTATACAAAGACATAGTATGGGACCAGGCTATATAATTATGATATGATTCAGACCAGTGATTTTATTAGGCCATATAGGGGAACTATTGGGTGGTATGCTTGCAGCAGGGTTTGGAAATATTATGATGTACATGTACTAAATATCAATAATTATTACTCTTTTAGATAAATATGACATGGGTTACATAGTTCCCCCTCTTGGAGAAAAGGTCTCCTGACGTTTTTATTACCTGAAACTAAATGAATATTGTAGATCAATCCAAATAATCAAGCTATATAATAACAATTTTATTTACTGCATCGTTCACTATCCAACATCCGACATTGTCAACTGAAATAATTTTACAACCTGAAATAAAAACATAACAACCAATACAATGTAATTAAAGATACTAATGTAACGATCATTAGTTAAGTATTACACCGTACATGTGTATGTTCAATATGGCTGGCTTACAGGTATATGTCCACAATAATGGACATATGCTACAAATCTGTTCCAACTATGTGGAGACCTGTAAAGGTAAGATTAACCTTCAAATTGGACAAACATGAACATTTACTATGAAATAAAAACAACCATTCCAAATGACGAAATGAAATGTAATACTAATGTACGCGCATTGTATATATACTGACATAGAATGATTCGAACATTGCACTTATACAGTAAAATACCAGAAATAATACTACTGTAATAACACAGCGAAATACCAGAATACGGTATATTTTTAAACAATTAAAACTCAATATATCTCACTGTCTTACACATAGTACACAACCTTGTCAGTGTTTGGTACTGCTGTCAATGGGACCACCCATTCTCCATACCGGTCCGGTGGCTTCCTTTGGCGCACCGGACGACGGGTCGGTTCAGGAGTTTGGGCATTGCCAGCAGGGACGACAACAGGTTGGTCTATTATGGACTCTAAATGTGAGACAGATCTCTATACTGATGGTTCTGAGGTGGTGTTATAAGATATATCATGAATCTGTGAAGATTCAGGTATCGTACTACCGGTACCAAGTAAACTGGGTACAGAGGGTTGAGATGTCGCAGAGTTAGATCTGGTTGAGTGTTGCACTCCTGGATTGTTCTCGAAGATACGGCTAGGAATATGGGTTGGACTACCAGTAGTCGCAGGAACCATCCTAGGTATCGTCGGAGGCAGCAATCCAGGGTGATTATGCTTTCGCAAAGCTGGAGGTCTGTATAGTTTGACGCTTCCGCCTTCGCTATCTAAATCGGAACTATCAGATTGGATTGCGTGAGGTACATGTACTGGTGGTGTCTTGAGATTGGTTCTGGCCAACTCCTTGCGGATAGGGCCTATCTCAGATTCTACACTTACATCCACCGTCGGTGTATCTCTGGGTACACAATTGAATGGCAGGAGCATATTCCTATGCAACGTCCGGATTGGTCCTTTGCCATTCTCAAGTTGTACACGAAATACTGGTATGTCAGGGTTCGGCATAGCTAGCACAACATAAGGGTCGCGATCCCATCTGTCTGCTAGCTTATGTGTCCCCTTGATACCGACTTTCTTTACAAGTACACGGTCTCCAACTTCTATCTTGGACTCACGAACTTTACAGTCGTACCTGTCCTTGTTCTTGGCAGCCTGCCTGCCAGCTTCATTGGCAGCTGCCCTATATGCATATTTTAGCCGGTTCTTTAGTTTGGCTACATATGTCGTAGGTGTGAATTCACCAATGTCTTGTGGATCTGTGCCTAAGTAGGCATCGACAGAAAGTCGAGGATGCCACCCAAACATTAAATAGTGTGGCGAAAAACCGGTTGCGTCACTCTTGGTACCATTGTATGCCTGAACAAGAGGGGCGATATACGATTTCCAGTCGCTCTTTTGGTGTTCCTCTAAGGTACCAAGCATGCGCAGAAGAGTGCCGTTGAATCGTTCTGCTGAACCATTACCCATAGGGTGGTACGGCGTTGTACGGCTTTTACGAATGCCCGTGAGCTTACACAGTTCCTGTATAGTCCTACTAAGAAAATTTCGACCTTGGTCACTGAAGTCGCTCGGGAAAACCATAAAAACGGAAATAATGGTCATACAAGGCCTTGGCAGTGGTTTGTGCAGTCTGGTTGCGACATGACACTGCTTGAGCATATCTGGTGAAGTGATCCACTATAACCAGTATGTTTTCTACACCACCTTTGCTAGGTTCGAGCTTTAAAAAGTCGATGCACACTAGCTCCATAGGTCTAGAGGTAAAAATTGGTACAAGCTCGGCGAAAGGTTTGACAGGGGTCTTCCGTCTAATACATGAGCTACAATTGGTGATGTACTTGTTAACATACTCTTCCAACCCAGGCCAGTAAAACCGTTGTCTGGCCAGCCAAAGGGTCTTTTCCTTGCCCTGGTGACCAGCATCGTCATGAATACCCTTCAAGGCAATAGTCCTGTGGGATTCAGGTAAAACAAGTTGACGAACTGACTGGCCGTCCAAGAAAGCGGTTCTGTACAGAATTCCCTCATCGAGATGAAGTCTGTTCCATTCTCGGAGAAAACGCTGTACAGCTTTTGACTCGGATCCTCTCCCTCTGGGAAGAAAACCGCTTTCGAGTAGGTCAATCACCCTTAAAATGGTAAAATCATTCAATTGCTCAGCTTTCCAGTCAATCTTGTTAACATGTTCAGATTCAAACATCTCCTCATCGGCCGAATGAGGAGCTGCCGAATCTGATAAACAGTCGACAAGTGGTGTAGCATTTACAGCACCTTGAAAAATCGCTTTCATTTCTTCTTGAAAAACGTATCGACGAGATAAACCATCTGCGTCTCCGTTTTGGCTGCCACTACGGTATTCAATATAAAAATTGTAATTGGCTAATTCTGCTAGCCAACGGTGGCCTGTTGCATCAACCTTTGCAGAGGTTTTGACATAGGTTAAGGGATTGTTGTCAGTAACCACCTTAAAGTCATTCCCACACAAGTAGTCATGAAATTTATCTGTTATACTCCACTTAAGGGCTAGAAATTCCATCTTGTGGGCGGGATAATTCCTCTCACTGGGTCTCAAACTTCGGGATGCGTATGCAATAACACGCTCCTTCCCGTCTTGGACCTGGTACAATACTGCTCCTAATCCAAGGGAGGATGCATCCGTGTGCAGAATAAAAGGTTGGGAATAGTCTGCATATGCCAAGATTGGGTGTGATGTTAATTTATCTTTGATTGTATCCAAGGCAGCTTGCTGGGCATCACCCCACATCCATGGAACGGGTGTCTTGGTCTTCTTCTTGGTCTTTTTCTTGGATTTTTTCTGGTTAAAACCATGTCCTTCTAATAAGGAGTTTAACGGCTGTACAATCTGGGCATAATCCTTTATACATTTCTGTAGTAGCCCGAGAATCCAAGAAATTGTCTGAGAGATTTCAGATCGTGACATGCTGGCCAATCTTTAACGGCGGAAACTTTACCGGGATCCGTAGAAATACCTTGATCAGAAACGACATGACCCAAGTAAGTTACGGATTTCTTGAAGAATTCGCATTTTGAAGGTTTAAGCTTCAAGTGATGCTGATCCAACCGTTGAAAGACGGATTCAATCCTCTCTATGTGTTCCTCAAATGTAGATGAGAAAATAAGGATGTCATCTAAGAAAATTAAACATTCTCTAAGATGCATATCACCCATGCATTTTTCCATCAGTCGCTGGAAGGTTGCGGGTGCATTGGTGAGTCCGAAACCCATCCGGTTCCACTCATAAACCCCAGTGCTCCGACACTAAAAGCTGTTTTGGCCTTATCCTCTTCTGCAACTTCGACCTGCCAGTAGGCTGAATGTAGGTCAAGTTTACTAAAATATTTGGCAGAAGAAAGGACATCAATAGTGTCATCAAATCTGGGTAACATAAAAGCATCCTTTCGGGTCTTGTTGTTCAATCGACGCCAATCCACACAAAACCTGAGTGCACCGGAGGATTTTCTAATCAAAACAACGTTAGAAGAGTAAGGACTAGCAGACTCTCGAATAACGTCTGCCTCCAACATTTCCTTTATGTGCTGACGCACTTCCTCATACATGGCTGGAGGGATTCGTCTGTATGGGTCTTTAAACGGTGTATTGTCCTCTAACACTATCTTGTGCTGTACAAGATTTGTTTTACCCAAGTCCTGACTGTCTTTTGAAAATACTTGTTTCCATTTACCCAGGACTTGTTGAAACCGCAAAACTTGAGACGGAGACAAATTTGTATTGTCAACGTTGACACCCAGGTCTTCGAGAGAGGTATCTGAAGATGTATCCTGGCCAATATATGTAGAAAGATCATCCACAACTGTTGCTTCAGAAATTTCACAAATCTGTGTTTTGGGTTTAAAAAATAAAGCCTTCGCAGTCATATTACAAATCCTGACTGGGACTTTAACTGTGGATTGTTGATTGACTTTAACAATCCGAGGACATACTGTATAACATGTAACAGTTTCCGGTGTCTCAGTGACAACAGATGAGATGTTGTTGTCGAAATTACGGACTATCCCATTGATAGTAACTGTCTCATATGGTGCTACCGTAATCGTTTTGGTACCGCACGCTTTTACTGAGAAGGTCCGGGAGTCGAGGCTATCCATCGCCGACTTCCATTCTACTGGGATGTCAACAGTAGAATTGTCTGAAGATGGGGACAAAAATGTCTTACACCTTCTAAGAACGTTTGTTCCCACAATGACGGAACACGTTCTGTTAAAACTATTGTCTGGGATGACCAGAACAGGAATATCCAATTTAAAAACAGATAAAAACGGTAATGTGATGGTAGACTCAAAATAACCTGAGTACTCCATGCGTGAACCATCAGCAATTGATAAGTCAAGACCAAGAGTGGTGAGAGGTTGTAATACAACATCTGAAAGTATCTTGAAACAAGAAAGAGAAAGAGTGGTTACTTGACTACCAGTATCAACCAAGGCTTTAAAAGAACTGCCGTTGATAACAATATTATGTTCATTCGGTGAACCTATAAGACGGTTCGCAAATTGTTGTTCTGGTGGGTGTGGGTTCGTTTGGGCAACTTGATCACCAGTCCCTGTTTGGCCCTCAACAGAGACGGTATCTAGTTTAACGATTGGCGATATTGGGAAATGCCTCTTCCGCGACCAAATGACCTTGGTCCGGAGTTCGGCTGCAGGTTTGATCCTTGCGGATTGTAATCCTGCTGACTATAACCAGAAGCTTGGTTGCCACCACTGTATCTCCCAGGTCTATGACCGCGACCTCTGTTGGTACTAAATGGTTGTGGTGGTAGAGAGAATGACTGATGTTGTTGTTGCTGGTTGTGGGTAGAGTCCAGCCTCTGTAAAATCTGGTCGAACTTGGAGTTGATCTTCTTGTCCATCATGTTCTCCCAGGAAGTGATTTTCGTATCGAACTGATCCAAGCGAGAATGCATTTTCTTTTCCAATAAAGAAAACTGTTGTTGCACGTCTGAGTCCGCAGTAACTGTATTGTTCTTAACAGAAACCTTCTTAGAAAAAGGATTTGTCTGTAGAACATTACCAGTTGAAGAAGAGTTGAGATTAGAAGAAGTCGAAGTGCGCAACATCTCTTTCTCAACTTTGCGGATTTCTCGAAGTAATTGGTTGTAGTCCGCCAGGGTATCATACTTGTGGCGGGTTTGCAGTCGCAACATATCCGAAGATAACCCTGTCCAGAACTTATGACGAAGTATGTCATTCCTTGCAACACCTGGTAACTGACCATTATTAATGATGGCCTGTAACAACGTTTCTAGGCGACATGCATAATATGTTACTGATTCGTCCGCTGCCTGAGAGGAATTAAAAAATTCTGTCATCAGGTCCTCTTTGGTCGATGCATCTGAAAACATGCAGTCTAGCTTATCCATAATCTGGACAAGTGTTGACTCCTGACCTAGCGGAATCACCATCATACGGGCAGAACCACGAAGGGAACTGCGCACAGTGTACAACAGGTTGGTGGCTGATATTTCCGGATTGTTCATCATACATTGGACTTCATATCTCCATATAACGTAAGGCACCTCCCCCTTGTTGATAGGTTCATCACCCGAGAAGCTGGGCATCTTAGGAGGGTTGGATGAAAACTGTGTCGGATATGGAAGTACATTGGGGGTTGAAACAAAAGGAAATCCAGAAGGTGGTCTATTAAGAAAAGACTGCACTGGTGGGGTACTATCTGCACTGTTGTCTGGAATGTCAAACCGTCTGCCTCTGAAAGAAGTGAAGGGCAAGGGCGGTGGGGGTGTTTGAGCCGACTTTGGAACCAAGTCAAAATGCTCACTCAACTGTTTATAAACCTGGTCCATCATCCCCGGGGGTAATCCTCCAGGAGTGCTCTCCTTTCCTGGTGTAGCCATTATAAAAATTATAACCAGGATATAAGGACAATAAATACAAGAGTTGCACAAACATATGCAACAGGGACAACAAAATCAATAGTGGACACGCGAATACGGCGCAAAAATACCGTCGCAACCGTACGTAATATCGCGATAAATAATTGTTGAAACGCAAAAATATTTCGCAAAAATATTACAAACGCAAGAAATATATATGCTATAAAACAAATGTATGGTTGGCCTTTAATACTCTGTTGAGAATCAACAGTAGCTAATTATAACTGTCTATTCAATGTAACACCTTCAATATAAAGGCTGAACTGACCAATAAATAAGTAGGTCACAATGAAAAGGTGTAAACTGATTGTATGTAAACAGATCAGGAATTTAACCTATCCACAATCAATACTGTATACCTGTAAATAAACACAGACTATATTTTAACACAATACACACAATACACACAACACAAAATTTAATGGACTGTAAAAGAATACACAATTACTGGACTGTAACACAATATACATATAATCCTGAAAATAAATTTAATTGATTTAACAGTGATTATGCAATATGTTGTATGGCAAATAGAAATTGGTGCTCCTACTGGCATCTATATATACCTGAAACACGAAATTTGGAACAGCATTACCCTCTGAAAAGAATGACAACCACAGGCCTTAGCAAGGGCGTATATATAACCTAGTTATATGGGTAATATTATACTGGGGCGTAGGAATATATGGGGTAACACAGATAGCATAAATAGAATATACAATATAGATCTATCCGATACTACAACAACATCTACTCACTTACATACCTTTCTTTCTGCTACTCACGATTCAATGTTGCCGGAACAATAAGTTTAATTAATATGTGCAACTTGTGAATAATGACATGCAGGGATGTGTGTTAGTAATACAGAATAAAGAAACCTTATTTATACAACCAGGTAATCGAACTTCTATGTCGACACCGCTTTGTATAAATAACGTATACACTTAATTGAATAATATTTTTCAGAAGTAGGTCACTACCAAACTCTAGTGACACATTCACAGAATGATGATGACAATTAAATAATGTATAGTAACTGAATTTACAAATGTAGCACACTAATTACATGTATACAATTTTGAAATATATCGGTTCACAATCACACGAGAATACAATACGTGGAATCAAAAATAACCGTCAATGAATTTACTATGACTTAATTAATGGATCATGTACAGTTTTGACAATAACTAAACACCTAGTATGAAAAGCCTAGTAAATGAAGTAGACTAATGAAATACAAATGCTTTTAAAATGAAATTTACAAAATGACTGGTACGAACCGATACCTTTCAAAAGCACAACAATATAGACAATACATAATACAAAACACTTACGTGACAATATCCTTAAACAATATTCCTGTATACACACAGTTTTAACACTTCAGATTAATTAATCACTGTACATCTAAATATTTACACCTTACACTTAAAAAAACACACTTGTAAAACACACTTTCCCGTTTAAAAAACACTTCCACTTGAATAATCCATGTTGGGTATACCCTTCTCTCCTGGCGCCTTTCGACTCCACTTTTCCCATTCCGTTTTACGGCCCGTAAGCATGTTGCCGACTCTGGCTCTCTTCTATCATTCCTTGACGGGGAGCCATTTGTAGACCGGGGAGTTTATAGATATAACAAACTCTGGTTGTTTTCGTATTTTCGTATATATGGATATAAAGAGCCTGTAAAATACAATATATACATACTATTATTATGTACAAATCATTCTACTTAATTTCACAATACAAAATAGTAAATACACAATTCCAATCCAAGCATTTCAAATAAATATTTTACAATGTAAAATATCAAAGATAAAACATTACATTACCAGAGTCCGGCTATCAGCTGATACATATATTATATATATGTATAAAGTTACTAGTATAGTATATATTAACGTAAACAGAATAGCTTTGCAACGTATCCGTTTGACTAGTAGAGATAGAGTGTGGGATAAGGGTCTTGAACAAGTTAGTTGGAAAGTGCACCTAATTAGTTGAGTTAGTTCACTCATTCACACATCTGACCTGATTGTCACCCACAATCACTCACCCATAATACTTTATACACAATAGTAGTGAAGACTAGTATATAGTATACAAAGACATAGTATGGGACCAGGCTATATAATTATGATATGATTCAGACCAGTGATTTTATTAGGCCATATAGGGGAAACTATTGGGTGGTATGCTTGCAGCAGGGTTTGGAAATATTATGATGTACATGTACTAAATATCAATAATTATTACTCTTTTAGATAAATATGACCTGGGTTACACTTCTTTCCAAGAACAATCTATCATTGGAACCACCTCCCTCCTGACATTGTCCATCTCCCTACCATAGAGCAATTCAATACGGCAGTTTGCCATATTGAACATGCCAGTCCCTAGTTGTTCTGCGTAGCTGCTTTTAAACTTTTACCACAACTTATTTTCATTACCTTCTTAAATTATACTTTTAACTACTCATACTTTTAACTTCTTTGCGGTTTTTGACGCGCAACATGTATACGTCCCCGTGAGGGTTTCGACATTAGCGGAAGATAGATAGATAGATAGATAGATAGATATTTGCCCGATACCTATTACCGCTTTTTAAAAATCTCCTTGTCGTGACATGCGCAATCATTGTTTCCGCTCACTTCGATTTTTCCACCAAAAATATGGAAAATTATGTAAATGAGCTGCTTAAGGACGCCGATTTAACGTAATTTGTTTATTTACATTTTTCAGACACACAATCCAATGTGTTACTGTTGCATGATCAAAATGTATTATTATGAAATAATATCCTTTTATCATTTTATCACTTGTTTTCGCGACTAAATTTTTAAGATTTTAAAGAAATTTAATTCCCCATCAGCTGAATAAGGCACAATTCCCAATAAACGTTGCATCTTGACCCAATATAGATATGGTATTCTATCTATCTTCCTTTAATGTCGAACCCTTCACCTAGTTAGTGACATTATGATTATTTGTTTCCGCATAAGTTTCAACACAGTCACTAGCAACATTCAATGATTTTATTAACAGCTATAATACATGTAAAACTATACATTTTCTGGTAGATCTCATCAAACCATTTGCAAAAATGTATAGTTTAACTTTGTTACACCACAAATTTTGAAATTAATGGACTTGTAAATGATGAAAAATTGCAGTCAGAAAAGGCTTGATTTTCAATTTCTTAAAAAAGTTGACCCCAGCTTATTACTTGATCATGAAACAGTATTCTACATAGTAGTCAGTGTTATGTTCTTCTATAAACATTTCTCACCTGTTCTGTAACAATTTTTTGCACACAGTACTTACAACACACTTATAAATTAATATAGTTTTAATATACCGACTCGTAACCGAGTACGAATGAACTGTGTACGGTAACCGAGTACGAATGAACTGTGTACGAACAGCCATTTTGATTTTAGAAAATTGCAAATACAAGCTAATTAATCTTCAATGAGCGCAAATGCATATTTGCATTTATTCCAAACCACAATACCGTATCTATTTATACCTCAATCGAGCTTGAGAGAAGGACACACTTTGCAATATTTTAATGTTTTTTTTACTCTGCACTCTGCATGAATTACGATTACGACGGCGGAAGTGGAATATTGGTAATAGTTAAGTTTGATTACTTCCCTTGTCCGGTGAGACTTGTCATGTCACTCGGATGCGAGCCAAATACACAGGATATACGTCAAATTACATTCTTGGAAGTTCCCAGAATGAAAAGAATACTGATATATCTATCATAAAATACCAATTTCATTAGCGTATGGCCGTTTTGGACAAATTTATGATATTTGAAATTTTCACTTTCGGTTTTGAACTGTAAATATATATACTGCGTAACAGCCAAATGGGCATATACGCCATATTTGGTCATATCTCCTCCCACTTATGCAAATATTTCAATCGGAAAGCCTTTGCTCTGTTCATACAAGACCGTAATACACAGGACATATTTTGGGGTCAGTTTTTTATCGGAACACCGATTGCGCAGTAAAGATGCGTGGTGGTTGCTACAGTCACTTTGATTTCGACATTTAGTGGTGGAACCTATGCTCAGCGTAAATCCTACATACCATGGCATATAAACATTTTTTAAATGCACTTGCCGTATATTATTATTTTCTTAAGTCGTGAATACAACTTTCATAAAATTGTTGTTGAAAATTTTAGCTTCATTACGTAACCATGCGCCTAAATACAGCTATCGCAGCGACACCTGTTTCCATGGGGAACTAGATACATTAGGGCACCTATGCACGGCGTACATGAATTTTTTTAATTATGCATGGGTAAATGTTGAATATATTATTTTGACTTAGTAACATCAATAACTAACAATATTACAACTCATAAGAAACTTTTTTCTGGTTATATGTACATTTTTTCCCAATCCGGATCACAGGGATTCGGCACGTTTGGGGGTACTAGTATATATATTTAAGTACAGGGATTCTACTCTGTGGGATGTCAGATTTCGCATCGATCAGTAAAATGGCCCAATCAGAAACAATTTTGTACAAATCTGTCCCAATATAAGTCTTAATATAACGCCTATCCCGAGTCTTTATATTTTTCTTCAAATAAAAGACAACTTTAAGCTGCATGCATGTATACTTTGCAAACAATTGCCACAGACATTGGCCATAGCAGGTCACATTTCCATACTAGGACACGGGTTCTGTCAGCAACAACAAAAAATCTTCGACGGGAGAGTTTTAACAGTGAATAACATTATCAATAAAATGTGTTACCACTAACGTGTAGGTTTATTCCGCAAAAATGTACGTCAAAAAGAGATTTCGTAGAATTTTTCAATTTGTTTTGAAAATTTCTCAAGCGGCGCAGTTCGCGTTGAAACGAGCGTTCTGATTAGATTATAATTATTCTTCATAAAAAATAAACATCTAGTTACATTCTAATAATCCAATCAGAACGCTCGTTTCAACGCGAACTGCGATGGCATGCATCATTGGCAACCACAACAATTTTTTTGGGGTTTTATTGTTTTTTTTCCATTTATTTTTAGTTTATTTAACGATAAGTTGCTTATGTTGATAACTGGAGGCATCTTCGTACTTCTCGGTGACAAAATCCTATATCCTATCTTTCAAAGGGGTCCCTTTTAGGGCCTCACCACAATCAGCTCACAGCAACAATAATGGTTCTGGTTTCTTCGATGGGGTCCTCGCGCTTTCTAGAAGTATTCCTTGAAGGAGAACTGTCTCCTTAAAAGAGCTGGCTAAAACACCAGCTATCCACCGTCGCCAGCACCGAGCATTGCTGTCTCGCCAAGTAAGTTACTGTCTAAGTTTATACTCGTGTAGAGTCACGCAACTACTGCTGGTCTGATAGCGCGGCTTCCGTCAATGAAGTCCTTTACCCATATTTCTGCTGTGAGCTGTGCCTAGGTCACGACGTGCACGTTGTGGAGGAGAGACCTGGTTGATTAGTTTAATGTCATTCTGGCTTCTTTTATGTACACCAATTGTAGGAACTACAAGTACATGTAGAAAACACAATGAGCTTTCTGCAATACATACCATATAAGGCAATCATGTGACTTTGCATTAGGGGTGGGCACTTGACAAACGCCAATTCAGCCGATATTTAACAAAGTCGTTGATATCATTAATGAAAAGTTACGAGATTAATGAAAAAAAAGTACATGGTTTGAATAAATGAATGTACATGTACCTGTAGAAATGACATTTCAACTTGTTTTTTCTATTGACAGTTGCGAAACTCAGACGGAAATAGTAAACATACCTGACATAATATTCAGGGGCTCATTCTAGGGGACTTCTCCCTATATCAATTTTATTTTTTTACAATTTTCATAAACAATTTTGTCCTGTAAGAACCACTTGCCCATTATAAAGCACTCCTTCCATTATGTTTTATTGTGCCCCCAAAATTATGACCTAGAATGAGTCCTGAAATATTACATACATGTACATGTATATTGAATTGTGACAGATTGTTACACTAAAGAGATGAAAGTCATAGGGGAGATACCGGTACCCCCTTTTGCACCTTCCTCCTTCATCGCTCAAAATACACCCACCATGCCATTGTTCTGGAATAAACTACATATTGAGGTAATCGTACATATAAAAGTTGTGCCTTTTTATTTACAGTTGGAACTTTGGAATTCTCTTCCATCAAATCTTAGAAGTGCAACAACATTGTGTTCTTTCAAAAAGGCTTTGAAGACACACCTTTTTAAATGTTCATATGGAACATAAATATCGAACTGTGTCTGTGCTCAATCAGGATTAAGACTGCAAATGAACACATTTTATTTAATTATTACCTATATTTTAATTGTTATAATTTTAGATCCGAATATTTTATAGCATATTTAGAATCTATTGTAATTGTGTTTGCTATTTTTGTCTTGTTTTATCGCATTGTATGTGGAAGTTTTTATCAATATTTGTGATATTTAGGCTGTAAAGCGCTTTTGAACGTTTTATTTTTAGATGAAAAGAGCGCTATATAAGTTTGGTATATAATAATAATAAATGTTTGAAGCGACAGTCAATTAATGGAAAATTACCTGTATTGCTCTAGTTTCTCGTGGTAAATGTACATGCACAAGTAGAGTGCTATCAAGTTATTGTATAAACCTGACCTAAACCATTTTCCTGTTGACTTGGCTTCTTGGAAGCGATTAAATTACCTCCTTTGACTTTGATATTTATCGAAATCTGCCTCAAGTAATAATTGACTGCTTTTGAAGCATGAAATGATTCAATGTCTTAGTTTGTGTAGCCAAGTCATTGTTAACATTTATAATGAATTCATGAAATGCACAGTTTCAGAGTGTTTCGTGCTTACATCAGCGCAGATGTTTTCTGCTGTAATTAAAGTCTTCACACAATTTCTGGAATCATTTCCATTTCACCCGCTCTCTAGTTTGGGACATGCATGTGATGTCTGTGCTTATCTCAAATCACTTGCCCTACCCACTGTACATGTTGTATGTTGGGATCATGCATGTGATGTTTGTGCTTATCTCAAATCACTTGCCCTCCCCACTGTACATGTTGTATGTTGGGACATGCATGTGATGTCTGTGCTTATCTCAAATCACTTGCCCTCCCCACTGTACATGTTGTATGTTGGGATCATGCATGTGATGTTTGTGCTTATCTCAAATCACTTGCCCTCCCCACTGTACATGTTGTATGTTGGGACATGCATGTGATGTTTGTGCTTATCTCAAATCACTTGCCCTCCCCACTGTACATGTTGTATGTTGGGACATGCATGTGATGTCTGTGCTTATCTCACTGTACATGTTGTATGTTGGGATCATGCATGTGATGTCTGTGCTTATCCCACTGTACATGTTGTATGTTGGGATCATGCATGTGATGTCTGTGCTTATCTCACTGTACACGTTGTATGTTGGGACATGCATGTGATGTCTGTACTTATCCCACTGTACATGTTGTATGTTGGGACATGCATGTGATGTCTGTGCTTACCTCACTGTACATGTTGTATGTTGGGACATGCATGTGATGTCTGTGCTTACCTCACTGTACATGTTGTATGTTGGGACATGCATGTGATGTATGTGCTTACCTCACTGTACATGTTGTATGTTGGGACATGCATGTGATGTATGTGCTTACCTCACTGTACATGTTGTATGTTGGGACATGCATGTGATGTCTGTGCTTACCTCACTGTACATGTTGTATGTTGGGACATGCATGTGATGTCTGTGCTTATCTCACTGTACATGTTGTATGTTGGGACATGCATGTGATGTCTGTGCTTACCTCACTGTACATGTTGTATGTTGGGATCATGCATGTGATGTCTGTGCTTATCTCACTGTACATGTTGTATGTTGGGATCGTGCTTGGGTGTCAAATATGTTCATGCCACAGGGATTCGGCACATTTGGGGGTACTAGTATATACTTAGAGATATATATACTAGTACCTCCAAACGTGCCAAATCCCTGTGGTTCATGCGAGGAAGCTATGTCGCTGGCTTGCTGTAAGCCAGAGGTTTTACTTGAGTGCCCGCCCTTTCCTGAAATACGGCTTGGAGGGGTACCTGGTGTCTTCCTCCACCAATAACAGCTGGAGCGTCACCATATGGCCTACATTGTAAGGTGTTTGTGCAACATTACAATAACACCCTCAAAAAATCATACTATTGCCTCGTATATATTAATTTTTTTCCTCGTATATATTAATTTTCTTCCTTGTATCCTTAATCTTCTGCCTTAAATACCTTCATCTTCTCCCTTGTATATCTTCCTCTGTATCATATACAATAGAGGGTCCGCCTCCGTGGTCGAGTGGTTAAAGTCGCTGACTTGTATACCACTGTAACCTATCATCAGTTCATCACTGATGGTCACGGGTTCGAACCCCGCTTATATGAAAAAGTTGGCAGTTTCTTACGGAGGTTGGTGCACCCAAGTACTGGTTAACCGCTGGAGCCTGTCCTGGAAAGGTGTTGTTAGGTAAACTGCCCGCCGGCGATATAGTCCAAAATGGTACTGATGCAGGCGTAAAACCCGAAATATAACATATACAATAGACATCTCCCTGTTCCTAAGCGTTAGATGTAACCTTGTTTTACATTGTGTTCATTGGTTGTTGCAGTGTTGTAACCAAGAAACATGTGCGTATGAAATATAAGGAACATGTCGGGCGAGAACTGGAACCGGAAGAGAAATCAAAGATCAATGATATGGTATATGCCTTTGTGAAAGAGCTATCAACGGCTGCACAACAGGTTAGTGTGTAGGTCACCTGAGGGTCACTATTAGTCAGTTTATTGGTCACCTGAGGGTCACTATTAGTCGGTTTATAGATCACCCGAGGGTCACTATTAGTCGGTTTATAGGTCACCTGAGGGTCACTATTAGTCGGTTTATAGGTCACCTGAGGGTCACTATTAGTCGGTTTATAGGTCACCTGAGGGTCACTATTAGTCAGTTTATAGGTCACCTGAGGGTCACTATTACTTGGTTTATAGGTCACCTGAGGGTCACTATTAGTCAGTTTATAGGTCACCTGATGGTCACTATTTTGTCAGTTTTTAGGTCACCTGAGGGTCAC
Source organism: Archivesica marissinica (assembly GCA_014843695.1). Classification (NCBI taxonomy): domain Eukaryota; kingdom Metazoa; phylum Mollusca; class Bivalvia; order Venerida; family Vesicomyidae; genus Archivesica; species Archivesica marissinica. Next base: position 41,647,672 of record CM026403.1, read on the forward strand.
TATTACTTGGTTTATAGGTCACCTGAGGGTCACTATTAGTCGATTTATATAAATGTCTCGTCTGAGTCGTCTCATCAAGTTACTGTCTTGTTGCTGTGTACATGTTGAGAATTTGAACATTTCATCTGGTGGTGACCAAACTTTACCACATGTTGTCCTAAGACCAACAATTATGAAGTCTTCAAGTGAATGGGAGATGTTGACATTAATATATATCAAAACAAATCCCATTTGCTTTTTCATACTAAAAATAAACCGATATGGTACATTTTATTATTTGCAAAATATGTTATACATACCTGCAAACAGAAGAAGTTGTTGCTTAACATACTGATTAAAAGAAATTGCAAGAATTAATTTCGAAAAATATACAAAAATCAACGATATACTAGAGTGGTGGAACCTATGCTCGGCGTAAATCCCACATATAATGGCCAGTATAAAGTGTTAATTGCACTTGTCATATATCATTATTTTCATAAGTCATGAAAAAACTTTCAAAAAACTCTTGTTGACAGTATTACATGTAGCTTCATCACATGACCTTGCTGCTCAATTCAGCTATCGCAAGGTGCACTCGTTTATATGGGGAACTCGAAGACTTCAGGGCACCTATGAATGGCGTACTTCTTATTTTTTCATTTATTCACCATACTTGTTGAATATCTTAGTTTGATATAGTATATCATTGAATAAAAACACTAATTGGTCTTAAAATCAGAAATGGTATACATGTAGAAACTATTTTTTGGGTTAGGTGTAGATTTTTTAAATTCGGATAGCTACCTGAATTTCTCATACACCGTATCAGTTTCGGTGGTAATATTCAGTTTCTCCCAATGATTTGTTGTTTATATTCGTCTGCTGGACCAGTCATGTGACAGTTGCATACCGATACACGCAACGGAATGCTATTGAACCATGCTTCAGCTCTGTCAGCGAAATTAGCAATATAACTATTTTAAATACGGATGTAAATGGACATATACGCCGAGCATAGGAATACGCCGAGCATAGGTTCCACCACTCTAATTATGTTACTTCTAGATTTTATATAAAGTTGCTAGTTAGTTTAGTTTATACACATTTATTTTAGCTCGTTTGCAAAACCAGTTCTTGCAACATGATTGTAGGAAGAGAATATTTGTTTTAATTAGGTCACCCTCTATAATTTAAAGACATTTGTCTATCTAAATATGAATGTGTTCTCATGTTTGTAATCAGGGTAAGCCTGCATTAGGTGCTCCACAGACAGCTCCCACATCCAAAAGTGAATCCCCCGGTAACAAAGAAAATGAGCAGTCGAACCAGAAATCCAACAAATTCGTAATCAAGGGTAAGTTAAGATTATATACATAGTTTCACAATGAAATTTTGCTGTAGAATTTCCAAGAAATTCACAATTAAGGATAAAGGCAGATTATATACATTGTTTCACAATGAAATTTTGCTGTAGAATTTCCAAGAAATACACAATTAAGGATAAAGGCAGATTATATACATAGTTTCACTATGAACCATTCCAAGAAATTCACAATGAAGGGGTAAGTACAGATTATACACATTGTTTCATAGTGAACCCTCACTGTATATTTTCCAAGAAATTCATCATCCAAGGTATGTATATATATATATATATATTTCGGGTTTTACACCTGCATCAGCACCATTTTGGGCTATATCGCCGGCGGGCAGTTTACCTAACAACACCTTTCCTGGGCAGGCTCCAACGGTTAACCAGTACTTGGGTGCACCAACCTCCATAAGAAACTGCCAACTTTTTCATATAAATGAGACACGGTCTGAGCGGGGCTCGAACAGTGATGATAGGTTACAGTGGTATACAAGTCAGCGACCTTAACCACTCGACCACGGAGGCGGACTCCATGGTATATGTACTGATAATATACAATGTATAGATGTACATGTATAATTTCCTAGTTGTAACACTGGTACACTGAATTTTCTTTGAATTAAAACTATATATTTTTGACTTTCTATTTCCTTCTATTGATTCCTCCCATGGGCCTGTGTGAACAAATTGTTACGGGTGTTAGTTTATACAAATTTATTTTAGCTCGATTGCGAAGCAATTTCCTACAGCTTATATTAATCATTCTCGAGACCTCATTCGTGATGGAATCCATTGCCACGAGGGAAAGAGAAGAGGGCAATGTGGAACTTAGATGCTTGTCTAAGGGCGCAATCGTAACCGCTACAGCTGTGCGCGAACTCCAGGATTTTCGCACCTGAAGCGAATGTGCTATCAATAACATTATAAATAGTTGTTTGCTATTTTAAGCCTAGAGTGTACACTAGCATAACTTTACCGGTACATATAAATAATAGTATTTTTATTTTTTTAATTTGAAGAAAAACATGCATAGAGAGACTTGAACAATATTCTTGTTTCCCCCCGAGCCAAACACTTTATCTCCGGTTATGAACCAATAAAAATAGATTTTCAGTATTCTGTCCAATTCCTTCATTTGTTTTGTTGTAAATGATGATATATTGGGGGGGGGAATTTTGATCACACTATAAATTGATTTAACATATAACCATGCTTGTATTCAGTTTCATACAGCCATCACACATTTTCTTATATGTACACACGTGTAATAACACCTGGAAGGATTCTGATTGGTTGAGAGAATACCCGGTAATCCATATAATTTGTAAATTAAACTTGATAGAGTATGCATCTTTCTATTTGAAATGGTACATGTATATATCTTTAATGGTATAGTCCGCCTCCGTGGTCGAGTGGTTACGGTCGCTGACTTGTATACCACTGTAACCTATCATCACTGATGGTCACGGGTTCGAGCCCCGCTCAGGCCGTGTCTCATTTATATGAAAAAGTTGGCAGTTTCTTACGGAGGTTGGTGCACCCAAGTACTGGTTAACCGCTGGAGCCTGCCCAGGAAAGGTGTTGTTAAGTAAACTGCCCGCCGGCGATATAGCCCAAAATGGTGCTGATGCAGGCGTAAAACCCGAAATATAACATAACATTAATGGTATGATTTAAAGTATCAACGCAATTATAACTCTGTTTAACACTTAAATATAATGCTGCTTTGCGTGCTGACATCATGGTAATTTTGTGATGTCATGACAATTTGCGCTGACATTTGGTTTAAACATATTTATTCGTTCATTATGTACAGTACATATATATTTTATAGCTATACAAACGAAAATGGATTTAATCGGTGACATTAATGCGCTGACATTTGGCGCCAAAATGAAAGTGTTTATTAAAGCGAGGGCTATGGTAATGTTATAAAGGGGATGTTACACTCGTGATGATTTCATACCATCATTTATGAAACTCGTGTTGTTTATAAAGTCTCTTAACCCTTTCCTTCATAGAGATTTAGGTTAATATACTATTATATATCCATACAAACGACAGTCATTTAACCCTTTCCTTCATAGAGATTTAGGTTAATATACTATTATATCTCCATACAAACCACAACCATTTAACCCTTTCCTTCATAGAGATTTAGGTTAATATACTATTTTATCTCCATACATACGACAGCCATTTAACCCTTTCCTTCATAGAGATTTAGGTTAATATACTATTTTATCTCCATACATACGACAGCCATTTAACCCTTTCCTTCACAGAGATTTAGGTTAATAATAATATACTATTATAACTCCATACATATGACAGCCATTTAGCTATCATGCAGTGTATAAGTAGTCGCCCTATCTATCCCACCTCCATAGATATTACTGGGACTACAACAACAGCCATTTAGCTATCATGCAGTAGATAAGTAGTGGCCATATCTATCCCACCTCCAGATATTACTGGGACTACATAGAGATTTAGGTTAATATACTATTGTATCTCCATACAAACGACAGCCATTTACCTATCATGCAGTGGATAACTAGTCGCCATATCTATCCCACCTCCATAGATATTACTGGGACTACATAGAGATTTAGGTTAATATACTATTGTATCTCCATACAAACGACAGCCATTTAGCTACCATGCAGTGTATAAGTAGTCACCATATCTATCCCACCTCCATAGATGTTACTGGGACTACATAGAGATTTAGGTTAATATACTATTATATCTCCATACATACGACAGCCATTTAGCTATCATGCAATGTATAAGTAGTCGCCATATCTATCCCACCTCCATAGATATTACTGGGACTACATAGAGATTTAGGTTAATATACTATTATATCTCCATTCAAACGACAGCCATTTAGCTATCATGCAGTGGATAAGTAGTCACCATATCTATCCCACCTCCATAGATATTACTGGGACATTTACTTATATAGCTAGGGAACTGTGCCTTCCGGTATAAGTCATGTTTTGTTAACATATTTACTTATATAGCTAGGGAACTGTGCCTTCCGGTATAAGTCACGTTTTGTTAACATATTTACTTATATAGCTAGGGAACTGTGCCTTCCGGTATAAGTCACGTTTTGTTAACACATACTTATATAGCTAGGGAACTGTGCCTTCCGGTATAAGTCATGTTTTGTTAACATATTTACTTATATAGCTAGGGAACTGTGCCTTCCGGTATAAGTCATGTTTTGTTAACATATTTACTTATATAGCTAGGGAACTGTGCCTTCCGGTATAAGTCATGTTTTGTTAACATATTTACTTATATAGCTAGGGAACTGTGCCTTCCGGTATAAGTCATGTTTTGTTAACATATTTACTTATATAGCTAGGGAACTGTGCCTTCCGGTATAAGTCATGTTTTGTTAACACATACTTATATAGCTAGGGAACTGTGCCTTCCGGTATAAGTCATGTTTTGTTAACATATTTACTTATATAGCTAGGGAACTGTGCCTTCCGGTATAAGTCATGTTTTGTTAACACATTTAAGGTCACGTTGGGGACAAAAATGATTTATTCAAGTCAAACGGCAAGGAAAAGAACCATATGGAAGGAAAGAAAAACAATGAAAAAAGAAGAAACGTAGAAAATGCAAACAGCAAAGGCTCACCTCAAACATCGCCATCGTATAAGAATAAGGCAGCTGCAGCTAAATTGAAAATAAATGATGTAATGACAGCAGTGTTAGGTGAGATGAACACATTCTGTATTTTCGTTAACAGGAAGTGGACTTGTATTACTCCCTGTGTTGAAGATTATACATAAAAAAATTCAAAAACATTCCTGAAAATTTATATTAACGAAAGCACCACACATTTTTAATGTTGCAGACCTTTCCTCTAACATGTGCCAGTACTACATGTACATTTTTTGAAAAGATGTTTGTATTCAGGATTGCAATTTTCCACTCTTTTCGTGAGTGGCGATCACTAAACCCTTTGCATGCTAGCGGCAGATAAAATCACTTGCAAACAGCATAGAGCAAGATCAGACGGCACAGAACATTCCGTCTGATCAGGCTCTTATGCTGTTTGTTATTCTGATAGTGGAGCTAAAACACGTGGCCGAATAGCAAACAACATAGATCCTGATCAGACGCAGTGGCTGAGATTGATCTATGTTGTTTGCAAATGTGATTTTATTTACTCAGCAGGCAAATGGTTAAACTTTAAGACATGCTGTATCTTTTGAGTCAAATTGAGTTAAAATATTTCATATTTAACATATATTGCAGGGTTCATTCTAGGTCAGAATTTTTGGGAGAAATGAGAAAGCGTATGATCTTTAATATACTGCAAAACAGGGTTAAAATGCACAGTACAACCATTAAATACAACATTTGAATAGAAGGAGTGCTTTATAATGGGCCAGTGTATCTTACTAGACAACATTTTGTTTGAAAATCGTAAAAAAAACAAAAAATAATTTCGCCCATATCGCCCTCTAGAATGATCCCTGTATTGTCGATCAGTGAATGCTGTTGTGTTCGCACAATACATGCAACATATTTTATATAATACCGAACATGTAACCGTACTTCAGTGATGTGTACCGAGTCTCACAGGTTGCATCTCGTGCTATGCCCGTTTTGCAACCCTCTATAATGTGCAATATTGTTGTTTTATTTGATGGTGCATTAAGACCACCGTAAAGACTACTTCTTTAAGGCTGTAAGGAGGGCTGTAAATAATGTTGTTATAACTTGTAGCCCAACCCATTTGCTGTTTTTCCCTTGACAAAACAAATGTATCGTATACTGCAATCATATAATTACATATTAATCTCTGATTTGTTCTTAGTATTGTATGTATATATGTAATGTATTGTATGAAAAAAATGCAATAAAATATTATTAACTAAAAAAAAATACTTCCAAATAAAACAGTTCTGAAGACCAAGTTTATACCTACTAAAAAACTATTATTATTAAACGGTTCTAAGTACCATTTTTATATAACTATTAACTGCTCAAGACCATTTCGAAATGAATACCATATTATAAGCTATTAACGGTTCTAATGACCACTTCCAGGTAAATATCATATTATAAAACTATAAAACCTTTCTACAGATCACCATTTGGAACTGTCATCAATCTGCTATGAATGTATTTTTAACATGTTGAGAGAAATCACCTGTCTCTCTTTGTCTTTTCTGTGTACAGTCAAGCATATCTATAAAGACCATTAACAAGAATGAAATATATTGATAATGACTTGATAGTAGACCAAAATGGTGGTCTTCAGCTGCAAAATGTTTGACTGTATTTGTATTGCTGTTTAGGTTCCGGCCAGTGTGAGAGTTCGAGCGAGGTATCGGACGTGAGCAGCCTGACCGACACGTCACTGTCAGAGGCTGAACCAGAACTGGGAACCGAAGTAAACGAGGCAGTTCAGAAACTAAAGGCAGCAAGAGAGAAAAAAATACAAATGTCTCACGAAAAGAAAGGCAAGTTGGAGAAACCAGAGAGAGGTCAGTGTTTTTTATATTTCTTAGAAAGTAAAAGTTCATTTGGATACATGTTTCCATAGCCCAATTCAGTGACCAACAATTTAGTGACCAATTTAGTGACCAACAATTTAGTGACCAACAATTTAGTGACCAATTTAGTGACCAACAATTTAGTGACCAATTTAGTGACCACAATTTAGTGACCAACAATTTAGTGACCAACGACTTGGGATTTAAGTTCATCAAAATGTATTTATTTATTTTATGCTTTCCAATGAAATATAGAAATTTATCAGTGAAATAAAATGTGTTATTCCACTAATGATGAAAGTGACATAGTAACATAAAACTTAGATTGCCCATTCATCAACTAGTATGTCCATTCCTTAGATTGTATAATTACTGTATTCAGATTGTCCATTCCTTCTTAGATTGTATAATTACTGTATTCAGATTGCCCATTCATCTACTAGTATGGCCATTCCTTAGATTGTATAATTGCTGTATTCAGATTGCCCATTCATCAACTAGTATGGCCATTCCTTAGATTGTATAATTACTGTATTCAGATTGCCCATTCATCAACTAGTATGTCCATTCCTTAGATTGTATAATTACTGTATTCAGATTGCCCATTCATCAACTAGTATGGCCATTCCTTAGATTGTATAATTACTGTATTCAGATTGCCCATTCATCAACTAGTATGGCCATTCCTTAGATTGTATAATTACTGTATTCAGATTGCCCATTCATCAACTAGTATGTCCATTCCTTAGATTGTATAATTACTGTATTCAGATTGTCCATTCCTTCTTAGATTGTATAATTACTGTATTCAGATTGCCCATTCATCTACTAGTATGGCCATTCCTTAGATTGTATAATTGCTGTATTCAGATTGCCCATTCATCAACTAGTATGGCCATTCCTTAGATTGTATAATTACTGTATTCAGATTGCCCATTCATCAACTAGTATGTCCATTCCTTAGATTGTATAATTACTGTATTCAGATTGTCCATTCCTTCTTAGATTGTATAATTACTGTATTCAGATTGCCCATTCATCTACTAGTATGGCCATTCCTTAGATTGTATAATTGCTGTATTCAGATTGCCCATTCATCTACTAGTATGGCCATTCCTTAGATTGTATAATTACTGTATTCAGATTGCCCATCTTAGATTGTATAATACTGTTCAGATTGCATCATCAACTAGTATGTCCATTCCTTAGATTGTATAATTACTGTATTCAGATTGCCCATCCTTCTTAGATTGTATAATTGCTGTATTCAGATTGCCCATTCATCTACTAGTATGTCCATTCCTTAGATTGTATAATTACTGTATTCAGATTGCCCATTCCTTCTTAGATTGTATAATTACTGTATCAGATTGCCCATTCATCAACTAGTATGTCCATTCCTTAGATTGTATAATTACTGTATTCAGATTGCCCATTCTTCTTGATTGTATAATTGCTGTATTCAGATTGCCCATTCCTTCTTAGATGTATAATTACTGTATCAGATTGCCCATTCTCTGTTGTTCCTTAGATTGTATAATTACTATTCAGATTGCCCATTCATCTACTAGTGTGTCAATTCCTTGGATTGTATAATTGCTGTATTCAGATTGCCCATTCATCTACTAGTATGTCCATTCCTTAGATTGTATAATTACTGTATTCAGATTGCCCATTCATCAACTAGTATGTCCATTCCTTAGATTGTATAATTACTGTATTCAGATTGCCCATTCATCTACTAGTGTGTCAATTCCTTGGATTGTATAATTGCTGTATTCAGATTGCCCATTCATCTACTAGTATGTCCATTCCTTAGATTGTATAATTACTGTATTCAGATTGCCCATTCATCAACTAGTATGTCCATTCCTTAGATTGTATAATTACTGTATTCAGATTGCCCATTCATCTACTAGTGTGTCAATTCCTTGGATTGTATAATTGCTGTATTCAGATTGCCCATTCATCTACTAGTATGTCCATTCCTTAGATTGTATAATTACTGTATTCAGATTGCCCATTCATCAACTAGTATGTCCATTCCTTCTTGGATTGTATAATTGTTGTATTCAGATTGCCCATTAATCTACTAGTGTGTCCATTCCTTGGATTGTATAATTGCTGTATTCAGATTGTCCATTCCTTCTTAGATTGTATAATTGCTGTATTCAGATTGCCCATTCATCAACTAGTATATCCATTCCTTGGATTGTATAATTGCTGTATTCAGATTGCCCATTCATCAACTAGTATATCCATTCCTTGGATTGTATAATTGCTGTATTCAGATTGTCCATTCATCAACTAGTATATCCATTCCTTCTTGGATTGTATAATTGCTGTATTCAGATTGCCCATTCATCTACTAATATGTCCATTCCTTAGATTGTATAATTACTGTATTCAGATTGCCCATTCATCTACTAATATGTCCATTCCTTAGATTGTATAATTACTGTATTCAGATTGTCCATTCCTTCTTAGATTGTATAATTGCTGTATTCAGATTGCCCATTCATCAACTAGTATGTCCATTCCTTAGATTGTATAATTGCTGTATTCAGATTGCCCATTCATCAACTAGTATGTCCATTCCTTCTTAGATTGTATAATTACTGTATTCAGATTGCCCATTCATCTACTAGTATGTCCATTCCATAAAGTTTTAACTAATTTGGCACACATGTAGAGTTGTTGTGCAGTGTGTTGTCACAGCCACTTTGGAAAACATTCATCAAAGATATAGGATTACATTCATTAGCATCTGCTATACAATTCCTGCTCATTTCTATGTGCATGCAAGTTGTTGCTTTACCTGACATTTTGAATATTTAGGAAAACCAAAGGGGGAAGCAAGAAAAGGCTTGTCCATGCAAGAGCCTAAATTGAATGATCTCAATAAATCTACAAATACGGGTGATACCTCGGACTCTATAAGCTTGATCAGTGAAACTAGTTATGTAGGCAATGAAATGGATAGAGAAATATTGATGGGAAATGATGTGGCTGCCATTGGTAGAAATAAACATGATAAAGCAATGAAAACATGTGTGAAAGATTTATCGGAACATGATTTTGATTCAGGAGAGCTGAAGCTGAAGAAGACACCACAAGATTATGCAAAGAATAAGCATTGGATTGGTGCAAAGAAATCTATGGGTGTGCCAAAGACGAAGAAGAAATTAGTAAAAAGAAAAAGTAAGAATATTGAGAGAGAAACTGAAAGTGACACTGATTCTGATAGTGAGACGGAAGACAAACCAATACTTCGTGTCAAACGTAGAAGAAAGGTACAAGAAAAGATGAAGAATTTGAGGGAAAGTGAGAAAAATGATACAACTGAAAATGACAGTGAAGATGAAACTTTAGATAAAATCGCTGCTCGTGAAATTGGTGTTAAAGAGAAGAACTCTGAACAAGATGACAAAACACAGCATAATTGTACAAAATCTAAAACACGAGATAAACATATAGATAAAAGGAATCAGCTTAAGAAATTGATAAAAATACATACTGATTCAGAGTCGAGTTCTAGATATACATCTTTTGCAAAGCATGCAAGATTGAAACCAAAAAATAAAAGTCAGTCTGAGCATACTGGACATACACCTTTAACAAAAATGAAGTCAAAGAAATTAACAGTGGTAGACAATGATTCAGACTTGAGCATTGATGATACACCTTTAGTGAGAAAGAAAAAGTCCAGAATTCAGATAGACACTGCTTCTGATTCGGATATTGGAGATATATCTGTAACGAAAACAACGTCTGTGAAAGCCAAAAGTAGTTGTTTTGAGCAAGGAAAAGTAGGCAAGAAATTAATTGTCAAAAAAAAAGAAAAAGATGAAAATATAGGTATGGAAAAGTCTGTGAAATCCAAATATGTGCATTCTGATATAGATAAAAAATATGTCAGAAGGAAAAATATTCAGGAATGTTCTGGCTCTACTTCCGGTGATACACCTTTATCTCAACATAAATATAAGACATCTAAGATCTCAAGTTCTGATGATAACACCCAGCGAACTCCTTTAATTAGCAAAACCAAATCAAAGAAATATTTAAACTCTGATTCAGAACGAAGTTCAGGTGATACACCTTTAAACAATAAACAAGAAAATGCTAGAAGGAAACGTGTAAACAGTGATTCAGATGTTGCAAATACATCTTTAATGAAAAAAGAGAAGCAAAAATTAAAGAGTTCTAATGAACTTGCTTCAAAAACTGAACAGAGACTGAAAAAGAATTTGAAGGAAATGAAAGTCAAACATTCCACAGATTTTGCAAATGATAATAAAACCATGCTTGCAAAACATAGCTTAGGAGAAGTAGAAGAGACAGGTATTGTTAAAGGTGCTAAAAGAAACAGAAAATTGTCAGAAATTTCTAATGCAAGCTCGGGGGATATACCTCTGGATAAAAAATTGAAGAGGCAGAAACTTGACAAGACCTCGAGTAATGCAAATGATACACAGATTAGCAATGACAGTTCTTGTGATAATACACCTTCAGTGAAAACAAAAGTTGAACTCAGGAATGCAAAAACAAAATTGCCATCAAAACATTCTTCTGGACTACTTAAGCACAAAGTAGATGAGATAAAGCAATCTAGTGAGAAAGCAGAAGATGCAAATGCGCATGACTCGGAAGCCTCTGAAGATGCGATACGTGTAACGAAAATGAAAGGATCTCTACATAATGCTGAATTCTGTGATACAAATACTGACAATGATACTCTATTGGAAGTGAAAGTGCACCAAACCAAGTCAATGACATTGGAAAGTAGCTCAGATGAAGAATCTTCAATTAGGGAGACAGACAGAGACAAGGTATAAACATTACACATTGTAATTTTAATTGTTGCATCCCTGCCACCAGTTCTAAAAACCTGTTCTTTTCAGATAATATCGAGGCTTCATTGAGACAGTGACCTTTAAAGACAGGGATCATTCTAGAGGGCGATGTGGGCGACTATTTGACTTCGCCCTCTGGGGGCCCCACCTCTCCCAAAAAAAATTTGTTTTGGTTTTTACGATTTTCAAACAAAATGTTGTCTAGTTAAGATACACTAGCGCATTACACTACTCAAATGTTGTATTTAATGGTTGTACTGTGCATTTTAACCCTATTTTGCAGAAGTATATTAAAGAACACCATTTAAGGAAGCGATCATGCACTTTCTCACTTCTCCCAAAAATTCTGACCTAGAATGAACCCTGAAAGATAGTGAAAACTGTCTGGTGTACTTTTTTTAATACTGTATTTATTTTACAACGATTGCGAAGCAAGTTTTAACAACTTAATATTAATCACTCTCGTTGGGTCGGATGAAAGCGTATATGTGGGAGGAAACCGGAGTACCCGGAGAAAACCCACCTGTCCGATCTGGCGACCATCGTACTACCATCTCGCATACATCCCTGTCCGAGGATCGAACCTGGGTCGCATTGGTGAGAAGCGAGCGGGCTAACCACTGCACTAATCGGACAGCCCAGACTGGTGTACAGTAGTAGTTTAGATCGGTATGAATTATAATCGGTGCTTAAGCTAGACCATTGAATGCAGCAATAAATGGTTTATTAAACTGTCTTCAAATACTAGTCATATAAGCTCATATTCTATGTGAAAAAACACTTACAAATGTAGCTGAAAATAGAGACGTGATGCAGCTCCATTTCCCCCATGTTTCCCACTTGCTGGAGCTCTGTATTACCTGTTTCCCACTTGCTGGAGCTCTGTATTACATGTGTCCCACTTGCTGGAGCTCTGTAGTACATGTTTCCCACTTGCTGGAGCTCTGTAGTACATGTTTCCCACTTGCTGGAGCTCTGTATTACATGTTTCCCACTTGCTGGAGCTCTGTAGTACATGTTTCCCACTTGCTGGAGCTCTGTATTACATGTTTCCCACTTGCTGGAGCTCTGTAGTACATGTTTCCCACTTGCTGGAACTCTGTAGTACATGTTTCCCACTTGCTGGAGCTCTGTAGTACATGTTTCCCACTTGCTGGAACTCTGTATTACATGTTTCCCACTTGCTGGAGCTCTGTATTACATGTGTCCCACTTGCTGGAGCTCTGTAGTACATGTTTCCCACTTGCTGGAGCTCTGTATTACATGTTTCCCACTTGCTGGAGCTCTGTATTACATGTTTCCCACTTGCTGGAGCTCTGTAGTACATGTTTCCCACTTGCTGGAACTCTGTAGTACATGTTTCCCACTTGCTGGAGCTCTGTAGTACATGTTTCCCACTTGCTGGAGCTCTGTATTACATGTTTCCCACTTGCTGGAGCTCTGTAGTACATGTTTCCCACTTGCTGGAACTCTGTAGTACATGTTTCCCACTTGCTGGAGCTCTGTATTACATGTTTCCCACTTGCTGGAGCTCTGTAGTACATGTTTCCCACTTGCTGGAACTCTGTATTACATGTTTCCCACTTGCTGGAGCTCTGTATTACATGTTTCCCACTTGCTGGAGCTCTGTAGTACATGTTTCCCACTTGCTGGAGCTCTGTATTACATGTTTCCCACTTGCTGGAGCTCTGTAGTACATGTTTCCCACTTGCTGGAGCTCTGTATTACATGTTTCCCACTTGCTGGAGCTCTGTAGTACATGTTTCCCACTTGCTGGAGCTCTGTATTACATGTTTCCCACTTGCTGGAGCTCTGTATTACATGTTTCCCACTTGTTGGAGCTCTGTATTACATGTGTCCCACTTGCTGGAGCTCTGTAGTACATGTTTCCCACTTGCTGGAGCTCTGTATTACATGTTTCCCACTTGCTGGAGCTCTGTAGTACATGTTTCCCACTTGCTGGAACTCTGTAGTACATGTTTCCCACTTGCTGGAGCTCTGTATTACATGTTTCCCACTTGCTGGAGCTCTGTAGTACATGTTTCCCACTTGCTGGAACTCTGTATTACATGTTTCCCACTTGCTGGAGCTCTGTATTACATGTTTCCCACTTGCTGGAGCTCTGTAGTACATGTTTCCCACTTGCTTGAGCTCTGTATTACATGTTTCCCACTTGCTGGAGCTCTGTATTACATGTTTCCCACTTGCTGGAGCTCTGTATTACATGTGTCCCACTTGCTGGAGCTCTGTAGTACATGTTTCCCACTTGCTGGAGCTCTGTATTACATGTTTCCCACTTGCTGGAGCTCTGTATTACATGTTTCCCACTTGCTGGAGCTCTGTAGTACATGTTTCCCACTTGCTGGAACTCTGTAGTACATGTTTCCCACTTGCTGGAGCTCTGTAGACTGTAGTACATGTTTCCCACTTGCTGGAGCTCTGTATTACATGTTTCCCACTTGCTGGAGCTCTGTAGTACATGTTTCCCACTTGCTGGAACTCTGTAGTACATGTTTCCCACTTGCTGGAGCTCTGTATTACATGTTTCCCACTTGCTGGAGCTCTGTAGTACATGTTTCCCACTTGCTGGAACTCTGTATTACATGTTTCCCACTTGCTGGAGCTCTGTATTACATGTTTCCCACTTGCTGGAGCTCTGTAGTACATGTTTCCCACTTGCTGGAGCTCTGTATTACATGTTTCCCACTTGCTGGAGCTCTGTAGTACATGTTTCCCACTTGCTGGAGCTCTGTATTACATGTTTCCCACTTGCTGGAGCTCTGTATTACATGTTTCCCACTTGCTGGAGCTCTGTATTACATGTTTCCCACTTGCTGGAGCTCTGTATTACATGTTTCCCACTTGTTGGAGCTCTGTATTACATGTGTCCCACTTGCTGGAGCTCTGTATTACATGTTTCCCACTTGCTGGAGCTCTGTAGTACATGTTTCCCACTTGCTGGAGCTCTGTAGTACATGTTTCCCACTTGCTGGAGCTCTGTAGTACATGTTTCCCACTTGCTGGAGCTCTGTAGTACATGTTTCCCACTTGCTGGAGCTCTGTATTACATGTTTCCCACTTGCTGGAGCTCTGTAGTACATATTTCCCACTTGCTGGAGCTCTGTAGTACATGTTTCCCACTTGCTGGAGCTCTGTAGTACATGTTTCCCACTTGCTGGAGCTCTGTATTACATGTTTCCCACTTGCTGGAGCTCTGTATTACATGTGTCCCACTTGCTGGAGCTCTGTAGTACATGTTTCCCACTTGCTGGAGCTCTGTAGTACATGTTTCCCACTTGCTGGAGCTCTGTATTACATGTGTCCCACTTGCTGGAGCTCTGTAGTACATGTGTCCCACTTGCTGGCGCTCTGTAGTACATGTTTAAATAACTTACTACAGCTGCAATGCATTGTATTTCTGTATTTCTGATTTCTTTAGTAATTTTAATCATCAAATATTGTTTAACTCGGTGTGACATACAAATTTAATTTAGACTATTTCTCTAAAGAAATGAAATTCACTAATATTCATATACCAGTTACGTAGCACTCTTCTATTAGAGCATATTTACGAATTACAGAGATCTGATCCAAAGAATGTGACAGCGACTGATGACATAAATGGTATGGAGTATTCCTCTGACGAATCCAGTCCTGATGTGATCGATATATCTGACATGGACAGTGATGATTCCGATGACGTGCCATTAGCCGAGATCTGCAAGAAAACTATTAAAACCAAGGTACATTGCAGTATTTCCCACTCTCATTTTGCTATGCATGAAATCTCAAATAATAAAGGTGTACATACAAATCCGAGCCGCAAATACATTGAGAAAGGATATATAATCGTTAAATCTGAGCAGCAAATACATTGAGAAAGGATATATAATCGTTAAATCTGAGCAGCAAATACATTGAGAAAGGATATATAATCGTTAAATCTGAGCAGCAAATACATTGAGAAAGGATATATAATCGTTAAATCTGAGCAGCAAATACATTGAGAAAGGATATATAATCGTTAAATCTGAGCAGCAAATACATTGAGAAAGGATATATAATCGTTAAATCTGAGCAGCAAATACATTGAGAAAGGATATATAATCGTTAAATCTGAGCAGCAAATACATTGAGAAAGGATATATAATCGTTAAATCTGAGCAGCAAATACATTGAGAAAGGATATATAATCGTTAAATCTGAGCAGCAAATACATTGAGAAAGGATATATAATCGTTAAATCTGAGCAGCAAATACATTGAGAAAGGATATATAATCGTTAAATCTGAGCAGCAAATACATTGAGAAAGGATATATAATCGTTAAATCTGAGCAGCAAATACATTGAGAAAGGATATATAATCGTTAAATCGGAAATGCAGAAGATAAGACTATCTTGATTACTAGTCATATAACACAAGAGTAGGGATGTTTCTAGAATGTTTCAGCAGTGTCAGGCACTTTCTGTTGTTCCGTCTGCTGCATTTTGTTGTTGTGTACCAGAGTAAATAAGTGGGCAGATTTATTTTCTCAAATCCAGTTAAAAGGGTTTTTTTCCTCTTGATTTGAAGTCAGTATAGTATCTAATTATTTTACAACGGTGGCCGAGTTTAGAGAGAAGTGGGGACACTTTTGAAATAGTGAAACCGTATTTAGTCGAGGTTTGCAGGATATACATTGTAGGAACTATTGTATGTAGAAAAGCTGCAGGGCATTCGCTAGACTGAAAGTGAAAGAGTCAATGACCCTTGAGGTCAAATCTCAAGAGTGTCAAGCTGTATATTTCAAGAGTCAATAATATTACGCATGTTGGTACTTTCCTTACAGGTAACTTTTCACCGCCCATATAATTACCTCTAGGCCAATATGTGAGTCTTTGGTGCAACCAGACCTAATTTTTTTATCACAATTAGAGATAACATTGACTACATTGACGAGTTGTGTTTAGGACCTTACAACTAAGTTTCATGTTACTTTGTAACTTGTATAGTTCTACATTGTATCCCATCTGCATTTAATTTTATTATGCACGAAATCGGTACGAAACGGATCGAGTACAGTTCGACGACATTGTAAAACCATTAATTTGCATACATTTCTTATATAAAGCGGACATATTCATTTCAATATCTATGAACATTTGAATGTAAACACATGTGTATGCATTTATAATATGTATAACTTGTATTGTTTGCGAAATCAACTAAAAGTAGAATCCGAAACTCGTAAATTATTTTGGGTTTTTTTTGTTGTTACAAGCACTGGCTTCAGAAACGTTGCAATCAGGGCCCTGGCATCAGCATATTAGAAATGCATGATTCTACACTGTCTATCAATTTTATATACGCTGCATAAAAGTAGGCACTGAAAGCCAGCCTGATAAATTTAGTCACAACCACAGAATATTACCTTGACCCAAGTAATTTTCCGTAAATAGCTTTGGGACATTCCAATTTTCACCAAATTGATTTTTTATTAGTCAATTTTCGCACATATGACTAAATTTTAGCACTGTATTTCAACAATGATTGTTATAAATTGGTATCCAGGCAGTGTGTATTCCAAACGACAAAGCAAACAAACAGATTAGAAAACATCGATAATTATGTAAAAGTGTATTACATCGGCGTCTGATCAATTTTATTTAGTTTATTATCCGGATGTCGGGGGAGATTAGCTTATGGCTCAAGGCAGTATTTTAGACTGTCAAAATGCCATACGACGATACGGATTATCATTAATTAGCAAGTATGCCCTCCAGAAATAAGGCGAAGTGGATGCGCTCTGATGTCTATTTTAGGCGAAATGGCGGGAAAAAATAGTGATCACTTCGCTCACGTCGCCCTCTAGCATGAGCCCTGATATATTTGATAACGATTGCGATTCAAGCTTGAACAGCTTGTATTAATCACTCCCGTTGGCTCGGAGCAACGGATGATGGAGTATATGTATTAATTTGTGTGGCAGGAAACCAGAGTACCCGGAGAAAACTCGCTTGTCCGATATTGTGACCACCGTACCATCTCGCATGCTTTCCTGTCCGAGTAGGTTGCATTGGTGATACAGGAGCGTGCTAACCACTGTACTAATAGGGCAGCATTAATTAATGCCATAGTTTTATGTTTAGATGACATTTTGTATTGGTGAAAATACCCATTATTGTCTGCCTGACATACGACTAGTACCCTCCTCCTTTTTTATGCGCCCTGCTTGACAAATCTCTGTCCTAGTCATTTTACCCAGATTGCAAATAATTAATTTGATGCATGCTTTAGTAATGTCCATAGCAGAGGCCAAGCTTGCATCATGCCAAGAAATCATACGTGACCCACAGCTTTGCATTCTGGGTAAAATGACTAGGATAGAGATTTGTCAAGCGCATCGCCAAAGATTTCCTTCATGTCATTATAATGTCAAATTACACACACACCACACACACCAACACCAACACCAACACCAACACCAACCACAACCACACAACACAGTTTATTGATAAAAGTGGAAGTTGTGATAGCGCAGTGGATGCGTGTTGCTTCATCCTTCAGGTGTGAAAGGTCCGGAGTTCGAGCCCCGCTGGAGCCGATTAGGCAGCATTTAAATTCCACATGTCTCTTCTCTCTCCTTCATGGCGATGGATTCCATCAGGAATGAGGTCTCGAGAATGATTAATATAAGTTGAAAGAACTTGTTTCGCAATCAAGCTAAAATAAATTTGTATAATTATTACTTTCAGATATCTGCTTTATCATCAGACAGTGAAGACGATATTCCACTCAGTAAAACAAAGGCAGCGCAAAGTAAACAAGCAAAAGCTATCGCCAAGGACAAGGTAGATTTCCATTATATTATGGACTTAAGCAACAACAACAAGCTAGGATGAGACAGACTATAATATCAAAGTTTGCGAAAGCACAATTTGAGATGAAAGTGTCGATATGTTATCTAATTAAAAATCTTCGTACGGAAGTTGAATTGTGGGAGAATGGAAGTTGAATTGTGAGAGAATGGAAGTTGAATTGTGAGAGAATGGAAGTTGAATTGTGGGAGAATGGAAGTTGAATTGTGGGAGAATGAAAGTTGAATTGTGGGAGAATGGAAGTTGAATTGTGGGAGAATGGAAGTTGAATTGTGGGAGAATGGAAGTTGAATTGTGGGAGAATGGAAGTTGAATTGTGAGAGAATGGAAGTTGAATTGTGAGAGAGTGGAAGTTGCATTGTGGGAGAGTGGAAGTTGAATTGTGGGAGAATGGAAGTTGAATTATGGGAGAATAGTTAAAGGTCTCTTAATTATTCTCCCACAAGTCATTTTCTTAACATTTGAAAGCATTCTATGAGCCAGATTAGCATTCATTGACACTGGAATAAGACACTACAAAATCAACAAGTGCAATATTACGGTACAGTTTAAACATTTTTCTGCAAATAAAATACATGGAAATTGTACGAATGTAATAATACATCATTGGAAATAGTCTACAATTTTATTTTGAATCGACAGACCAAATGGCGGCTTTAATTAGTCTAAATATTCAGATGAAAGAACACTCAAGCACCTGTTATTATATATATATAATTTTAACATGAGTTTCTATACACACCCTTCGTGGGACAACTTTTAAGATAGTTAAATTTTAAGATAGTTAAGACTTCTAAGAGGAACGTCGTGTTCAATATTTGTTATGCCAAACTTCGGTTATGTCGAAGTATTTTGTTCGGTCAAACGGAATTCGACATATCGGATCTATACTGTACTACAATTTTGTATTAAGTGTTTCAGATTGAACAAACTTTCATAACCTGCATGTCTGAGCTGTAATTGCGCACTGGGCTTTTAAAATAGCCTGTCTCCCTGTCCAGGACTGAATTTTAAGCTGGTTGCTACAAAAAGTCATAAAACATCGGTCCAGAAAATTGTTGAAAAGGTCAAGAAATCGGTCAAATACATTTTCGATATGCGACCTGCTTGACTGATCCATGTTGATTGCCCCTATTGTCAATAAACTGTGTGTGTGTGTGTGACATAATGACATTTTAAAACATCGATAATGTGTGTTATACGTTTATTTATCGTCGCTATCTGTTGCCCATATGAGCGACGCCTGAAGAGATTAGTCATTTTAAATTTTGGAGGATAGTGCATGATACAGACAGAGACCCATTCCAGAGTCTTCTCTGGTTCTTTTACGTGCACGGTGTAAAGCACCGACACGAGACCTCGGTTTAACCTCCCCATCTGAAAGATGAAAATTTTTATTAGGGTCAGACCGTGGATCGAACCTGCGGTCCCTGAATTACCAGTCCAGCGTGTTACCACTGGACTACAGATCCGTCTGTAAAAATTAATAAACTTCAAACTGTGATTTATATAAGGGAATTAACCACTACGGAACTTCTTAAAATTACAACAGGTGTGTGTCTAAAATTGATTTTGCCATGCAGTGCCCACTTACTTGATGAGTTGATTCCGATTGCATAGATACGCCCATGCAGCGCTGACATATACATGTATGTGGTTAACCCGTACCCTAGTCAACACGACCCTTAGCCTTGTCTTACGCCATAGTACCCCTCGCCGGTGTACAAGGCGATTTTTGGTTTTAATGAATGACCCGCACTTCACTATTCAAATATCAAACTTTACAATCCTGGTAAAAGCCATACAATTATGTATATATAAACAGGAAGAGGTTTGTCCAACATCGGAAATGGCATACATACGACTTTTGCGTCAAATCTGCAGAGAATGTCAGATGTTCGTACGCAATGATCGGGAACTGGCCGGCTGTAGTACGGATAGAGAGAAGATAGAAAAACTGGAACAAATGCTGCGAGATGTTGGAATGAAGGGTAGGGAATTTGTTTTTATGTGTAGTAAATGCAAATGTTACCAGTTGTCATATATATAATATGTGTTGATGGGTGAGGGCTTCAACTGGTTATTTTCACGGATCGCCAAGTAAGTATCTATTCATGATGTCCTGAATTTGCGATGATAGCGACATGTTTGTTAAGATTCATTTATTAAATTATGCATTTTGCGTGATCCTGTATACACAAGATGCAGTTTATTTCATCCAAAATCGTATCCTACGTTTACGTCAATCCAATATTTACTTAAATAAGCCGATTTGAACTTCGTCTGAGTTGGTTCTTTACAGATGTGGTGGCTACAGTTGTTGACTTCAAATCACTTGCCCTTCACCGCTGTAAGTTCGAATCTCACCGAGATTGTCAAATTCCATGTGAGGAAGCTATCCAGCTGGCTTGTGTTGGTCGGTGGTTCTCTCCGGGTGCTTATCTGTGCCTGCAATAAAAAAAATGATCGGAGGGGCACCCAGGGTCTGGAGAGTCGCCATATGACCTAAGTTGTCGGTGTGACTGTAAACCCAGAGAGAGAATAGAACAAACATGTACCTGTATCCTTTGGTGCCTTATACATGGTCTTTGGTGCCTTATACATGGTCTTTGGTGCCGTATACATGGTCTTTGGTGCCGTATACATGGTCTTTGGTGGTGCCTTATACATGGTCTTTGGTGGTGCCTTATACATGGTCTTTGGTGGTGCCTTATACATGGTCTTTGGTCGTGCCTTATACATGGTCTTTGGTGGTGCCTTATACATGGTCTTTGGTGGTGCCTTATACATGGTCACTGGTGGTGCCTTATACATGGTCTCTGGTGCCTTATACATGGTCTTTGGTGGTGCCGTATACATGGTCACTGGTGGTGCCTTATACATGGTCTTTGGTGCCTTATACATGGTCTTTGGTGCCTTATACATGGTCTTTGGTGCCTTATACATGGTCTCTGGTGCCTTATACAGCCTTATGCATTGTCTTTGGTGGTGCCTTATACATGGACTTTGGTGCCTTATACATGGTCTTTGGTGCCTTATACATGGTCTTTGGTGGTGCCTTATACATGGTCTTTGGTGTCATATATTGGTCTTTGGTGCCTTATACAGCCTTATACATGATCTTTGGTACCTTATACATGGTCTTTGGTGCCTTATACATGGTCTTTGGTGCCTTATACATGGTCTCTGGTGCCTTATACAGCCTTATACATTGTCTTTGGTGCCTTAAACATTGTCTTTGGTGCCTTATACATGGTCTCTGGTGCCTTATACATGGTCTCTGGTGCCTTATACATGGTCTCTGGTGCCTTATACAGCCTTATACATTGTCTTTGGTGCCTTATACATTGTCTTTGGTGCCTTATACATGGTCTTTGGTGCCTTATACATGGTCTCTGGTGCCTTATACATGGTCTCTGGTGCCTTATACAGCCTTATACATTGTCTTTGGTGCCTTATACATGGTCTTTGGTGCCTTATACATGGTCTTTGGTGCCTTATACATGGTCTCTGGTGCCTTATACAGCCTTATACATTGTCTTTGGTGCCTTATACATGGTCTTTGGTGCCTTATACATGGTCTCTGGTGCCTTATACAACCTTATACATTGTCTTTGGTGCATTATACATGGTCTTTGGTGTCATATATTGGTCTTTGGTGCCTTATACAACCTTATACATGGTCTCTGGTGCCTTATACATGGTCTTTGGTGTCATATATTGGTCTTTGGTGCCTTATACATTGTCTTTGGTGCCGTATACATGGTTGTTGATGCCGTATGGATAGCATCTGAAGTACCTGATATGCGGAAGACTCGCTTGTCCTAATGATGTCACTACTGCAAATCACTGTGTATTCACATAAGCTTTATTTCAGTGAAATGAATGTTGAGTTGGTATTAATGTACAATTTTACTGTACATAACACATATTACACAGGTGAACTGTTTTTTATATTAAAATACAATACATTGATTATCTATGACACCATATGATTTTAACAACATGCTAATATTACAAAATGTTCCAAAATGATATTTCACAAACTTTTTGTCAAGCGAAAATATTCAATATATGTTCTAAAGAAAGCTGTACATATCTACGTATCTGCTTATCCCACATATATCAAGTGTCATAATGCGTCTGTATTGTGCAGGTAAACCAACTATGAAGAAGGCAGAAGAAGTCAAATTAATGAAGGAAGCCAAAGAACTCAGTGCTGACAATATTATATCCAGTGAAACAGGTAGGTGATATCCATGTGGCTTAGTGCTGACAATATCGTATCCAGTGAAACAGGTAGGTGATATCCATGTGGCTTAGTGCTGACAATATCGTATCCAGTGAAACAGGTAGGTGATATCCATGTGGCTTAGTGCTGACAATATCGTATCCAGTGAAACAGGTAGGTGATATCCATGTGGCTTAGTGCTGACAATATCGTATCCAGTGAAACAGGTAGGTGATATCCATGTGGCTTAGTGCTGACAATATCGTATCCAGTGAAACAGGTAGGTGATATCCATGTGGCTTAGTGCTGACAATATCGTATCCAGTGAAACAGGTAGGTGATATCCATGTGGCTTAGTGCTGACAATATCGTATCCAGTGAAACAGGTAGGTGATATCCATGTGGCTTAGTGCTGACAATATTATATCCAGTGAAACAGGTAGGTGATATCCATGTGGCTTAGTGCTGACAATATCGTATCCAGTGAAACAGGTAGATGATATCCATGTGGCTTAGTGCTGACAATATTGTATCCGGTGAAACAGGTAGGTGATATCCATGTGGCTTAGTGCTGACAATATGATATCCAGTGAAACAGGTAGGTGATATCCATGTGGCTTAGTGCTGACAATGTTATATCCAGTGAAACAGGTAGGTGATATCCATGTGGCTTAGTGCTGACAATATTATATGAAGTGAAACAGGTAGGTGATATTAATGATTGATGTTAATATATCTTCCATAAATTGTTGAGGCTTGAACCACCTGTATGTTCTGCTTTCTTCTATACATTTATGTACCTGTTCTAAATCTAATACTTTTGAATAATATCAAATTAAAACTGAAGTCACAGGAAAGACAAGTTACAGATATTAATGACCATATATTGCATATTTTGAGCAACCCATATCTACTGTCATGCTACCTCATAGCTTATTCACTTGTCTTGTAACCCCTTACATCTTGTTTCCTTGTCTTGTAACCCCATATGTCTTGTTTCCTTGTTTTGTAACCTCGAATATCTGATTTCCTTGTCTTGTAACCCTTAGCATCTGATTTCCTTGTCTTGTAACCCTTAGCATCTGATTTCCTTGTCTTGTAACCAGTCCGCCTCCATGGTCGAGTGGTTAAGGTCGCTGACTTGTATACCACTGTAGCCTATCATCACTGATGGTCACGGGTTCAAGCCCCGCTCAGACCGTGTTTCATTTATATGAAAAAGTTGGCAGTTTCTTACGGAGGTTGGTGCACCCAAGTACTGGTTAACCGCTGGAGCCTGCCCAGGAAAGGTGTTGTTAGGTAAACTGCCCGCCGGCGATATAGCCCAAAAATGGTGCTGATGCAGGCGTAAAACCCGAAATATAAATAAATATAAATTGTCTTGTAACCCTTAACATTCGATTTGCTTGTCTTGTAACTCTTAACATCCGATTTCCTTGCAACCCTAGCTACTGGTTCCCTTGTCATTGCAACCCTAGCTACTGGTTCCCTTTTCATTGCGACCCTAGCTACTGGTTCCATTTTCATTGCGACCCTAGCTACTGGTTCCCTTTTCATTGTGACCCTAGCTACTGGTTCCCTTGTCATTGCAACGCTGGCTACTGGTTCCTTTGTCATTGCAACCCTAGCTACTGGTTCCTTTGTCATTGCAACCCTAGCTACTGGTTCCTTTATCATTGCAACCCTAGCTACTGGTTGCCTTGTCATTGCAACCCTAGGTACTGGTTCCCTTGTCATGCAACCCTAGCTACCGATTCCCTTGTAATTGCAACCCTAGTTACTGGTTCCCTTGTCATTGCAACCCAAGCTACTGGTTCCCTTGTTATGCAACCCTAGCTACTGGTTCCCTTGTCATGCAACCCTAGCTACTGATTCCCTTGTCATGCAACCCTAGCTACTGGTTCCCTTGTTATGCAACCCTAGCTACTGGTTCCCTTGTCATGCAACCCTAGCTACTGGTTCCCTCGTCATTGCAACCCTAGCTACTGGTTCCTTTGTCATTGCAACCCTAGCTACTGGTTCCTTTGTCATGAAACCCTAGCTACTGATTCCCTTGTCATGCAACCCTAGCTACTGGTTCCCTTGTCATGAAACCCTAGTTACTGGTTCCCTTGTTGTGCAACCCTAGCTACTGGTTCCCTTGTCATCAACACCTATTGTCTGGATGCCTTGTTGTACAACCTCTAGTTCTGATTCCTTTGTTACACAACCCCTAGCTTCTTGTTCCCGGTCTTGCACCCCCTGAAATCTGGTACCCTGTCTTGCACCCCTAGAATCTGGTACCCTGTCTTGCACCCCCTAGCTTCTGGTTCCCTGTCTTGCACCCCCTTGCTTCTGGTTCCCTGTCTTGCACCCCCTAGAATCTGGTACCCTGTCTTGCAACCCCTAGCTTCTGGTTCCCTGTCTTGCAACCCCTAGCTTCTGGTTCCCTGTCATGCACCCTAGCTTCTGGTTCCCTTGTCATGCAACACCTATCGTTTGGATCCCTTGTCGTGCACCCCCTTGTTTCTGGTTCCCTTGTCATGCAACACCTATCGTCTGGATCCCTTGTCGTGCACCCCCTTGTTTCTGGTTCCTTTGTCATGCAACCCCTAGCTTCTGGTTCCTTGTCGTGCATTCCCTTGTCGTGCACCCCCTAGCTTCTGGTTCCTTGTCGTGCATTCCCTTGCCATGCAACTCCATAGCTTGTGATTCCTTTTACTTGTAACGTCTGGTTAACATGTCATGCAACTTTTTGATTTTGTTGCCTTGCAGGTCGGGTAATGAGAAAGGTGAAGAGTATTTGGGCTAGAAGGACAATTTCCCCCATCAAACCACTTACAGGAGAAACGAAAAACCTCTTTGGGGCCCTCGAAGGCATAGTGGACAGCGAAGGTTCAGGGAGTACATGAAGTAGCAATGAAAAACCCCTTTGAGGGTTCTAAAGAGAGATTGGACAGTAATGATTCAGACAGTACCTAAAGCAGCAACAAAAAATCCAATTGAGTGCCTCAAAGACATGATGGGTAAAGTGAAAGGTCAGAGAGTAGCAATGAAAAAACTCTTCTGCGGGCCTCGAAGATGGACTGTGAAGGTTCAGAGAGTATCTAAAGGAGCAATGAAATACCTCTTAGAGGGCCTTGGTGAGAGGGTACCTGAGGTAGCAACGAAGTAGCCACAAAGACAGGATTGAGAGAGTTATCTAATAGAGCAATGAAAAAAAACCTTAGAGGGCCTCAAATGACAGCGAGGGTTGAGCGATTTTGAGGTGACAAATGTTCTAGTCTTAAACCTGCTACTTTTAGTCCAGTATACTGGGCAATGTTTCATAAACAATTCTAAATGTATATTTGGATAGCCTTCAAGGTCCGTATATATCTACTGTGGAATGTTCGTGTAAATTGGATAGTATTTTGGTTGGTGTGATTCTGTTGACTATGAAATATACATGTTTTGTGTATATATATTAGCGTCCCATAATATGTGACCTGGAGTCGATGTCTCAAACCAATATCACCAAGTCACAGTCCCGTACAAACATCGCCATTGCCACGCTACAGTATCAATCAAATGTTGCCTCGAGCTAACACTGCCAGAAATCACAGTCCCAAACAAATAGTGT
This sequence comes from Archivesica marissinica, assembly GCA_014843695.1. Lineage (NCBI taxonomy): Eukaryota > Metazoa > Mollusca > Bivalvia > Venerida > Vesicomyidae > Archivesica > Archivesica marissinica. The sequence goes on from CM026403.1 coordinate 41,674,104, forward strand.
CAATTAGTGGGGCATCTGTGGCCGAGTGGTTAATGTAATTGACTTCCAATCACTTGTCCCTAACAGCTGTAGGTTTGAATCTTGGGTACACAAATCCAGCATAGGTAACAGATATACTTTATCTTAGCCAAGAATACCTGTACTGGTAACTAGGTGGGTGATATGGTCCCAAGAATACCTGTACTGATAACTAGATAGAGGTGATATGGTCCCAAGAATACCTGTACTGGTAACTAGGTGGGTGATATGGTCCCAAGAATACCTGTACTGGTAACTAGGTGGGTGATATGATCCCAAGAATACCTGTACTGGTAACTAGATGGGTGATATGGTCCCAAGAATACCTGTACTGGTAACTAGGTGGGTGATATGATCCCAAGAATACCTGTACTGGTAACTAGGTGGGTGATATGGTCCCAAGAATACCTGTACTGGTAACTAGGTGGGTGATATGGTCCCAAGAATACCTGTACTGGTAACTAGGTGGGTGATATGGTCCCAAGAATACCTGTACTGGTAACTAGGTGGGTGATATGGTCCCATGGTACATTCCTCAATGTCACATTGTAATAGTGGGTAGGTGTGGCCTTGTGTACTCTCTATAACTGCATTACAAGCAGAGACAACGACCACCCCAAATAATGATCACCCCCAAATAAAGACCTCCCCCCAACAGAGATCACCCCCACTATTGCTGGGATTGAAGTCCTGTTTTGTAACACTATACTGGAGATGAATTCTTGACTTCTGTATTCATAACTCACCACAGATGTAATTGTTATATCTTGAGGTCATACATATAGCAAATAGAGATGTGTATGCTAGCATGTTTTCATTAACAATAATTTTATATTTTGGGTTTCGTGTAGTGGAATGCAAGCAATCGTCCAACAGAATTCACACAAATATTGCTGTCTAAGACGTAGATTATAGTAAAATTTCCCCCCTGTTTATCCATATCTAGAAAGACGATTATATTTTTTTACCTAACAACAACTTTCCTGGGCAGCTCCAGCGGTTAACCAGTACTTGATGCACGAATATCCGTAAGAAACTGCCAACTTTTTCATATAAAGAGACACGGTCTCATCGGAGCTCGAACTCCTGACCATCAGTCAGTGATGATAGGTTACAGTGGTATGCAAGCCAGCGACTGTAACCACTCTACCACGGAGGCGGACTACCCAAGATATTAAACTTTCCCACAAATATATATAATTCATAAAATAATACATAGAAGAACTTCTTCTGTCATTGGTAAATATTTTTGATGATGCTTTTATTTTATATCTATATATTTTTACCGACATTGCTTGATATGCATTAATAATAGATGTACATTTTCCTGTTCAGAGGGACGCTGCGTTTCAGGGGCGTTTCCGGTGTTGTTGTAGAACAGGTGAGCAATGGAATATCGTTAGTAGAAATGAATGTAATTTACTGTTACACACAGGACGATTTGTAGAATAATTTAGTGTTTGTAAAATAAATTACTATTTAAATATGTTAGTGGTACACAATGTCATCTACTTGCTCTATTTATTTGTTTTAATGGCGTTTGTAAATATATTTTATGTTGTATTAATAATTACTATAGATCTCTATTTTCTGAGACAAATGAAATGTAACTGCCGTACTTGCTGCAGCTATGAGACAAATGAAATGTAACGTAACTGCCGTACTTGCTGCAGCTATGAGACAAATTAAATGTAACATAACTGCCGTACTTGCTGCAGCTATGAGACAAATGAAATGTAACGTAACTGCCGTACTTGCTGCAGCTATGTGACAAATGAAATGTAACGTAACTGCCGTACTTGTTGCAGCTATGAGACAAATGAAATGTACTTGCTGCAGCTATGTGACAGCGAATACAGGACCACATGGAGCCTGCCCAGGAAAGGTGTTGTTAGGTAAACTGCCTGCCGGCGATATAGCCCAAAATGGTGCTGATGCAGGCGTAAAACACATATATACATACCTTGGATGATGAATTTCTTGGAAAATATACAGTGTGAAACAATATATACACTATGAAACAATGTGTATAATCTGTACTCAACCCCCAAAACCTTTGATCACACCAATCACATTCCATGGCCTTATCCCCATCATGGTGGCCGAGTGGTTACGGTCGTTGACTTCAAACCGTTGCCCCTTACTGCTGTATGTTCGAATCCCATTGGGGCTGGGGGTTTTTATGTGCGTGCGATAGGTTGGTGGTTTTACCAGGTTTGTGCTATCAATATTGCTTGGAGGGGCACCGAGAACATTTTGGCCACTTTCACTCGATCTTAATTGACTTTGAGAACTCCAAAACTGGCTGTCTACAGATTGGGTTGGATTTCGGTAACCTTTTCTCTTGAACCGGAAACAGAAAGCCCTTTTCTTTATTTATTCTTTATTTACACTTCTGTTTATAGCCCTTTTCTTTATTTACACTTCTGTTTATACAAGTGTTTGTACGAGCTCCATACCGCAATATTCTCTATAGCATTTATACACTATACCACAATAATTATGTGTAACCAGCAAGAAAATATTCATTTTTATTGTCTATATATATAAATTCGTGGTTGTGCATCTATGATTATATATATGAATGTTTGTAGTCAGTTTTATATTGCATGTTATGATTCTAAAATCTTAACGCTCAAGCTGCCAAATAAATTGGACAGAATGTGCAAACAACAGATCCAGATCAGCCGGTCTGATCAGGATCTCTGTTGTTTGCTATTCCGACAAGTGATTTAGCTCCACTATTCAAATAGCACAACAGCATAGAGCCTGATCAGATGGTATGTTCTGTGCTGACTGATCTGGCTCTATGCTGTTTGCAAAAGCGACTTTAGTCATGATTGATTGGCATGCAAAAGTGACAACCGTGGGTTTAATGGTCGACATGTGATAAGTGTTGTTCTAAAAAATATATATATATAATGAAAAACTGATATTGTTCAATGTCATGAAGCCGGTCCCCATACAATATATATCCATCATATTGTCAAGCCGGTCCCCATACAATATATATCCATCATATTGTGAAGCCGGTCCGCCTACAATATATATCCATCATATTGTCAAGCAATGTCATGAAGCCGGTCCCCATACAATATATATCCATCATATTGTCAAGCAATGTCATGAAGCCGGTCCCCATACAATATATATCCATCATATTGTCAAGCAATGTCATGAAGCCGGTCCCCATACAATATATATCCATCATATTGTCAAGCAATGTCATGAAGCCGGTTCCCATACAATATATATCCATCATATTGTCAAGCCGGTTCCCATACAATATATATCCATCATATTGTGAAGCCGGTTCCCATACAATATATATCCATCATATTGTCAAGCAATGTCATGAAGCCGGTCCCCATACAATATATATCCATCATATTGTCAAGCAATGTCATGAAGCCGGTTCCCATACAATATATATCCATCATATTGTCAAGCAATGTCATGAAGCTGGTTCCCATACAATATATATCCATCATATTGTCGAGCAATGTCATGAAGCCGGTTCCCATACAATATATATCCATCATATTGTCAAGCCGGTCCCCATACAATATATATCCATCATATTGTCAAGCCGGTCCCCATACAATATATATCCATCATATTGTCAAGCAATGTCATGAAGCCGGTTCCCATACAATATATATCCATCATATTGTCAAGCAATGTCATGAAGCCGGTTCCCATACAATATATATCCATCATATTGTCAAGCCGGTCCCCATACAATATATATCCATCATATTGTCAAGCAATGTCATGAAGCCGGTTCCCATACAATATTGTCCAGCAATGTCATGAAGCCGGTTCCCATACAATATATATCCATCATATTGTGAAGCCGGTCCCCATACAATATATATCCATCATATTGTCAAGCAATGTCATGAAGCCGGTTCCCATACAATATATATCCATCATATTGTCAAGCAATGTCATGAAGCCGGTTCCCATACAATATATATCCATCATATTGTCAAGCAATGTCATGAAGCCGGTTCCCATACAATATATATCCATCATATTGTCAAGCCGGTCCCCATACAATATATATCAAGCAATGTCATGAAGCCTGTTTCCATACAATATTGTCCAGCAATGTCATGAAGCCGGTCCCCATACAATATATATCCATCATATTGTCAAGCAATGTCATGAAGCCGGTCCCCATACAATATATATCCATCATATTGTCAAGCAATGTCATGAAGCCGGTCCCCATACAATATATATCCATCATATTGTCAAGCAATGTCATGAAGCCGGTTCCCATACAATATATATCCATCATATTGTCAAGCAATGTCATGAAGCCGGTCCCCATACAATATATATCCATCATATTGTCAAGCAATGTCATGAAGCCGGTTCACATACAATATATATCCATACAATATTGTCAAGCAATGTCATGAAGCCGGTTCCCATACAATATATATCCATCATATTGTGAAGCCGGTCCCCATACAATATATATCCATCATATTGTCAAGCAATGTCATGAAGCCGGTCCCCATACAATATATATCCATCATATTGTCAAGCAATGTCATGAAGCCGGTTCCCATACAATATATATCCATCATATTGTCAAGCAATGTCATGAAGCCAGTTCCCATACAATATATATCCATCATATTGTCAAGCAATGTCATGAAGCTGGTTCCCATACAATATATATCCATCATATTGTCGAGCAATGTCATGAAGCCGGTTCCCATACAATATATATCCATCATATTGTCAAGCCGGTCCCCATACAATATATATCCATCATATTGTCAAGCCGGTCCCCATACAATATATATCCATCATATTGTCAAGCAATGTCATGAAGCCGGTTCCCATACAATATTGTCCAGCAATGTCATGAAGCCGGTTCCCATACAATATATATCCATCATATTGTGAAGCCGGTCCCCATACAATATATATCCATCATATTGTCAAGCAATGTCATGAAGCCGGTCCCCATACAATATATATCCATCATATTGTCAAGCAATGTCATGAAGCCGGTTCCCATACAATATATATCCATCATATTGTCAAGCAATGTCATGAAGCCGGTTCCCATACAATATATATCCATCATATTGTCAAGCAATGTCATGAAGCCGGTTCCCATACAATATATATCCATCATATTGTCGAGCAATGTCATGAAGCCGGTTCCCATACAATATATATCCATCATATTGTGAAGCCGGTCCCCATACAATATATATCCGTCATATTGTCGAGCAATGTCATGAAGCCGGTCCCCATACAATATATATCCATCATATTGTCAAGCAATGTCATGAAGCCGGTCCCCATACAATATATATCCATCATATTGTCAAGCAATGTCATGAAGCCGGTTCCCATACAATATATATCCATCATATTGTCAAGCAATGTCATGAAGCCGGTTCCCATACAATATATATCCATCATATTGTCAAGCAATGTCATGAAGCCGGTTCCCATACAATATATATCCATCATATTGTCAAGCCGGTCCCCATACAATATATATCCATCATATTGTCAAGCCGGTCCCCATACAATATATATCAAGCAATGTCATGAAGCCTGTTTCCATACAATATTGTCCAGCAATGTCATGAAGCCGGTCCCCATACAATATATATCCATCATATTGTCAAGAAGCCGGTTCCCATACAATATATATCCATACAATATTGTCAAGCAATGTCATGAAGCCAGTTCCCATACAATATATATCCATCATATTGTCGAGCAATGTCATGAAGCCGGTCCCCATACAATATATATCCATCATATTGTCAAGCAATGTCATGAAGCCGGTTCCCATACAATATATATCCATCATATTGTCAAGCAATGTCATGAAGCCGGTCCCCATACATCATCATATTTGTCGAGCAATGTCATGAAGCCGGTTCCCATACAATATATATCCATCATATTGTGAAGCCGGTCCCCATACAATATATATCCATCATATTGTCGAGCAATGTCATGAAGCCGGTCCCCATACAATATATATCCATCATATTGTCAAGCAATGTCATGAAGCCGGTTCCCATACAATATATATCCATCATATTGTCAAGCCGGTCCCCATACAATATATATCGAATGTCATGAAGCTGTTTCCATACAATATTGTCAGCAATGTCATGAAGCCGGTCCCCATACAATATATATCCATCATATTGTCAAGCAATGTCATGAAGCCGGTCCCCATACAATATATATCCATCATATTGTCAAGCAATGTCATGAAGCCGGTCCCCATACAATATATATCCATCATATTGTCAAGCAATGTCATGAAGCCGGTTCCCATACAATATATATCCATCATATTGTCAAGCAATGTCATGAAGCCGGTTCCCATACAATATATATCCATCATATTGTCAAGCAATGTCATGAAGCCGGTCCCCATACAATATATATCCATCATATTGTCAAGCAATGTCATGAAGCCGGTTCACATACAATATATATCCATACAATATTGTCAAGCAATGTCATGAAGCCGGTTCCCATACAATATATATCCATCATATTGTCAAGCCGGTCCCCATACAATATATATCCATCATATTGTCAGCAATGTCATGAAGCCGGTCCCCATACAATATATATCCATCATATTGTCAAGCAATGTCATGAAGCCGGTCCCATACAATATATATCCATCATATTGTCAAGCAAGTCATGAAGCCGGTCCCCATACAATATATATCCATCATATTGTCAAGCAATGTCATGAAGCCGGTTCCCATACAATATATATCCATCATATTGTCAAGCAATGTCATGAAGCCGGTTCCCATACAATATATATCCATCATATTGTCAAGCAATGTCATGAAGCCGGTCCCCATACAATATATATCCATCATATTGTCAAGCAATGTCATGAAGCCGGTTCACATACAATATATATCCATACAATATTGTCAAGCAATGTCATGAAGCCGGTTCCCATACAATATATATCCATCATATTGTGAAGCCGGTCCCCATACAATATATATCCATCATATTGTCAAGCAATGTCATGAAGCCAGTTCCCATACAATATATATCCATCATATTGTCAAGCAATGTCATGAAGCTGGTTCCCATACAATATATATCCATCATATTGTCGAGCAATGTCATGAAGCCGGTTCCCATACAATATATATCCATCATATTGTCAAGCCGGTCCCCATACAATATATATCCATCATATTGTCAAGCCGGTCCCCATACAATATATATCAAGCAATGTCATGAAGCCGGTTCCCATACAATATTGTCCAGCAATGTCATGAAGCCGGTTCCCATACAATATATATCCATCATATTGTCAAGCAATGTCATGAAGCCGGTTCCCATACAATATATATCCATCATATTGTCAAGCTATTGTCAGCATGTCATGAAGCCGGTCCCCATACAATATATATCCATCATTGTCAGCAATGTCATGAAGCCGGTCCCATACAATTATATCCATCATATTGTCAAGCAATGTCATGAAGCCGGTCCCCATACAATATATATCCATCATATTGTCAAGCAATGTCATGAAGCCGGTTCCCATACAATATATATCCATCATATTGTCAAGCAATGTCATGAAGCCGGTTCCCATACAATATATATCCATCATATTGTCAAGCTGCTGAAGCCGGTCCCCATACAATATATATCCATCATATTGTCAAGCTGTGGGTTTTATATCCATCATATTGTCAAGCAATGTCATGAAGCCGGTTCCCATACAAATATATCCATCATATTGTCATGAAGCGGTTCCCATACAATATATATCCATCATATTGTCAAGCCGGTCCCCATACAATATATATCACACATCATATTGTCCAGCAATGTCAAGCCGGTCCCCATACAATCCATCATATTGTGACAATATTGTCAAGCAATGTCATGAAGCCGGTTCCCATACAATATATATCCATCATATTGTGAAGCCGGTCCCCATACAATATATATCCATCATATTGTCAAGCAATGTCATGAAGCCGGTTCCCATACAATATATATCCATCATATTGTCAAGCCGGTCCCCATACAATATATATCTGCAGCAATGTCATGAAGCCGGTCCCATACAATATATATCCATCATATTCATGTATGAAGCCGGTTCCCATACAATATATATCCATCATATTGTCAAGCAATGTCATGAAGCCGGTTCCCATACAATATATATCCATCATATTGTCAAGCAATGTCATGAAGCCGGTTCCCATACAATATATATCCATCATATTGTCAAGCAATGTCATGAAGCCGGTTCCCATACAATATATATCCATCATATTGTCGAGCAATGTCATGAAGCCGGTTCCCATACAATATATCATATCAATTTATTTTATCAATATGATCGTGTATTTTGTTTGAACTTTTTATTAATTGTATGGATAAATTAGGAAATAATATTTGTCAGCGAATAAAAAATTAACCACTTGGGCCGTAAGTGATGTTTGAATTATTACATTAACCCATTCCCACATAGCAGTACTGGTTAATTGCTCGAGTGATGGTGAGCAAACCCCATGGTTATAAAACTTGGATTATCATACATTGCCGGCCGTAAGTCGAGGGTCAAACTTTGGTTTGGGTAGATGATTTTAGCTAGATCCTTCCATAAGCCGCGGGTCCTTTGTGAGCTTACGACTGTTTTTGCTCATTTTAGAATGAGACTGGGCTCAAGTTGAGATATCTGGATGCACAACAATATATATATATATTATTGTTGTTATATTCAATATTATAAACAACCAAACAGATAAAAAAAACTAATTTCTTTTGAAAATTTTTGTTGACTTGTTTCAAGTGATTGGTTGATCTTGAAATTTACATTCTCTAATCCAATTGGAAGTTTTCAACTGAGTGTAATTCTCAGTCTCAACCAATCAAATCACTGGAGCTAGAGATCCGACGTATTAGATTTGTAATTATTAAAAGCATTGCTTATCTGAATGTACATGGGGTTATGTGTACTGATTGTAATGTATTCTATAAATATTGGTTATTGTACTGAAACTTAATGATCTGTATAGTGCACACTTGTGGCGTCCGTGGTCCAGCGTCGGATTTGGAATCGAGCGGTCCCGGGTTCGATACTCGGTCAGGCCACGTATGTAGTGTCATTGAGCAAGGCACCTCACACACATTGCTTAGTACTGGTTAACCACTTAGATCGGCTAAGCTTGCCCAGGAAAACATGTCTAGGTCCCCGCAAGGGGTTTGACATTAATGGAATATACATACATACATACACTTTGTTTTCTTTGATCAGCCATGAGAATTGTCTCAAGTTTTTTGACCATTTGATATTGATTCAAATCGGAGGTGAAATTTAAGGATAGTGTATGCTGATCTTTACCGGCTTGTCGATGTTACAGCGGGTATAGTCAGCTAGTTAGACATAGAAGTATATAGGACTGGGTGGAGCTAAACCAATGAAATAAACCCTGTTTGTCTTACTAATATCATCACATCCAATCAAACCTTGTTTGAACATATAAATCAGGATCAGATTGGTGTAGTATGTAGAATATACAGTCTCAATACATCCAGTACTTCGTAGAATACGGTCTCAATACATCCAGTACTTCGTAGAATACAGTCTCAATACATCCAGTACTTCGTAGAATACGGTCTCAATACATCCAGTACTTCGTAGAATACAGTCTCAATACATCCAGTACTTCGTAGAATACAGTCTCAATACATCCAGTACTTCGTAGAATACAGTCTCAATACATCCAGTACTTCGTAGAATACAGTCTCAATACATCCAGTACTTCTTAGAATACAGTCTCAATACATCCAGTACTTCGTAGAATACAGTCTCAATACATCCAGTACTTCTTAGAATACAGTCTCAATACATCCAGTACTTCTTAGAATACAGTCTCAATACAGCCAGTACTTCTTAGAATACAGTCTCAATACAGCCAGTACTTCTTAGAATACAGTCTCAATACAGCCAGTACTTCTTAGAATACAGTCTCAATACAGCCAGTACTTCTTAGAATACAGTCTCAATACATCCAGTACTTCTTAGAATACAGTCTCAATACAGCCAGTACTTCGTAGAATACAGTCTCAATACATCCAGTACTTCGTATCATTTTGTTATTAAACTAGACAACAAGCATTTTGATTTCATACGATGTTGGGTATGGCTTATTTGAAACAAGCGTGACTGTATAGATTTGAAACAAGCATGACTGTATAGATTTGAAACAAACATGACTGTATTTATTGAAACAAGCATGACTGTATAGATTTGAAACAAACATGACTGTATAGATTTGAAACAAGCATGGCTGTATAGATTTGAAACAAGCGTGACTGTATAAATTTGAAACAAGCGTGACTGTATAGATTACTATGGAAGTCAATGGGAGTGGACACTGCCGACAGGTATTTACCAATTTTCCCTAATGGGATTATAATATGCATAACTAGGCATCATATTGATGCTTCATGCCTGAAAAAAACACAAGGGGATTTGAAGATGTTGCATCGACAAGCTTTGTGTTATAAGAATGTTCAAAGGGAGATAAAATCGGCCAAAAAAGCATCCAACTAGAGGATTAGGATGCGCACACCTAGACACAACAGTGATGCTTCTTGTCAAGTTTGGTGACACCAAAGTCCAACAAGACCGCACAAGGTAAAGTTGGACAGATCTTGTGTTTGTTTGTACATAAACCGAGATATCGTGTTTGCTTGTTTACATCATGTCGCACAATGGTGTTATTACGCTTGGGTACCGAGAACCGGCTGCGGACTGACAAATGTGTGGATGTTTTTTCACATAAAGGGCAATAACTCTGGTGTGTCTGGGTAGATGCAATAACTCTAGTGTTACTTGGCTGATCCACACAATATAAGCACGTGCACCACCACCACACTATGCTGTGTTACTTGGCTGATCCACACAATATAAGCACGTGCACCACCACCACACTATGCTGTGTTACTTGGCTGATCCACACAATATAAGCACGTGCACCACCACACTATGCTGTGTTACTTGGCTGATCCACACAATATAAGCACGTGCACCACCACCACACTATGCTGTGTTACTTGGCTGATCCACACAATATAAGCACGTGCACCACCACCACACTATGCTGTGTTACTTGGCTGATCCACACAATATAAGCACGTGCACCACCACACTATGCTGTGTTACTTGGCTGATCCACACAATATAAGCACGTGCACCACCACCACACTATGCTGTGTTACTTGGCTGATCCACACAATATAAGCACGTGCACCACCACACTGCTGTGTTACTTGGCTGATCCACACAATATAAGCACGTGCACCACCACCACACTATGCTGTGTTACTTGGCTGATCCACACAATATAAGCACGTGCACCACCACACTATGCTGTGTTCTGGCTGATCACACATATAAGCACGTGCACACCACCACACTATGCTGTGTTACTTGGCTGATCCACACAATATAAGCACGTGCCACCACCACACTATGCTGTGTTACTTGGCTGATCCACACAATATAAGCACGTGCACCACCACCACACTATGCTGTGTTACTTGGCTGATCCACACAATATAAGCACGTGCATCACCACCACACTATGCTGTGTTACTTGGCTGATCCACACAATATAAGCACGTGCATCACCACCACACTATGCTGTGTTACTTGGCTGATCCACACAATATAAGCACGTGCATCACCACCACACTATGCTGTGTTACTTGGCTGATCCACACAATATAAGCACGTGCACCACCACCACACTATGCTGTGTTACTTGGCTGATCCACACAATATAAGCACGTGCACCACCACCACAAGATGCTGTGTTACTTGGCTGATCCACACAATATAAGCACGTGCACCACCACCACACTATGCTGTGTTACTTGGCTGATCCACACAATATAAGCACGTGCACCACCACACTATGCTGTGTTACTTGGCTGATCCACACAATATAAGCACGTGCACCACCACACTGCTGTGTTACTTGGCTGATCCACACAATATAAGCACGTGCACCACCACCACACTATGCTGTGTTACTTGGGTGATCCACACAATATAAGCCCGTGCAAACACCACACTATGCTGTGTTACTGGCTGATCCACACAATATAAGCACGTGCACCACCACCACAACTATGCTGTGTTACTGGCGATCCACACAATATAAGCACGTGCACCACACCACACTATGCTGTGTTACTTGGTGATCCACACAATATAAGCACGTGCCACCACACACTATGCTGTGTTACTTGGCTGATCCACACAATATAAGCACGTGCACCACCACACTACTGCTGTGTTACTTGGCTGATCCACACAATATAAGCACGTGCATCACCACCACACTATGCTGTGTTACTTGGCTGATCCACACAATATAAGCACGTGCATCACCACCACACTATGCTGTGTTACTTGGCTGATCCACACAATATAAGCACGTGCATCACCACCACACTATGCTGTGTTACTTGGCTGATCCACACAATATAAGCACGTGCATCACCACCACACTATGCTGTGGTTACTTGGCTGATCCACACATATAAGCACGTGCAACCCACCACACTATGCTGTGTTACTTGTGATCCACACAAATAAAGCACGTGCACCACCACCACACTATGCTGTGTTACTTGGCTGATCCACACAATATAAGCACGTGCACCACCACCACACTATGCTGTGTTACTTGGCTGATCCACACAATATAAGCACGTGCACCACCACACTATGCTGTGTTACTTGGCTGATCCACACAATATAAGCACGTGCACCACCAC
>CM026403.1:41687976-41753571 GCA_014843695.1 Archivesica marissinica
GCTGTGTTACTTGGCTGATCCACACAATATAAGCACGTGCACCACCACCACACTATGCTGTGTTACTTGGCTGATCCACACAATATAAGCACGTGCACCACCACACTATGCTGTGTTACTTGGCTGATCCACACAATATAAGCACGTGCACCACCACCACACTATGCTGTGTTACTTGGCTGATCCACACAATATAAGCACGTGCACCACCACACTATGCTGTGTTACTTGGCTGATCCACACAATATAAGCACGTGCACCACCACACTATGCTGTGTTACTTGGCTGATCCACACAATATAAGCACGTGCACCACCACACTATGCTGTGTTACTTGGCTGATCCACACAATATAAGCACGTGCACCACCACCACACTATGCTGTGTTACTTGGCTGATCCACACAATATAAGCACGTGCACACCACCACACTATGCTGTGTTACTTGGCTGATCCACACAATATAAGCACGTGCACCACCACCACACTATGCTGTGTTACTTGGCTGATCCACACAATATAAGCACGTGCACCACCACCACACTATGCTGTGTTACTTGGCTGATCCACACAATATAAGCACGTGCACCACCACCACACTATGCTGTGTTACTTGGCTGATCCACACAATATAAGCACGTGCACCACCACCACACTATGCTGTGTTACTTGGCTGATCCACACAATATAAGCACGTGCATCACCACCACACTATGCTGTGTTACTTGGCTGATCCACACAATATAAGCACGTGCACCACCACCACACTATGCTGTGTTACTTGGCTGATCCACACAATATAAGCACGTGCACCACACCACACTATGCTGTGTTACTTGGCTGATCCACACAATATAAGCACGTGCACCACCACCACACTATGCTGTGTTACTTGGCTGATCCACACAATATAAGCACGTGCACCACCACCACACTATGCTGTGTTACTTGGCTGATCCACACAATATAAGCACGTGCACCACCACCACACTATGCTGTGTTACTTGGCTGATCCACACAATATAAGCACGTGCACCACCACACTATGCTGTGTTACTTGGCTGATCCACACAATATAAGCACGTGCACCACCACACTATGCTGTGTTACTTGGCTGATCCACACAATATAAGCACGTGCACCACCACCACACTATGCTGTGTTACTTGGCTGATCCACACAATATAAGCACGTGCACCACCACCACACTATGCTGTGTTACTTGGCTGATCCACACAATATAAGCACGTGCACCACCACCACACTATGCTGTGTTACTTGGCTGATCCACACAATATAAGCACGTGCATCACCACCACACTATGCTGTGTTACTTGGCTGATCCACACAATATAAGCACGTGCACCACCACACTATGCTGTGTTACTTGGCTGATCCACACAATATAAGCACGTGCACCACCACACTATGCTGTGTTACTTGGCTGATCCACACAATATAAGCATGTGCATCACCACACTATGCTGTGTTACTTGGCTGATCCACACAATATAAGCACGTGCACCACAACACCATGGTGATACATATTTATTTTAAGCTTCATAGAATTCCACCCATCGATTATCAAGAACTGGCTACGGACGCACACAATGCCAAATCGATATTCCTTGACGGGATAGTAAATGCATAATATACAATACGCTGATAACCGCTATTCTATTTTGGTCTGCTAACAATTCACTGGATTAACCATGCTACATCACAGTCACATGTTTCAAAAAAGAAATTAAAAATCTGGAATATTAAATTTAACAACAAAATAAATCTTATTATTAAATACACGATTTCACAATGGACAATAAATCAGTTGCGATTTGTTTATAGATTAGTACATAGCCTGTATATTGAAATTAGGGGTTTTTCTACAGCGGAATAGCAGGGCCCTTTTGTCTTATTTTTTTACCTTTTAAAAAAAAATATATATACAGTCAAAAGTTAGTGGTCACCTCTATTAAGTAGCCAATCTGTATTAAGCAGCCATTTCCCATATTCCCAATATGCTGTTTTATTATACATTTGACCTCTATTAAGCAGCCACTTTCTGTGATTCCCTTGGCTGGCTGCTTAAGACAGGTTTGACTGTATATATATTCCTAAACTGGTGAGTTCGGACTGGCAGACCTACATAACTTAGATATTGTCCTCCCTTATCACCAATACATTGTCTGTATTGTCTTACTGTCTCTTTCATCAATCACCGTAGTAACCCCAAAATACCCCGTCCTTCATCTCAGCTCATAATGCACCTGCCTCTTTTCTGACCCACACTGCCCCCTTTTTTTTATATCCTCCCTGCCGTTTTTTTCCTCTAGAATAAACCCTAGTAACAAAAAAATAATTAAGTACATATATCCAACTACAGGACAATATGAGGTCTGTGTAATCCCCAGTAACACAGTCGAGTCAAAGAGTTGGACAGTACTGGTGTTTCTATTACCTCCCTTGGCAGATAAAGTCCGATTTATCCCAAAATGTATATTGGTCCTTCTACTTGGAATCCTTTGTTTTTACTGTTGTTCTTAACCAGATGTCACAGTATGATAAATGAGATTTTATGAGAAAGAAATCTTAATTAATCGAATGTTTACAAGTAAAATATTATAACTGGATATGTGGTAGGTTGTGCAGGATATCAGTCGAGATTTAATAATTATACGATGAGAAACGGGTAACAATTGATAGCATGTGGTGTAAAGGAAATGGTTAACCACAATGAAAACAGAGGAAGTCAATTAAAAATACATATCCTCCATAAAGAGTATTCAGGGGCAGTAACTGATCAATGTCTCTCGTTAGGATGGTGAGATCAGCATACACAGTACCAAACAAGACTGAACATATTTTGTTACTGCAAATAACCAAATTATTTCGAGAGTTAATTGCTGTCTATAAATAATATTAAAGTTTCTGAAAAGTCAATCAAATATTGCTCTAAGGACAAACACGACACCCAATCCTAACTGTGCTGTTGCAACTATTCCTTTGTTATGTACCATTCTTGAATAAAATATTGTTTAACCCTTTCAACACCACAGACCTCTAAATTGGCTTACAAAAAAGTGTCGATCCAGATGAGCCGGCTCGTGACTCTCATCAGGATCTGCACTTTTTTCAAGTAATATAACTATTTTTAGAAAAATAATTACCAATTTTGATAAATGAACTGATCCAAATGTAATTTTGTTATTAATTTATTGGTCTAAAAATATCATGGACCAGTCCATGTCAGTTACTTGGTGTTGAAAAAGTTAAACTAAACACGACACTAACCCTAGTGCCTAAAACCAAACCCTTTTTCTCCTTCAAATTTGATAATTTATTACAGGACAGTTATATCCTGAACATGACATCGACTTCACATCTCAATTACATTGCAATATAAATACGTGATTACTGGATAGGTATGGAATCTGGAAACATTAAAACTGGTTTCATTAACCAACAGTTCAACATAGCCTGTATACATCAAGCTCAAAATTATACTACACATATACTATAAACACACAGCCTAATACACATTGGTTTTAATCAAACTTTTTGCATTAATATTTTTGCAATTATAAAACCTTTATTTGTCTATGGTGACTCTCCAGCTATTATTGGTGGAGGAAGACCCCTGGCAACTCTCTAGCTATTATTGGTGGGGGAAGGCCCGGGCAACTCTCCAGCTATTATTGGTGGGGGAAGACCCCGGGCAACTCTCCAGCTATTATTGGTGGGGGAAGACCCCGGGCAACTCTCCAGCTATTATTGGTGGGGGAAGACCCCGGGCAACTCTCCAGCTATTATTGGTGGAGGAAGACCCCAGGCAACTCTCCAGCTATTATTGGTGGAGGAAGACCCCGGGCAACTCTCCAGCTATTATTGGTGGGGGAAGACCCCGGGCAACTCTCCAGCTATTATTGGTGGAGGAAGACCCCAGGCAACTCTCCAGCTATTGTTGGTGGGGGAAGACCCCGGGCAACTCTCCAGCTTCCTCACCTGAACAAATACTAACCCCTGAACAAATACTACACCCCTGAACAAATTCTACACCCCTGAACAAATACTACACCCCTGAACAAACACTACACCCCTGAACAAATTCTCCACCCCTGAACAAATACTACACCCCTGAACAAATTCTCCACCCCTGAACAAATTCGCCACCCCTGAACAAATACTACACCCCTAAACAAATTCTACACCCCCAGTGGGATCTGAACAAATACTACACCCCCAGTGGGATCTGAACAAATACTACACCCCCAGTGGGATCTGAACAAATACTACACCCCCAGTGGGATCTGAACAAATACTACACCCCCAGTGGGATCTGAACATACAGTGATTAGAAGTCCCCCTGAACAAATACTACACCCCTGAACAAATACTACACCCCCAGTGGGATCTGAACATAGTGATTAGAAGTCCCCCTGAACAAATACTACACCCCTGAACAAATACTACACCCCCAGTGGGATCTGAACATAGTGATTAGAAGTCCCCCTGAACAAATACTACACCCCTGAACAAATACTACACCCCCAGTGGGATCTGAACGAGCAGTGATTAGAAGTCAACCACTCGGCCCAAATTATAAAACTAATTCAAAATAGATTATATTTCTATCTACCTCGAGGAGTTCATCTTAATATAAATTTCAGATGAAACTAGAAATTGTTTTTGATACAAATGTATGTCTCCCCACTCACTATTGTTTAACCGAAAGCAATATATGAAGACATTGCAATAAAAACTCATAATTATGTAGTATTATGAAGTTTTGGAGATGAAGCATAGACAAGCTTTGTGTTATTAATATGTTCAAATGGCCGTAAATCTGCTAGGAATCATCCAACAGAAACGGGTTACAATATGCACAACTACGGTAGACATCATACTGATGCTTCCTGCCAAGTCTGGTGAAAATCCAACTAGGGGTTTTGTAGATGAAGAAAGGACAAACATTGTTATAAACATAAATCCGCAAAACATTCATCAAACCGGAAAAGTGTTACAATATGCAAAACTTGGACATCATAGCGATGCTTCCTGGCAAGATTAGTGAAATCCTACTAGGGCTTTTGTAGATGAAGCGCAGACAAGCTTTGTGTTATAAAAATGTTCAAATGGCTGTAAATCGCAAAAAAAACAACATCCAACCAGAACAGGGTTACAATATCCACAACTAGACACCATACTGATGTTTCCAGCCAAGTGTACAAACTTCCTGTCAAGTTTGGTGAAAATCCAACAAGGGTTTATGGAGATGAAGTGTGGACAAGCTAAGTGGACAGATGGACGGCAAGGGCAAAAACAATATGTCTCTCCCTTTATTGATTATTAAACAGACACTAAAAGCGACTTATTTCACATTTCCATTTGACGTTGCCGTATACATATTTGGGCAACACACAGTAAATATTGCAAAACTGTCTCGGTGTTTTTGTTAATAGGATAAGGTAACTCTCGTCAGCTCCATACATCACAAGAGTAACGTCCCTTGTTCTGAAGTTTCTTTATATAGTCTGCTGCTCTAGCCGAGTCCAGCCCGCCACACTCTTGTATGATGTAGGTCAATGTATCATGCACATCTCTCGCCATATTCCGCGCATCTCTGCATATAAAAGCACATTGTAAGGGAATTTCAGAATAGAAAAAATATAGTCAGCGTGTTACTTCAACTCCAGGAACGTGCTCCTGAAGGCTTTAATACAGCATCTACTAGGGAAGTCACTATAAACATGGAGCATACCACGATATATTGCAATACACAAAACACATATTGCGATAAGTACCACTATGGCTGCAATACATTCTCAGAGTGCATGTTATCTTACAATTTGGTAAAATTTTCATCAGTACAGTACGAGGTTATTATTAGAATCTATATCATTGCGTAATATTTTATGCTTTCGATAATGACCTACGGACGATCTTATATATATATTTCACTTATATTTGGCACAAACAAAACAGCCTGAAAATGCACCAAGTGCAATGCTTGCCCAAATTGATTCAGGGGTCATGCCCCCAGACCCCACTAACCAACGCTAACATATAAACGTTACTTTAACCTTGAACTGGGAAGGTTGAATGCCCTGCTCCACTCCTCACTATGGTGATCATGTGTGTGTTTATGTGTCTAGTTAGACAGACAAACGGACCAGACCTCAAACTTTGCTTGTACATTTAATGTATGTGTCTATATACGTGTCCTCGCCACATGCAAAGCCTTTCACTTACCCACAGACGTACAAATGTCCTCCAGCTTCCAACAGTTTCCACGTCTCCTCTGCATTCTGCTTCAGTAAATGTTGAACATAAACTTTCTCGGCATGGTCTCGGGAAAACGCCAAATGCATCTTGGTTACGGTTCCGTTCTTTTCATAGTCTCTAAGCTCATCCATGTATATAAAGTCTTCTGCTTGCTTACGACAGCCAAAATACAACACTGTCTCTCCCACTGGTTTACCTGTTCAAAATTAAAATGGTTTTATTATGGAGAGTAGCTGTCTGATTAGCGCAGTGGTTAGCACGCTCGTTTCTCACCAATGCAGCACGGGTTTGTTCCTCAGCCAGGGAAGTGTGTGAGGTGGTATGGTGGTCGCCAGATTGGACAGGTGGATATTCTCCGAGAACTCCGGTTTCCTCCGGCACGACCGACCGCATAATATGCTTTCATCCGTGCCAACGAGCGTGATTAATATAGTTGTTATGGCTTCGCAATCGTTTACACCAAACGTATATACTACACCTTAAGAAGCGTGATTAATATAGTTGTTATGGCTTCGCAATCCTTTACACCAAACGTATATACTACACCTTAAGAAGCGTGATTAATATAGTTGTTATGGCTTCGCAATCGTTTACACCAAACGTATATACTACACCTTAAGAAGCGTGATTAATATAGTTGTTATGGCTTCGCAATCGTTTACACCAAACGTATATACTACATCTTAAGTGAATCTTATTTTCATCTAAAAAGTGCACCAACATTGTCCATCATATTTGTTGATAGTAACTATGTTCAGTGATTTCTGTTGTTTGCTTTGGGGGATTTTAAAGTCGCACAGACAGCCTAAAACATGGCAACTCTTCAGCTGTTATTGGTGGAGGAAGACATTCTGTGCCCATACAAACAGTATTTCTGGTAGAGACAGGCACCCTGGTAGATTTGTTTGTTTGTTTAATGACGATTCTGCAGCTGTTATTGGTGGAGGAAGACATTCTATGCCCATACAAACAGTATTTCAGGGAGAGACAGGCACCCTGGTAGATTTGTTTGCTTGTTTAATGACGATTCTGCAGCTGTTATTGACGGAAGAAGGTACAGGTAGCCCATTTGAGTAGTATTTCCAGAACGGATGAGTGCCCAGGTACAACCACCGACCTTGTGCAAGCAAGGAACCCAGCAAGCCAGCTGTATAGCATATCATATGAAATGAATTCCACAACTCCATTTGGATTCGAACCTACAGTGGTATGGGCAAGTTGAAGTCAATGACCTCTGTAAACCATTGAGAGATTTGAAGAAACACGAATTTTCGGAAAACGTTACAGACTATAAGAGGCGTATATATAAAAATATGTTTTCTAGTTCTCGAGTACCACTTTACAAGCATGGTCGACATATAGCCGAGTGTATACAAGCATGATCGACATATAGCCGAGTGTATACAAGTATGGTCGACATATAGCCGAGTGTATACAGTATTGGGAGAACTCTTCATACACTAGGCAAATCTATGACGTGACTACAGCAGTCTACATCTGTTATGTCAAGTCGGTTATGTCCAATTCTCCGGTTATCTCGAAGTCGGATCAAAGTCCTGTTTCAGACACTATCATTTACATATAACAGGCTCTGTTTTGTTCGGTCCGATGGGATTCTGTAGACTGCATATATAACTATTAAAGACATACATACCATCTGTCTTAAGAAAGTGTCTCTCCTGCAAGAATCCTCTAAAAGGGGCCAGCCCTGTGCCTGGTCCTATCATAATTACTGGCATGTTGGTCTTGAATGGTAGTCTAAACTGTGACTTTCTAAAACATATCATATGTCATACTGTAAAACACTATAATTTGGCGAACACTTTATTTTGCAATTTTCACGAGTTTGAACATTTTCAATTGGTGATGTTTTGAATACACGCATCCATGATGTATCGTGAAAAATAAAATGCGGTAGTAGATTTACTTTAAATCCATCTCCATATAAAACAATTATCCTCTCGGTACTCAGAATTATATTAGTACACTTTTGGTAATGACAGATGTCTAAAACATGCATTCATCATCTGAGTGAAAACTCACATACAGTCAAACCTGTGTTAGTGGTCACCTCCATTAAGCAGCCAGTTTCAAGATTCCCTATATGTTGTTTACTATACATTTGACCGCTATTAAGCAGCCACCTGTGCTAAGCAGCCACTTTCTCTGACTCCCTTGGCTGGCTGCTTAAGACAGGTTTGACTGTAAACCATTTGGCAAGGTAAGATTATAACAATAATGATGGTTAACAGTTATAAATTGTTGCTGTAAGTCGTATATCGATGCAAATCATTTTCAATCAGTTCATTCATAAAATGTCAACACCAGCGTAATGTGTGATTAAATATTTTCAATGGATATAACCTATGTGTTATTCGTTCCCTGCATAATTGACTGTTTTATTGACTTCTGAGATTTGTGAAAACTTTCGTTGTTCGCACACTGGAACGAGCCAGGCCTGTGTCATATACTATGGCCCAACGATAACGTCTTCTTTACAAACATTATAGGTTTTGACTAATCCAAATCAATACTTGGAGCTACTTGGACTGCGGAATCCAGGGATCGCAGGTTCAATCCCCCCCCCGTCTGACCTTAATAAAATTAACAGTTTTTCAGATGGGACTTTAAACCGAGGTCTCGTGTCGGTGATTTACACCATGCACATAAAAGAACCAGAGGAGACTCTGGAATGGGTCTCTGTTATGAGGTGGTCTTTGTTGTGAGGTGGTCTTTGTTGAGAGGTCTTTGTTGTGAGGTGGTCTTTGTTGTGAGGTGGTCTTTGTTGTGAGGTCATTGTTGTGAGGTGGTCTTTGTTGTGTGGTGGTCTTTGTTGTGAGGTGGTCTTTGTGGTGGTCTTTGTTATGAGGTGGTCTTTGTTGTGAGGTGGTCTTTGTGGTGGTCTTTGGTGTGAGGTGGTCTTTGTTATGAGGTGGTCTTTGTTATGAGGTGGTCTTTGTTGTGAGGTGGTCTTTGTTATGAGGTGGCCTTTGTGAGGTGGTCTTTGTGGAGGTCTTTCTTGTGAGGTCTTTGTTGTGAGGTGGTCTTTGTTATGAGGTGGTCATTATTGTGAGGTAGTCTTTGTTGTGAGGTGGTCTTTGTTATGAGGTGGTCTTTGTTGTGAGGTGGTCTTTGTTGTGAGGTGGTCTTTATGGTGGTCTTTGCTATGAGGTGGTCTTTGTTATGAGGTGGTCTTTGTTGTGAGGTGGTCTTTGTGGTGGTCTTTGTTATGAGGTGGTCTTTGTTATGAGGTGGTCTTTGTTGTGAGGTGGTCTTTGTTGTGAGGTGGTCTTTATGGTGGTCTTTGTTATGAGGTGGTCTTTGTTATGAGGTGGTCTTTGTTGTGAGGTGGTCTTTGTTGTGAAGTGGTCTTTGTTGAGGTGGTCTTTGTTGTGAGGTGTCTTTGTTGTGAGGTGGTCTTTGCTGTGAGGTGATCGTTGTTGTGAGGTGGTCTTTGTGGTGCGGTCTTTGTTGTGAGGTGGTCTTTGTTATGCGGTCTTTGTTGTGAGGTGGTCTTTGTTGTGAGGTGGTCTTTGTTGTGAGGTGGTCTTTGTTGTGAGGTTGTCTTTGTTGTGAGGCGGTTTTTGTTGTGAGGTGGTATTTGTTGTGAGGTGGTCTTTGTTGTGAGGTGGTCTTTGTTGTGAGGTGGTCATTATTGTGAGGTGGTCTTTGTTGTGAGGTGGTTTTTGTTATGAGGTGGTCTTTGTGGTGAGGTGGTCTTTGTGGTGGTCTTTGTTGTGAGGTGGTCTTTGTGGTGCGGTCTTTGTTGTGAGGTGGTCTTTGTTATGCGGTCTTTGTTGTGAGGTGGTCTTTGTTGTGAGGTGGTCTTTGTTGTGAGGTGGTCTTTGTTGTGAGGTTGTCTTTGTTGTGAGGCGGTTTTTGTTGTGAGGTGGTATTTGTTGTGAGGTGGTCTTTGTTGTGAGGTGGTCTTTGTTGTGAGGTGGTCATTATTGTGAGGTGGTCTTTGTTGTGAGGTGGTTTTTGTTATGAGGTGGTCTTTGTGGTGAGGTGGTCTTTGTGGTGGTCTTTGTTGTGAGGTGGTCTTTGTGGTGGTCTTTGTTGTGAGGTGGTCTTTGTTGTGAGGTGGTCTTTGTTGACAGGTGTAATATGATAAATGCTTTACGGAAGAGTTAGATGGTGGTACTTCTTTTTGAGTTATCCTGTACTCACACAGACGCAGCCCCGCCCGCATTCCTAATAGAGGAGGTTAATAGCGGAGGTTAATAGCGGAGGTTAATAGCAGAGGTTAATGCAGTTCCAATATACAAACCTGACATAAACTGGTACTGTGTATTTGATGGTTTCACCTGGTTTCATCTTTGCCATCCAGTTTGTGGCAACTCCTTTTATTGTACGTTGAGTTTTGGTCTCGTATTCCACTACAACAGCAGTGATATGGATACTTGTAGGATATTCCTACAATAAACAGTGGAAAAGTTAGCACAACATGTGACAGAATCACACTATAAGTAGATGGAAAGATTCAAACAATAAAGTAGTCTGTGAAGCATACTGTCAAACGAAAACTTACTGTATGTTGTATGTATAGGACAAACTTACTGTATGTTGTATGTACAGGACAAACTTACTGTATGTTGTATGTATAGGACAAACTTACTGTATGTTGTATGTATAGGACACACTTACTGTATGTTGTATGTATAGGACAAACTTACTGTATGTTGTATGTATAGGACAAACTTACTGTATGTTGTATGTATAGGACACACTTACTGTATGTTGCATGTATAGGACAAACTTACCATATGTTGTATGTATAGGACACACTTACTGTATGTTGCATGTATAGGACAAACTTACCGTATGTTGTATGTATAGGACAAACTTACTGTATGTTGTATGTACACGACAAACTTACTGTATGTTGTATGTATAGGACAAACTTACCATATGTTGCATGTATAGGACAAAGAATCCAAAAAGCTATATATAGACTCTACAGATAAACTTGTCTGTTTGTTTGTATTTTGGAGTTTAAAGTCGGACCAAACTTTTAGGTTATATGGCGACTATCCAGCTATTAGTGGAGGAAGACCCCGGGTGTATGGCGACTATCCAGCTATTGGTGGAGGAAGACCTCGGGTGTATGGCGACTATCCAGCTATTGGTGGAGGAGGACCTCGGGTGTATGGCGACTATCCAGCTATTGGTGGAGGAAGACCTCGGGTGTATGGCGACTATCCAGCTATTGGTGGAGGAAGACCCCGGGTGTATGGCGACTATCCAGCTATTGGTGGAGGAAGACCCTGGGTGTATGGCGACTCTCCAGCCATTGGTGGAGGAAGACCCCGGGTGTATGGCGACTATCCAACTATTGGTGGAGGAAGACCCCAGGTGTATGGCGACTATCCAGCTATTGGTGGAGGAAGACCCCGGGTGTATGGCGACTATCCAGCTATTGGTGGAGGAAGACCCCGGGTGTATGGCGACTATCCAGCTATTGGTGGAGGAAGACCCTGGGTGTATGGCGACTCTCCAGCTATTGGTGGAGGAAGACCCGGGTGTATGGCGACTATCCAGCTATTGGTGGAGGAAGACCCCGGGTGTATGGCGACTATCCAGCTATTGGTGGAGGAAGACCCTGGGTGTATGGCGACTCTCCAGCTATTGGTGGAGGAAGACCCGGGTGTATGGCGACTCTCGAGCTATTGGTGGAGGAAGACCCCCGAGTGTATGGCGGCGACTCTCCAGCTATTGGTGGAGGAAGACCCCGGGTGTATGGCGACTCTCCAGCTATTGGTGGAGGAAGACCCGGGTGTATGGCGACTCTCCAGCTATTGGTGGAGGAAGACCCCGGGTGTATGGCGACTATCCAGCTATTGGTGGAGGAAGACCCCGGGTGTATGGCGACTATCCAGCTCTTGGTGGAGGAAGACCCCGGGTGTATGGCGACTATCCAGCTATTGGTGGAGGAAGACCATGGGTGTATGGCGACTATCCAGCTATTGGTGGAGGAAGACCCCGGGTGTATGGCGACTATCCAGCTATTGGTGGAGGAGGAAGACCCCGGGTGTATGGCGACTATCCAGCTATTGGTGGAGGAGGAAGACCCCGGGTGCCCTTTTGATCAGTATTTCAGGCATGTACGGGCACCCGGGTGGAACCACCGACATCCTGCAAGCCAGCTTGCCAAGGAGCCCAAGACCTGTCTGTAAAGTCCACTAGCCAAGGAGCCCAAGACCTGTCTGTAAAGTCCACTAGCCAAGGAGCCCAAGACCTGTCTGTAAAGTCCACTAGCCACGGAGCCCAAGACCTGTCTGTAAAGTCCACTAGCCACGGAGCCCAAGACCTGTCTGTAAAGTCCACTAGCCACGGAGCCCAAGACCTGTCTGTAAAGTCCACTAGCCACGGAGCCCAAGACCTGTCTGTAAAGTCCACTAGCCACGGAGCCCAAGACCTGTCTGTAAAGTCCACTAGCCACGGAGCCCAAGACCTGTTTGTAAAGTCCACTAGCCACGGAGCCCAAGACCTGTCTGTAAAGTCCACTAGCCACGGAGCCCAAGACCTGTCTGTAAAGTCCACTAGCCATGGAGCCCAAGACCTGTCTGTAAAGTCCACTAGCCACGGAGCCCAAGACCTGTCTGTAAAGTCCACTAGCCATGGAGCCCAAGACCTGTCTGTAAAGTCCACTAGCCACGGAGCCCAAGACCTGTCTGTAAAGTCCACTAGCCATGGAGCCCAAGACCTGTCTGTAAAGTCCACTAGCCACGGAGCCCAAGACCTGTCTGTAAAGTCCACTAGCCACGGAGCCCAAGACCTGTCTGTAAAGTCCACTAGCCACGGAGCCCAAGACCTGTCTGTAAAGTCCACCAGCCACGGAGCCCAAGACCTGTCTGTAAAATCCACTAGCCACGGAGCCCAAGACCTGTCTATAAAGTCCACTAGCTGGATATGGCAATAAAGTGTTCTTTCTTCAGAGGTGAGACAGGTGACCGATATGTTTCTACATACAGGTGACCGATACGTTTCTACATACAGGTGACCGATATGTTTCTACATACAGGTGACCGATACGTTTCTACATACAGTGACCGATATGTTTCTACATACAGTGACCGATATGTTTCTACATACAGGTGACCGATACGTTTCTACATACAGTGACCGATATGTTTCTACATACAAGTGACCGATACGTTTCTACATACAGTGACCGATATGTTTCTACATACAGTGACGATACGTTTCTACATACAGGTGACCGATATGTTTCTACATACAGTGACCGATATGTTTCTACATACAGTGACCGATATGTTTCTACATACAGGTGACCGATACGTTTCTACATACAATGACCGATACGTTTCTACATACAGTGATGATACGTTTCTACATACAGTGACGATACGTTTCTACATACAGTGACTGATACGTTTCTACATACAGTGACGATACGTTTCTACATACAGTGACGATACGTTTCTACATACAGTGACTGATACGTTTCTACATACAGTGACCGATACGTTTCTACATATAGTGACCGATACGTTTCTACATACAGTGACCGATACGTTTCTACATACACTGACCGATACGTTTCTACATACACTGACCGATACGTTTCTACATACACTGACCGATACGTTTCTACATACAGTGACTGATACGTTTCTACATACAGTGACTGATACGTTTCTACATACAGTGACTGATACGTTTCTACATACAGTGACTGATACGTTTCTACATACAGTGACTGATACGTTTCTACATACAATGACTGATACGTTTCTACATACCTTGGGTGAAGATGAGATGGAGTAGTATCTGGCCTGTAACCGTGGCAACAGCTCACATATATGGTCCATTGCGGGCATTAACGAGGGCAGATCTTCAAGAATATGTAGAATGGTTCTATGAGACTTTAGCACCCAATCTCCGTACAAACTCTACAACAAACAACGTAACCATTCAAAGTAAATCATACATTCACCTCACTGTCACATGACCCATTCTATTTTACCGTTTGACGTTGCAAGTTGAAATTCCTTAAATTTGCAGAACATTTTCAGATACATAATTAACGATATCCTACAAATCACAAATATAGATCAGATGGTACCAAACTTGCTGTCTGATCAGGCACTATGTTCTGTGCTATTCGGATAGTGGAGTTAGAGACTCGATAGAATAGCAAACAACATAGATCCTGATCAGACGCGGCAATATCTGTTATGCACATTCCTTCAAATTTATTCAGCTGGAAAAGGGTTAATATTCTAGCATTAATCTATTGTTAGATATTTTGTTGCCACTAGGAATAAACATGCATTGATAAGTTACATGAATCTATTGTTAGATATTTTGTTGCCACTAGGAATAAACATGCATTGATAAGTTACATTAATCTATTGTTAGATATTTTGTTGCCACTAGGAATAAACATGCATTAATTTATATTTTATTTATATTTCGGGTTTTACGCCTGCATCAGCACCATTTTGGGCTATATCGCCGGCGGGCAGTTTACCTAACAACACCTTTCCTGGGCAGGCTCCAACGGTTAACCAGTACTTGGGTGCACCAACCTCCATAAGAAACTGCCAACTTTTTCATATAAATGAGACACGGCCTGAGCGGGGCTCGAACCCGTGACCATCAGTGATGATAGGTTACAGTGGTATACAAGTCAGTCAGAATATTAATATAAATGACGTTCAGAATTTAATGTTTTTAAAACGGTCGTTTCGCACCCAAATTGATTCGTACTTCGGGCAATTTTTGACTAAAATTTTGCGCTACACAATTTCTCGAGTTAGTTTGTATGTATCATATACAGAATTACGACAATGCACGACCTCTGACAACTTAATTAACCATTCTAAATATAATCATGTCACCATTTTCATTCTTCAATCGTCATTTTCAATTAAAATAGTGTACTTTTTTTACTGTTCCCAAATTAGAACAAAATTCACGAGATGAGAAATGTGAAGTTTCTGTTTCATTATTATTTAAGATATATATTCGACGACTGCGAAAATGCAGTTTGTCCTGCCAAGAAATGTAATAACTGATTGTGTTGGTCCGGGAATAAAAGGTCCTAATTTGAACAAGATGTCTCAATTAGTACACAAGTTATCAGCAAATAACTGCAATTACTATTTCATCGACATGTTTCGAACAGTTTTACATGTATGAACTGTTTTATTTTGTAGTAAATGTGTCTATTTCATTTGCAAAACAACCATATCATTAGAATGAGCAGGGATAACCCTATAAATGGTCCAACGTTGAGCAAGTTATCTTAATGAATGAGCAGGGATAACTCTATAAATGGTCCAACGTTGAGCAAGTTATCTTAATGAATGAGCAGGGATAACTCTATAAATGGTCCAACATTGAGCAAGTTATCTTAATGAATGAGCAGGGATAACTCTATAAATGGTCCAACGTTGAGCAAGTTATCTTAATGAATGAGCAGGGATAACTCTATAAATGGTCCAACATTGAGCATGTTATCTTAATGAATGAGCAGGGATAACTCTATAAATGGTCCAACATTGAGCAAGTTATCTTAATGAATGAGCAGGGATAACTCTATAAATGGTCCAACATTGAGCATGTTAACTTAATGAATGAGCAGGGATAACTCTATAAATGGTCCAACATTGAGCATGTTATCTTAATGAATGAGCAGAGATAACTCTATAAATGGTACTCTATAAATGGTCCAACATTGAGCATGTTATCTTAATGAATGAGCAGGCATAACTCTATAAATGGTCCAACGTTGAGCAAGTTATCTTAATGAATGAGCAGGGATAACTCTATAAATGGTCCAACATTGAGCAAGTTATCTTAATGAATGAGCAGGGATAACTCTATAAATGGTCCAACATTGAGCATGTTATCTTAATGAATGAGCAGGGATAACTCTATAAATGGTCCAACGTTGAGCATGTTATCTTAATGAATGAGCAGGGATAACTCTATAAATGGTCCAACGTTGAGCAAGTTATCTTAATGAATGAGCAGGGATAACTCTATAAATGGTCCAACATTGAGCATGTTATCTTAATGAATGAGCAGGGATAACTCTATAAATGGTCCAACGTGGAGCAAGTTATCTTAATGAATGAGCAGGGATAACTCTATAAATGGTCCAACATTGAGCATGTTATCTTAATGAATGAGCAGGGATAACTCTATAAATGGTCCAACGTTGAGCAAGTTATCTTAATGAATGAGCAGGGATAACTCTATAAATGGTCCAACATTGAGCATGTTATCTTAATGAATGAGCAGGGATAACTCTATAAATGGTCCAACATTGAGCAAGTTATCTTAATGAATGAGCAGGGATAACTCTATAAATGGTACTCTATAAATGGTCCAACATTGAGCAAGTTATCTTAATGAATGAGCAGGGATAACTCTATAAATGGTACTCTATAAATGGTCCAACGTTGAGCATGTTATCTTAATGAATGAGCAGGGATAACTCTATAAATGGTCCAACATTGAGCAAGTTATCTTAATGAATGAGCAGGGATAACTCTATAAATGGTACTCTATAAATGGTCCAACGTTGAGCAAGTTATCTTAATGAATGAGCAGGGATAACTCTATAAATGGTCCAACATTGAGCAAGTTATCTTAATGAATGAGCAGGGATAACTCTATAAATGGTACTCTATAAATGGTCCAACATTGAGCAAGTTATCTTAATGAATGAGCAGGGATAACTCTATAAATGGTACTCTATAAATGGTCCAACGTTGAGCAAGTTATCTTAATGAATGAGCAGGGATAACTCTATAAATGGTCCAACATTGAGCAAGTTATCTTAATGAATGAGCAGGGATAACTCTATAAATGGTACTCTATAAATGGTCCAACATTGAGCAAGTTATCTTAATGAATGAGCAGGGATAACTCTATAAATGGTACTCTATAAATGGTCCAACATTGAGCATGTTATCTTAATGAATGAGCAGGCATAACTCTATAAATGGTACCCTATAAATGGTCCAACATTGAGCATGTTATCTTAATGAATGAGCAGGGATAACTCTATAAATGGTCCAACATTGAGCAAGTTATCTTAATGAATGAGCAGGGATAACTCTATAAATGGTCCAACATTGAGCATGTTATCTTAATGAATGAGCAGGGATAACTCTATAAATGGTCCAACATTGAGCAAGTTATCTTAATGAATGAGCAGGGATAACTCTATAAATGGTCCAACATTGAGCAAGTTATCTTAATGAATGAGCAGGGATAACTCTATAAATGGTCCAACATTGAGCAAGTTATCTTAATGAATGAGCAGGGATAACTCTATAAATGGTCCAACATTGAGCAAGTTATCTTAATGAATGAGCAGGGATAACTCTATAAATGGTCCAACATTGAGCATGTTATCTTAATGAATGAGCAGGGATAACTCTATAAATGGTCCAACATTGAGCATGTTATCTTAATGAATGAGCAGGGATAACTCTATAAATGGTCCAACATTGAGCAAGTTATCTTAATGAATGAGCAGGGATAACTCTATAAATGGTCCAACATTGAGCAAGTTATCTTAATGAATGAGCAGGGATAACTCTATAAATGGTACTCTATAAATGGTCCAACATTGAGCAAGTTATCTTAATGAATGAGCAGGGATAACAAAAGACTCTATAAATGGTCCAACATTGAGCAAGTTATCTTAATGAATGAGCAGGGATAACTCTATAAATGGTCCAACATTGAGCAAGTTATCTTAATGAATGAGCAGGGATAACTCTATAAATGGTCCAACATTGAGCATGTTATCTTAATGAATGAGCAGGGATAACTCTATAAATGGTCCAACATTGAGCATGTTATCTTAATGAATGAGCAGGGATAACTCTATAAATGGTCCAACATTGAGCATGTTATCTTAATGAATGAGCAGGGATAACTCTATAAATGGTCCAACGTTGAGCATGTTATCTTAATGAATGAGCAGGGATAACTCTATAAATGGTCCAACATTGAGCATGTTATCTTAATGAATGAGCAGGGATAACTCTATAAATGGTCCAACATTGAGCAAGTTATCTTAATGAATGAGCAGGGATAACTCTATAAATGGTCCAACGTTGAGCATGTTAACTTAATGAATGAGCAGGGATAACTCTATAAATGGTCCAACATTGAGCATGTTATCTTAATGAATGAGCAGGGATAACTCTATAAATGGTCCAACATTGAGCATGTTATCTTAATGAATGAGCAGGGATAACTCTATAAATGGTCCAACATTGAGCATGTTATCTTAATGAATGAAACGGTTATGAAGAAATAAAGCATGAACGTCGTGATTGACTAAAGAAAATTGGGTGAAGATGCATTACAGGACATGTTATAGATAGTAAGAGGATATGTGTTTGGTTCAGTGTATGATGGAATTGTATTTCACCGAATGAACATTGAATACATTATTATCACGAGTAACGCTAGCTATAAGTGGTAATGATAGATTTCTATGTTCATGTGTGAAAATCATTTTCATTTTTGGGCGGAAGTGTGCTTATGATAGAACACGATGCAACAGTGTGATAAATGGTGCTAGATCATGTGACAATACTCACTATTTATGTAATCCATGCCGGCAATGGTTTATTACTGCAGCAAGTATTAAATATTTATTATATAGCATGGTAAACAATGATAGTGTGCACTATTTGCGTAAGATAACATCTCTGCTCGATTTACTGATGTTTCTTAGCACTCTTATAATAGATCTATGGAACATGCAATGAAGATCACCTTTCCTTCCGATGTAGGCGAGGTCAATTTGAGTAGGAACTCTTTGTCTTTCTCCTCCGTGGCATACTCGGCCAGTTCACGGAGCACGTGTGTGCGTGGACAATGGGTGATGTCGATGTAGTGACACAGGGCTGTGCGGTAGGAACACGGGTTGGGAAATGGATGTTTCTTGCTGACCTCCTCTGAAATACATCGATATATTTGTAAATCCTAAACGACTCAACTGTTTCAAAATGCCTGACTGTGGTGGGTTCGACAGAAAACACACATAAATTCACATTGCCTCTTCCTCATGTTAGGAAAACAAAAATTAAATACATATTTTCCTCTTCCTTATGTTAGGAAAGCACACCTAAATTCCCATTTCCTCTTATGTTAGGAAAGCACACCTAATTCCCACACCTAAATTCCCATTTCCTCTTCCCCATGTTAGGAACACACCTAAATTCCAACACCTAAATTCCCATTTCCTCTTCCTTATGTTAGGAAAGCACACCTAAATTCCCATTTCCTCTTATGTCAGGAAAGCACACCTAAATTCCCATTTCCTCTTATGTTAGGAAAGCACACCTAATTCCCACACCTAAATTCCCATTTCCTCTTATGTTAGGAAAGCACACCTAAATTCCCATTTCCTCTTCCCCATGTTAGGAACACACCTAAATTCCAACACCTAAATTCCCATTTCCTCTTCCTTATGTTAGGAAAGCACACCTAAATTCCCATTTCCTCTTCCTTATGTTAGGAAAGCACACCTAAATTCCCATTTCCTCTTCCTTATGTTAGGAAAGCACACCTAAATTCCCATTTCCTCTTCCTTGTTAGGAAAACACACCTAAATTCACATTGCCTCATCCTCATGTTAGGAAAACACACCTAAATTCACATTGCCTCATCCGCATATCCATGGCGATGGATTCCATCAGGAATGAGGTCTCAAAAACGATTAAATTAATGTTGTAAGAATTTGTTTCACAAATACACTAAAAATAAATTTGTATAAATTAACTGTTTCAATTGTTTCCCCAAGGCGTGTCCAATAGCCAGGATACCCGTATGTAAAGCGATACCCATATGTAAAGCCATACCCATATGTAAAGCCATACCCATATGTAAAGCCATACCCATATGTAAAGCCATACCCATATGTAAAGCCATACCCATATGTAAAGCCATACCCATATGTAAAGCCATACCCATATGTAAAGCCATACCCATATGTAAAGCCATACCCATATGTAAAGCCATACCCATATGTAAAGCCATACCCATATGTAAAGCCATACCCATATGTAAAGCCATACCCATATGTAAAGCCATACCCATATGTAAAGCCATACCCATATATAAAGCCATACCCATATGTAAAGCCATACCCATATGTAAAGCCATACCCATATGTAAAGCCATACCCATATGTAAAGCCTGCCTCACACTGTACATGCTGACACACGTACCGGTATTGGGAGTACTATATAATAATATCGGCTGTTGGTTAAGGATTGAATGCAAAACAAATGAATAATGGATGAAAGTGA
Source organism: Archivesica marissinica (assembly GCA_014843695.1). Classification (NCBI taxonomy): domain Eukaryota; kingdom Metazoa; phylum Mollusca; class Bivalvia; order Venerida; family Vesicomyidae; genus Archivesica; species Archivesica marissinica. The sequence continues at coordinate 41,708,574 of CM026403.1, forward strand.
TTGAGAGACGGGTGCACAGACATGAACAGACCATAATGTAACCCGTCACTACAAGTAAAAACGTACCATCAACATTTGTAAGGGTGATGACTGCATCTAGATCGACATTGAGCCGTTTACCAATGGCCTCCACTATATCACTGTCGTTCATTGGATATATAGCTACATGATCGCCAGCCTCGTACCTGTAAAACATATAAATATATAATACACTGTCCTAAATACATTTATTGTGCACAGCTCAACAGCTACATGATCACCAGCCTCGTACCTGTAAGAGATATAAATATATAATACACTGTCCTAAATACATTTATTGTGCACAGCTCAACAGCTACATGATCGCCAGCCTCGTACCTGTAAGAGATATAAATATATAATACACTGTCCTAAATACATTTATTGTAAATACATTTATTGTGCACAGCTCAACAGTTACATGATCACCAGCCTCGTACCTGTAAGAGATATAAATATATAATACACTGTCCTAAATACATTTATTGTGCACAACCCAACAGTTACATGATCACCAGCCTCGTACCTGTAAGAGATATAAATATATAATACACTGGTCCTAAATACATTTATTGTGCACAGCTCAACAGCTACATGATCGCCAGCCTCGTACCTGTAAGAGATATAAATATATAATACACTGTCCTAAATACATTTATTGTGCACAGCTCAACAGTTACATGATCACCAGCCTCGTACCTGTAAGAGATATAAATATATAATACACTGGTCCTAAATACATTTATTGTGCACAGCTCAACAGCTACATGATCGCCAGCCTCGTACCTGTAAGAGATATAAATATATAATACACTGGTCCTAAATATATTTATTGTGCACAGCTCAACAGTTACATGATCGCGAGCTTCATATGTGTAACATATTATACTATATGTATATATCAGGGCTTCTAAAATTTTCAAAACCAAATCAGTCCAGGACGAAACCCACTTTGCTTTCTTGATTTATTGCTTTATTTCTCAACAATTTTGGCATGCTTTGCTGCGTTTGTAAGTAAATATACGTCCTGCCATTTGTGTTATATAGGCAGATGGTTGAATTCCTGCAGTATTTGTCCATTGATAGACACACACATCAACTCATCAAGTAAGTGCGCACTGTGTAGCAAAATCAATTTTCTAGAAACAATACATAGATTCCATATCTATTTTTAGACACGCACCTGTTGTAATTTTAAGAAGCTCCGTAGCGGTTACTTCCCTTATAGACTAATTAATAATCTCATCCGGTTTGAAGTTTATTAACAATTTAGTGTCTCGGGGAAAACATCTGTCTCGGATTAATGTATGGCTTTGGGATTATCAACAATAGGGCAATTAACATGGATCAGTCAAGCAGGTCGCATATCGATCTTAGACCGGAAACGGTGTGAACAAATGTATACACCTTATCGAGGGATTATATTTACCAATTTATGTTTGTTAGAAAATGTATTTGAAAGATTTCTTGGCTTTTTCAACAATTTTCTGGAATGATTTTTTATGACTTTTTGGTTTCTACAACCGGTCCGCCAGTTTAAAATTGTTTGTCCAGTGTGGGTACGGGCCCAGTGTGGGTACGGGTCCAGTGTGGGTACGGGTCCAGTGTGGGTACGGGCCCAGTGTGGGTACTGATATATATATATATATAATACAGTGAACATAAAACAATATCATGGCATCGAAAACTACAGACATTTAGAGTCTACCAATGAACTTAATCCTTGCACAATTCATTATACGTCTTTCAACAGCTTTCTGTTTCAGTCCAAAGCTTTTATAAAACAATGCAACAACACACTAGGAGATAGAAACCATTTAATGAACGTATCAATTGAAGGCGTCAACAGTAGAATTCACTGAAGTAGCCAAGCACCAACTTAGATTGTGCCCTTCGGCAAGGCATTTAAATTCCACATTGTCTCTTCTCTCTCCCTCATGGCGATGGATTACATCAGGAATGAGGTCTCGAGAGTGATAAACATAGTTGTAAAAAATTGTTTTAGCAATCGAGCTAAATTAAATTTTATAAACTAAGCAGCAACTTGATTTAAAATGACGACTGCTACAAGAGAACTGGAAGAAGTAAACAAGGCTCTGAACATCGTATGCACCTGGGTATGGGTCCAGTGTGGGTACGGGGGTCCAGTGTGGGTACGGGCCCAGTGTGGGTACGGGCCCAGTGTGGGTACGGGTCCAGTGTGGGTACGGGTCCAGTGTGGGTACGGGCCCAGTGTGGGTACGGGTCCAGTGTGGGTACGGGCCCAGTGTGGGTATGGGCCCAGTGTGGGTACGGGCCCAGTGTGGGTACGGGCCCAGTGTGGGTACGGGCCCAGTGTGGGTACGGGTCCAGTGTGGGTACGGGCCCAGTGTGGGTACGGGCCCAGTGTGGGTACGGGCCCAACCCAACCCAACCCCAACCCAACCCAACCCAACCCAACCCAACCCAACCCCAACCAACAACCACACCAACCCCAACCCCAACCCAACCCAACCCAACCCAACCCAACCCAACCCAACCCAACCCCAACCCCAACCCAACCCCAACCCAACCCAGTGTGGGTACGGGCCAGTGTGGGTACGGGCCCAGTGTGGGTACGGGTCCAGTGTGGGTAGGGCCCAGTGTGGTACGGGCCAGTGTGGGTACGGGCCCAGTGTGGGTACGGCCCAGTGTGGGTACGGGTCCAGTGTGGGTACGGGCCCAGTGTGGGTAGGGTCCCAACCCCAACGGGCCCAGGTGGGTACGGGTCCAGTGTGGGTACGGGTCCAGTGTGGGTACGGGCCCAGTGTGGGTACGGGTCCAGTGTGGGTACGGGCCCAGTGTGGGTATGGGCCCAGTGTGGGTACGGGCCCAGTGTGGGTACAGGTCCAGTGTGGGTACGGGTCTAGTGTGGGTACGGGTTCAGTGTGGGTACGGGTCGGGTACGGGTCCAGTGTGGGTATGGGTCCAGTGTGGTCAATATTTTAGACAACACTCTCAGCGAGTCCGATATGCATGTCCTAAGGAAAGGTAAGAACTTTTTAACAATGCCGAAGGAACCAAGCATATCCTCTTTACATCATGACCTGTCAGAATATTCTCTGAGAATTCATAGAAAACTTTCAGGGCTCGAGGTTATAAAACGTTTCCCAAATCTCAAACTCAATCTCAACCTTCTGATTGGTTGAACTTAGTGCAATATTTCAGAATCAAACATTTTTGAGATTGAGTTCGAGATTTGAGAAATTTTTTATAACCTCGAGGCCTGAACTTGAAATGGTTGCAGAAACCTTTGATTCAAAACAAGACAAAATGATGTACAACCACGTATAACTTACATGCATCATGAACAAATTACACTCTTCTCGAGGACATTACACGCTTACATGTGTTAGCGAATATTCGCATATGCTCCCACATACCTGATTTTCGATCCTGAGATATCAAATTCTATATGCATACACGACCTATCACCACCATTATGCAGTTCACGGTTCACCTTGACGGGGGCCAGATATGGGTTCTTTGCATCATATGGCCTGAAATAAAAATATAACTGTAACCATTGCGGTGAACAGATGAGAAAGGGCGGACGGTGAATCTTTTATCTAAAAGGTCGGACGATGTCTTGCAATAAATGTCCAATGATTAAATGTTCAAGTCAAGTTTGTAATATACCAAATACCAAACATATTTTGTGTGTTTTACATTTATTTATCATTGCTACCAGTTGCCCATATGACTTCACTAATTTCTCAACCATGCTGAGAAAACCCCGATACATTAGCATACGACTCGCTGATTGGCTGTATCGGGGATATACCTTCATTAATATGCATAAATAAATTGCGTGGTCTTTGTCTGCACAATGCATGAAAGACGGATTAATTAGCAGATTAGCGGCGAGATATGATAGTATATATTAGCATAATTGAGTAGATGGAACTTCTACAGATGTGAAGTGGACAAACATGTTGAAATTTCTCACGGGTCGTCCAAAATGAAAGTGAAAGTAGAAAATGTAAACACAATATTGAACAACGTGACAGTAAAAACACTTCAAAACGGAAAATAGTTTTCCACTGGCTACGGTTTGATGAAATAACACACAAGATGTTTTGTATGGTTAGGGATAGAGGCAGTAATCCCACAAAACAGGTGGCAGTAAACTAAAGCTGAAAAGAATACTCTTCAATTGAAGATCAAATTTAACCCTAACTATAATGTCAAGATTACTGCCAATTGTTCCAAAATTCCTGCTAATTGTACATTTCGTTACTGCCTCTATCGTTAACGTTTTTTTTGCATCTACTGTGAGCTATTTCCTATTCTGGCAGACAAGAATGTGTTTACTACAGGTATGGATCAGTTCCGGTTAGATCCAATAAGGGCACACATGGCAAGCAGCTCACACAAAGCTTGTGCCACTCAGTACTTTCATCAGGAAGATGATATAAGTTCACAGACCAGGACTGTATACTAGAAAGTCACCCATATTGATATAACATGCATATTCTACAGATGTGATGGTAATGGTCCTGTCCACTTTAAATCAGGGCCTGTCCACTTTAAATCAGGGCTTGTCCATTTTAAATTGGGGCTTGTCCATTTTCAGAGGGGACAAGCCCTGGGCCTGTCTGTTAAAAATAGCACTGATACTGTATACTGAATGAAGTATGGTCATCTTACAGTATTATTAACAAACTATCAACTGACAAAACGCAAAATTCTAAAAACACTACATTAACTGACTTACGGTCTTTGGTTTTCAAATGATCGTATTCTGGCGATTTCTCCTTTGAACACTTTCTCTGGTGACAGGTTATCGTGCGTCTCTAATGTATACTGTCGAACACTGTAAAATAACAATTTATCATGGTCCTCATACACATATTTACATGTCAAATATGGACACACATATTTGTAAATCTTTAACTTAACATCATACCAACTTCTAAAGTCATATAACGACTTTCAAAATATGCCAGATGGCAGACAGCAGGTGTGCCCTATGCGCAGACACAACCTGGGTAGAATGGATGACCTTCTGCAAGCCAGTTGGACAGTTTCCATATTTTTTAAATCTACAGAACTTTCATTACTTTTTAGTAGGGATGGCAACGAATGTTCGAATATTCGTTCGAACGTCCGAATATTCGAATATTAAAACCATATTCGAACATTAAACAAAAAATTCAAATCAAATTTTAATAAATTGCAGTTAAATCATAACTTAAAAGGATATATATGTTTGTTTAAATTTCAATTAAGTTTTGAAAACAAAGAATGACCCAATGCGTGCCCAAAGGTGAGAAATGTCATCGCGATTTGGCTCCAAATAACAAAGGAGGGTGATGACATGTTGTTCACACCTTACAGGGGTCACTAATTGATTAATGCAGTCTATTTGACGGGACACAAACTGAGAAGCATTTGTTTTACAGGTACTAACTGTAGCCCTTGAAAACATACAAAGAGTTTAATGATTCACACTAAAACATGTCCCTGGTCATTACGATTACCGTCGAATGAAAGTGAAATTACAACTAGCAAACCACCGATTAAAAGTGGGAAATTAAGCTTCCTAGTGTGTGACACCCCCGAGAAAGAACAATCGGACGAACTAAAATCGTACTTGCTAGAAAAAATGGATCCACACTGTAAACCCTAGAATGGTGGCGACGGACCTAACACACATTCCCAAAAGTGGCGCAAGTCGCAAAGAAAGTACTAGCCGTTCCGGCAACGTCAGTTCCGCCGGAACGTATTTTCTCCGCCGCCGGACTCTTGATAAACAAATTAAGGAATAGATTGTCTAGTGACCTTGTGGACAGCATCATATTCTTGAATAAAAACAAGCTGCCTAAGGGGTGTGACACGCATGTAGGTGACACTAACTAGTGTTGTTAAATAGAATGGCCAGCTCTACGGGACTCAGAATATAATGTAAATGTGTTCTATTTGTTTGTGTTTGTTTGTTCCAATCTAATATAAAGAGATTGTGTTCACTAATTAAAATTGTTGTAATTTAAATTAGTTTATTTCTTCAAACCTATCCCCATTCAGAGAGCGAAATTTTATTTTCACAAACCCACCAAGTCAACAAGCTGAGTTGTTTATCAATCAACACAAGCTGCATATTTAAAACGCCGACAGTAGACTTCACGTTTACATAATTCTAACATGCCACCACTTTCACTAGAACGGTGTTACCTGTCAGCGATGCAAGAGTAAAGTGGAAATCGAAAGTTGGAGAAATTTGCGAATATTCAAATATTCGTTCGGAAGATCATCCGAATATTCGAATATCACAATCACCATTCGTTGCCATCCCTACTTTTTAGTAGAATTGTTCCCACATACAATTTATTGGAAATAATTGGCAAATTGATGATCGAAATTACAGCAAAAATAAGAAATGTTCATGAAATGATTAATTATTATAGAAAATATATTTAGTTTAGTTTAAACAATATTTTATTCAAGAATGGTACATAACACAGGAATAGTTGCAACAGCAAATATATTTTGAGTAAAAACATTGTTTGAAAGAGATGAAGGGGGGAGGGTACAGTGGTGAGGGTCGTTAAATGTTGCTAAATTAAGTACTCAGTCTAATAATATATGTTATATTTCGGGTTTTACGCCTGCATCAGCACCATTTCGGGCTATATCGCCGGCGGGCAGTTTACTTAACAACAACTTTCCTGGGCAGGCTCCAGCGGTTAACCAGTACTTGGGTGCACCAACCTCCGTAAGAAACTGCCAACTTTTTCATGTAAATGAGACACGGCCTGAGCGGGGCTCGAACCCGTGACCATCAGTGATGATAGGTTACAGTGGTATACAAGTCAGCAACCTTAACCACTCGACAACGGAGGCGGACACTCAGTCTCATAAGAACAACCCATTTCCTTATATACCTACAGTCAATCCCGAGCCCGAGATAATGGCCATTTCTGAATGAAGAACGCCCTGTGCATAAAGTCTGCCCACGTGAATCCGTAACTTCATCTAAGAATAATTGTACCTGAGAAAAATAAAGACTGCCCGTCGTCTGCAAGACTAACTCTATCTGCCAAGAGTGTTCTTTGTTTGCAGGTTCGACTGTATATTATTCAGTGAGTATTTATTGTTGAATATAGAGCAAAACCGTTGAATACTGACAAGACATGGGAGAGGAAAAAGCCGGTGTTTGGAGAACCAGCAGTAAGCCGTGTTTGGAGAACAAGCAATAAGCTTGTTTTTGAAGAACCAGCAATAAGCCAGTGTTTGGAGAACAAGCAGTAAGCCAGTGTTTGAAGAACCAGCAGTAAGCCAGTGTTTGGAGAACAAGCAGTAAGCCAGTGTTTGAAGAACCAGCAATAAGCCGGTGTTTGGAGAACCAGCAGTAAGCCAGTGTTTGGAGAACCAGCAGTAAGCCGGTGTTTGGAGAACCAGCAGTAAGCCGGTGTTTGGAGAACCAGCAGTAAGCCGGTGTTTGGAGAACCAGCAGTAAGCCGGTGCTTGGAGAACCAGCAGTAAGCCAGTGTTTGGAGAACCAGCAGTAAGCCATTGTTTGAGCAGTAAGCCGGTGTTTGAGCAGTAAGCCAGTGTTTGGAGAACCAGCAGTAAGCCAGTGTTTGAGCAGTAAGTCGGTGTTTGGAGAACCAGCAGTAAGCCGGTGTTTGAGCAGTAAGCCGGTGTTTGGAGAACCAGCAGTAAGCCGGTGTTTGAGCAGTAAGCCAGTGTTTGGAGAACCAGCAGTAAGCCGGTGTTTGAGCAGTAAGCCGGTGTTTGGAGAACCAGCAGTACATACTTGATTTGATCCCCAGTAGCTTCCACTCCGAAATGCTCACAAACTGCTGGCCAAAACTTCTCTCTCCAGGTCACAAAATCCTCCTCAATGCTGAAACACAAAATCTGTTTGTTAGAAACCTAAAACCTATTATAATTACAGTGAAAAAATACCAATCAAAACCAGAACCCTTATAAACTGGAATTCCCTCCAAACCAAACAAATGTGTTGGCCCGAATGTTTCCCTTTGTAAAAAATAAGATTCTGTACACCGAAACCCTCTTTTAGAACAATCAAACCGATTTTAACAAAACGGTGTGCATTTCCAGCTGTAACTAACCCCTGTAAACAAAACAGCAACTTTTCTTGATCAAATATGTAACTGACTATTGTTTTAACCCTTTCCGTCCTAGAGATTTAGGTTAATATACTATTATATCTTCATACAAACGACAGCTATTTAGCTATCATGCAGTGTATAAGTAGTCGCCATATCTATTCCACCTCCATAGATATTACTGGGACTACATGAGATTCTGGCCTTTATTATGAACATTGGTTTGGCTGCTACATCGTCAATGTATGTCGTATTGGTAATGGCGTCAAGAGGTGCTTCAATGAGGGAAAGGGGTAAAGAAACAACATTCGCCTATTTTTTCAGAATATTGCATTGTACAATTAAAATTAATAAGTTCTTTACTAACTGCCAAAATATTAATATGTCTAAGACTCTGCCAAAGCATTGCAGAGTTGAACTGTTAATTCACAAGTAATCTACACCAACTATGAAAACGCCTCTAAACCATACTCTATATCTGGTCCTGTGGCTGTTCTATTTAGATGCACCTTTTCATGCTGGTAATAAGTCATTGTTTGATTGAATGGAGTCATATAGATGTATGCCATTCTATCATTCGATCTAGACGGTATTTTAATATTTGATTTTGGGCCCATAATAAAAAAGGGTCTTTGTTTCCCATTTCCCGAGCGACCCGCTAACAACAGACTGACTCAAATATTTTTGTTGACTCTTTTCTAAGCAATTATTGAAATCGGTCTAGCCCCCCATTTCTGACGGTCACAGTGACATTAATTATCAGTTAAGGACCTGGAAGAACAATTGGGGAACATCATTTGAAAAATGGTCTAGTGGTTTCAAAGTCATGGAGCGCACACTGGAAAGGATTGACACCTGTAAAACACTAACTGCACTCGTCTTGAAATATATATATAGCTGACTTACTATTCCGGACAATATGCTAACCTAAGTCATTTTGAGCCAATTTAATGAACAGCTACAGTACTTAATTTAGCAACAGTCGGTCTCGGTAGACATAATGTTAAAACTTACTTTCCATCGTCATCTCCCATGCCCAACTCAAAAACGCGCACCCCACCAAGCTCTTCTAGTCTTTTATCTACATAGTTGCCCATGGCATTATAATGCTCATACGTCTTGTTGCCCAGTGCAAATACCTGACAAAACCAGAGCACATAGTAGTATGTTAAATATACAGTCAAACCTGTCTTAAGCAGCCAGCCAATGGAAGCACAGAAAGTGGCTGCTTAGCACAGGTGGCTGCTTAATAGAGGTCAAATATATAATAAAACAACATATTGGGAATCTGGAAACTGGCTGCTTAATACAGGTTGGCTGCTTAATAGAGGTGACCAATAACACAGGTTTGACTGTACATATATTTAAGGGCACACCTGCATTAGCAGTTATCTATAAATAAATCAACAAATCATTACTAAGCAGCCGTGCAATATTAAGCAGTCAGTTACTAGATTTACAACGTAGCATTGTGTTACCTCTATTAAGCAGTCAGTTACTAGATTTACAACGTAGCATTTTGTTACCTCTATTAAGCAGTCAGTTACTAGATTTACAACTTAGCATTGTGTTACCTCTATTAAGCAGTCAGTTACTAGATTTACAATGTAGCATTTTGTTACCTCTATTAAGCAGTCAGTTACTAGATTTACAACGTAGCATTTTGTTACCTCTATTAAGCAGTCAGTTACTAGATTTACAACGTAGCATTTTGTTACCTCTATTAAGCAGTCAGTTACTAGATTTACAATGTAGCATTTTGTTACCTCTATTAAGCAGTCAGTTACTAGATTTACAATGTAGCATTTTGTTACCTCTATTAGGCAGTCAGTTACTAGATTTACAACGTAGCATTTTGTTACCTCTATTAAGCAGTCAGTTACTAGATTTACAACTTAGCATTTTGTTACCTCTATTAAGCAGTCAGTTACTAGATTTACAACTTAGCATTTTGTTACCTCTATTAAGCAGTCAGTTACTAGATTTACAACTTAGCATTTTGTTACCTCTATTAAGCAGTCAGTTACTAGATTTACAACTTAGCATTTTGTTACCTCTATTAAGCAGTCAGTTACTAGATTTACAACTTAGCATTTTGTTACCTCTATTAAGCAGTCAGTTACTAGATTTACAACTTAGCATTTTGTTACCTCTATTAAGCAGTCAGTTACTAGATTTACAACTTAGCATTTTGTTACCTCTATTAAGCAGTCAGTTACTAGATTTACAACTTAGCATTTTGTTACCTCTATTAAGCAGTCAGTTACTAGATTTACAACTTAGCATTTTGTTACCTCTATTAAGCAGTCAGTTACTAGATTTACAACTTAGCATTTTGTTACCTCTATTAAGCAGTCAGTTACTAGATTTACAACTTAGCATTTTGTTACCTCTATTAAGCAGTCAGTTACTAGATTTACAACTTAGCATTTTGTTACCTCTATTAAGCAGTCAGTTACTAGATTTACAACTTAGCATTTTGTTACCTCTATTAAGCAGTCAGTTACTAGATTTACAACTTAGCATTTTGTTACCTCTATTAAGCAGTCAGTTACTAGATTTACAACTTAGCATTTTGTTACCTCTATTAAGCAGTCAGTTACTAGATTTACAACTTAGCATTTTGTTACCTCTATTAAGCAGTCAGTTACTAGATTTACAACGTAGCATTTTGTTACCTCTATTAAGCAGTCAGTTACTAGATTTACAACTTAGCATTGTGTTACCTCTATTAAGCAGTCAGTTACTAGATTTACAACTTAGCATTTTGTTACCTCTATTAAGCAGTCAGTTACTAGATTTACAACTTAGCATTTTATTACCTCTATTAAGCAGTCAGTTACTAGATTTACAACTTAGCATTTTGTTACCTCTATTAAGCAGTCAGTTACAAGATTTACAACTTAGCATTTTGTTACCTCTATTAAGCACGTCAGTTACTAGATTTACAACTTAGCATTTTGTTACCTCTATTAAGCAGTCAGTTACTAGATTTACAACTTAGCATTTTGTTACCTCTATTAAGCAGTCAGTTACTAGATTTACAACTTAGCATTTTGTTACCTCTATTAAGCAGTCACAAGTGTAAAACAGTTATATTTTGTTATTTTCTCAACTAGCTGCTGAAGACAGGTGGGACTGTTTGGTGCATGAACAGTTATTTATCGGAGAGAGACTCAGACGACAAATGGCATATTGCAAGAAAGGGAACAAAATATTTCTAATATTGTTCTCTAAATTCCGTACGTGCCGTACTTGTTCCCGATCTCGTTGAGTCTATGTATCTACAGTCAAACCTGCCATAAGCAGCCAGCCAATGGAATCACAGAAAGTGGCTGCTTAGCACAGGTGGCTGCTTAATAAAGGTAAAATGTATAGCAATACAACATATTGGGAATCTGGAAACTAGCTGCTTAATGCAGGTTGGCTGCTTAATAGAGGTGACCACTAACACAGGTTTGACTGTATTCACAATATCCGGTGATGTTATTTTCATCTGCAGTGTTTGTAAACATGATTCGGGATTTCCCAGATTAAAATATGGAATTTCGAAAGTGAGAGATTACAAGGTAATTTTTATAGCAATGTTATTGCAATCAGTCTGTTTTAACAACAAAATTCAAATGCAACTTTATACATTACATTAAATAGCCAATATTTTGTAAACAAAACAATTCTTGGCCCGTCTGCTAGGCTCTGTGTATCGGTAGATCACGTGAAAGTCATGTGACACTTGATTCACTGTTAGGAAAGGTGTATGTGTTATATATGTTATTGCTGTGATCCCTCTGTGATAGTAAAATAGAAAACCCAACCAATATCTGTGCAGGCTCCCAAATGCAAGAATAAACAGTATTCATTGTTCATAGTTACATGTATAGTTTATATATGGCAAAACAGGATCAATTTACCTGTTTATTAGCATAACTAATTAAACGCAGTTTTTATGTAATTTAGTGATTCTGAATTAATTTTCGGGCTAGTTTGCGATGACGTAAAATACCTGTAATGCGCAGAGCAGATACAGGGGAGTGAATGAACTAAATTTAGAATGTCATTAGTCAACCAATGAAATGTGTCGTTATAGGTGTTTCTCGACTCAGTGGAATTCCCAATAGCGGCATGAGTCGATGCGATTTTTTGACAATAAATAAGCGTAATAAGCATACTTTCTCACGTTGAATATGTAGAAAAGGATCTATTTAGTCAAGATTTTGTAATGCGTACGAATCACAACAAATAAGCTTTACCCCCTGAAATTTCTCTGCTTTTAAACTGTGTCCTATACTGCCATACGATCTATATACAAACTGTGTCCTATACTCCCATACAATCTATATACAAACTGTGTCCTATACTCCCATACCATCTATATACAAACTGTGTCCTATACTCCCATACCATCTATATACAAACTGTGTCCTATACTTCCATACGATCTATATACAAACTGTGTCCAATACTTCCATACCATCTATATACAAACTGTGTCCTATACTCCCATACCATCTATATACAAACTGTGTCCTATACTCCCATACCATCTATATACAAACTGTGTCCTATACTTCCATACGATCTATATACAAACTGTGTCCTATACTCCCATACAATCTATATACAAACTGTGTCCTATACTCCCATACGATCTATATACAAACTGTGTCCTATACTCCCATACCATCTATATACAAACTGTGTCCTATACTCCCATACGATCTATATACAAACTGTGTCCTATACTCCCATACAATCTATATACAAACTGTGTCCTATACTCTCATACCATCTATATACAAACTGTGTCCTATACTTCCATACGATCTATATACAAACTGTATCCTATACTCCCATACCATATATATACAAACTGTATCCTATACTGCCATACAATCTATATACAAACTGTATCCTATACTCCCATACCATATATATAAAAACTGTATCCTATACTCCCATACCATATATATACAAACTGTGTCCTATACTCCCATACCATATATATACAAACTGTGTCCTATACTCCCATACCATATATATACAAACTGTGTCCTATACTCCCATACGATCTATATACAAACTGTGTCCTATACTGCCATACTATATATATATACAAACTGTGTCCAATACTCCCATACCATATATATACAAACTGTATCCTATACTCCCATACCATATATATACAAACTGTGTCCTATACTCCCATACCATATATATACAAACTGTGTCCTATACTCCCATACGATCTATATACAAACTGTGTCCTATACTGCCATACTATATATATACAAACTGTGTCCAATACTCCCATACCATATATATACAAACTGTATCCTATACTCCCATACGATCTATATACAAACTGTATCCTATACTCCCATACCATATATATACAAACTGTATCCTATACTCCCATACGATCTATATACAAACTGTGTCCAATACTCCCATACCATCTAAATACAAACTGTGTCCTATACTCCCATACCATCTATATACAAACTGTGTCCAATACTCCCATACCATCTATATACAAACTGTGTCCTATACTCCCATACCATATATATACAAACTGTATCCTATACTCCCATACCATATATATACAAACTGTATCCTATACTCCCATACCATATATATACAAACTGTGTCCTATACTCCCATACCATATATATACAAACTGTGTCCAATACTCCCATACCATATATATACAAACTGTGTCCTATACTCCCATACCATCTATATACAAACTGTCCTATACTCCCATACCATATATATACAAACGATTACAGTAAATGTATATATACCGGTACATAGCATAATTATAACATCAACGGGTTCAAGAGATCCATGCAAGATGGTGACAATGTTGGATTCAGGTTCAGTAATATGTCAACTAGTCCTTCCAATGCGAAGGAAGAGAGATTTTATGTCAAATTGGGTAACATAGTCACAAATTCATGTTTAGATTTAGCTTCCTTTATTTACTAGTCACCCATATGCTTCAAACCATATTTCATCTTTAACCCATTCAACCCCAAGTAACTGACATGGACTGGTGCATGATATTTTTAGACCAATAAATGAATAAGAAAAATACCTTTGGACCAGTTCATTGATAAAAATGGGTAATTTTATCTAAAAATAGTAATAATTATTACTGGCAAAAAAGTGCAGATCCTGATGAGACGGCTCGTCACGAGCCGGCTCATCTGGATCTACACTTTTCATAAGCCTATTTAGAGGCCTGTGGTGTTGAAAGGGTTAATTGACCATGCAAAATAGATCACAAGATAGATGGTTGCAATCTTGGATCGGTTCGGCAATACTTGAGCTATCTAACTAACATCTGCCAGCCATCCCGATGCCACAGTAAAACACTTGGGTCAAATTGGGCAATGGCAGACATCTCGGCTCAAGCCAGGACAAAATCATTGTTGTTTCCAAGAACAACCCAGTTAATAAAACTAATTGGCCAACTTACAGCATATTTTACGCCAGTCAGTTCCATGTCTCCTGTCTGTAACCACTCGTAGAACTCCTGGGCGTTATCCGTCGGGTCACCCTCACCATATGTAGCCACACAAAATATCACCATTCCATTCTTAAGCTCCGGCAGCTGTGCCAGATATTCCTACAGTACAAATACAACATAACAAATTGTACAAGTATACAAGAGGTCATCCTAGTACAAATACAAGAACATAACAAATTGTACAAGTATACAAGGGTTTATCCTAGTACAAATACAAGAACATAACAAATTGTACAAGTATACAAGGGTTCATCCTAGTACAAATACAACATAACAAATTGTACAAGTATACAAGGGTTCATCCTAGTACAAATACAAGAACATAACAAATTGTACAAGTATACAAGGGTTCATCCTAGTACAAATACAAGAACATAACAAATTGTACAAGTATACAAGGGTTCATCCTAGTACAAATACAACATAACAAATTGTACAAGTATACAAGGGTTCATCCTAGTACAAATACAAGAACATAACAAATTGTACAAGTATACAAGGGTTCATCCTAGTACAAATACAACAACATAAATTGTACAAGTATACAAGGGTTCATCCTAGTACAGAATGTTTGGGAGAAGTGAGAAACTGTATGACTGCAATTTCATCAAAATAGGGTTAAAAAACACATTAATAGAGATTTAGGTTAATATACTACAAATGACAGCTATTTAGCTATCATGCAGTGGATAAGTAGTGGCCATATCTATCCCACCTCCAAAGGTATTATTGGGACTACATGAGATTCTGGCCTCTATTATGAACATTGGTTTGGCTACTACATTGTCAATGTATGTCGTATTGGTAATGGCATCAAGAGGTGCTTCTATGAGGGAAAGGGTTAAACAACATTTGAATAGAAGGAGTGCTTTACAATGGTCACAGAAGCTTACTCTACAAGATTATGGAATGACATACATAAATCAATAAATTTCTAGGGAGAAGTGGTGCCCCTAGGGGGCAAATTAAGGGTTCCTAGGTCGACCATTTCACCCATGTGATCCTTATAGAATGAACTAGTGTGATCTGTCTGACATTAACATTCAAATGTGCATAATTCCTGTTCATCATTCAAGCTGGACCCTAATCAGTTGTCAGATCTGTAGCAGAGACAGGTATCTTAAACTCAGCAATAGATTTCCATGATCAGACCAGCTGTGCTGAGAGCTAGGTGTGATGCAGCACCTTAAACCACTCGGAATTACATGCATGAAGGGCTTAACCCATAAATGCATGAAGGGCTTAACCCATAAATGCATGATGGGCTTAACCCTTAAATGTTGAATAAATTGGAAGGAATGTGCAAGGAACATAGATCCTGATCAGCCGAGGCATAACACTGCGTCTGATTAGGATCTATGTTGTTTGCTATTCTGCCAAGTGTTTTGGCTCCACTATCCGAATAGGAAACAGCTAAGAGCGTGATCTATGCTGTTTGTGAAACAAATATACTCGTTTGCAGTATAGTAAGGGTTAAACCAAGGACTTTACATTGAATAGCTTTCGACATTTCGGAACAATGTGGCGTATATTGGTAAAAAAAACAAAAGTTTTCATGGAGAATTGTATTGTTTCCTTCTTGGTTAGAACAGATAGAATCACTCCTGGACATGTATGCATACAGTGTATGGTTGTCTATAATAGTGTCACCCCAATAGAAAGGACCAGTCATTTATAACTTACGAGACATCTCTATAATAGTGTCACCCCAATAGAAAGGACCAGTCATTTATAACTTACGAGACATCTCTATAATAGTGTCACCCCAATAGAAAGGACCAGTCATTTATAACTTTTTTATTTATTTTTCCTTTTATAGCATGCATACACAACATAATTGTCACATGTTAACACTATACATAGTACTTAATGAACATATAATTATAATTCTTATCTATTTAATATGACTTTGTGCTGACAGTTACAAATATTTCTTATTTCAAAATTCTTGCATCTGATTCATGGATGCCATAAAAGGTTTCCGTCTTAAATGTGACACTCCCATGCTTGACGGATAAATTGTTAAAGTATAAAAACATTCATGAAAAGGGGTTTTAGAATACATGGACAATGTTTAAAAAGTCATTTATAACTTACGAGACATCTCTATAATGCATCAGAACTTTCTGAATCCTATCCTTACATGACAGGCTGTCAATAACTATTATTTAACTAGCAGGTAGCTCACAAACCGGCCATATCAGAAATGACCCCTGATGAGGTTCGAACCCTCGCCCTCTAACTTTGTTGCCTTAACCAGTAGAAGCTGGTGTACATACAAGTATTTTATACCATTTCACATTCCTCCGGATCTGCCACCATCCCTTTCATTCCATACCCAGCACAGTCTTTGGCCAGGCGACCAGCAAACTCTTCAGCAGTGCCAGTCTGGGAGCCGTAAAACACAACTACATTCCTACCCTGAAAATATATCATCAGATCAGTTGAATAATTACATTGAGCAGGGCTTTAATACTTACAATAATACTGCTTGCTTATATTCATTACGTGGCTCGGGGATGTTTTGTCTTCTCGGCAGGAGCGCATATTACATGTGTAATTAATCCCTGCAGTTAGAAAAAGGGGTCATGGTTTTTGCTGTGCGTGTGTGTATGTCTGTATGCCTGTCACTGTCTATAACTCAAAAAGTTGTTCATGGATTTTTGTGAAACATTGTAGATATATATGTCATGGAGGAAGTGATTTGCATTTGGTAATCAGGGTAGTCAGTAACGTCTCCTGATTCCCTTCGACAGTATACCACTGTAATATCAAGCATTTGGTAATCAGGGTAGTCAGTAACGTCTCCTGATTCCCTTCGACAGTATACCACTGTAATATCAAGCATTTGGTAATCAGGGTAGTCAGTAACGTCTCCTGGTTCCCTTCGACAATATACCACTGTAATATCAAGCATTTGTTCTTGTGTCGAATACCAGTGCATGGGTTTCCATTTCTCATAGTGCCATCTTCTAGTTATTTTTATTTTATATTAGGCATTGGTTTTTGGCGTTAACATTAAACACTCTGTGATGGTACCCGTACATGTATTTGCTGTTTCTGTAGTTTCCTGTACACATATAATAATTTATAGAGAATTGGGTTACTGTCTCATAAATATAAACTAATTAGGCGAGTTGGAGTATATATATAAAATACAAGGCTATTCCGAGCCATGTATATTTTTGGAGACGAGCCTACTAAATTTATATTTATCAGACAATAACATACTATTCTATTTATCCTATCTTCTGATAAAACGAAGGTTTGGCGAGGAAACATTTCAGAATATTCATGACCTGAAGTTTATCATACCATCTGTGCAGGTATGACATCATAAAAGTTTATTAGACACTGCCGAAAAAAGCATTTTATTAGGCAGGTAATTTTGGTACGTTTTATTACACATGCAGGTACAGGTAGGATGACATCTGATATGAGAGAAGTTAGAGATGTAATGCTCACTGAGCATGACCTTGAATAAGGTTGGTAAAGCCAAAGAAATATTGCTGTTTTGTGTTCACTGAGCATGACCTTGAATAAGGTTGGTAAAGCCAAAGAAATATTGCTGTTTTGTGTTCACTGAGCATCACCTTGAATAAGGTTGGTAAAGCCACAGAAATATTGCTGTTTTGTGTTCACTGAGCATGACCTTGAATACGGATGGTAAAGCCACAGAAATATTGCCAGGCCCGTCGCTGGGCATACGCAAGTACGCACGTGCGTATCATTGGTCTCAGGAAATGAAAAGTCCAAAAATGCCATACAACCGCAGGGGGTAGTAGGGATACATAGGCGCCGTGATGTGTGGAGTGGTGGAACAATTGAGCCCATTGCAAATATGGTGCATCTTGAAATTTAGTGTGTGCTATTTTACGTGCTTGTTTAATTGATAAGGGCGATAGATCATGTATATTATGTATATTACATGTATATATATATATATTATTACATTGTCGTAAGAACTTTAGTCCTGCAATTGTATGTTACAAAATGCATTGAAATGCAGGAAATTGCATCCTCATTTCAAAAAATCTCAAGGGGGGCATGCCCCCGGACCCCCTAGCATACTAGCTCACTATGCTCACTCGACAAACAAGCATATTTGGCCGTGCGTATCATCAAAATAGCTCCAGCGACGGCCCTGATTGCTGTTTTGTGTTCACCGAGCATGACCTTGAATAAGGTTGGTAAAGCCACAGAAACATTGCTGCTTTGTGTTCACTGAGCATGACCTTGAATAAGGTTGGTAAAGCCACAGAAACATTGCTGCTTTGTGTTCACTGAGCATGACCTTGAATAAGGTTGGTAAAGCCACAGAAACATTGCTGCTTTGTTTCACGAGCATGACCTTGAATAAGGTTAAACCACAAACACTCACAAACATTGCTGCTTTGTGTTCACTGAGCATGACCTTGAATAAGGTTGGTAAAGCCACAGAAACATTGCTGTTTCGTGTTCACTGAGCATGACCTTGAATAAGGTTGGTAAAGCCACAGAAACATTGCTGCTTTGTGTTCACTGAGCATGACCTTGAATAAGGTTGGTAAAGCCACAGAAACATTGCTGCTTTGTGTTCACTGAGCATGACCTTGAATAAGGTTGGTAAAGCCACAGAAACATTGCTGCTTTGTGTTCACTGAGCATGACCTTGAATAAGGTTGGTAAAGCCACAGAAACATTGCTGCTTTGTGTTCACTGAGCATGACCTTGAATAAGGTTGGTAAAGCCACAGAAACATTGCTGTTTCGTGTTCACCGAGCATGACCTTGAATAAGGTTGGTAAAGCCACAGAAACATTGCTGCTTTGTGTTCACTGAGCATGACCTTGAATAAGGTTGGTAAAGCCACAGAAACATTGCTGCTTTGTGTTCACTGAGCATGACCTTGAATAAGGTTGGTAAAGCCACAGAAACATTGCTGCTTTGTGTTCACTGAGCATGACCTTGAATAAGGTTGGTAAAGCCACAGAAACATTGCTGCTTTGTGTTCACCGAGCATGACCTTGAATAAGGTTGGTAAAGCCACAGAAACATTGCTGTTTCGTGTTCACTGAGCATGACCTTGAATAAGGTTGGTAAAGCCACAGAAACATTGCTGCTTTGTGTTCACTGAGCATGACCTTGAATAAGGTTGGTAAAGCCACAGAAACATTGCTGCTTTGTGTTCACTGAGCATGACCTTGAATAAGGTTGGTAAAGCCACAGAAACATTGCTGCTTTGTGTTCACTGAGCATGACCTTGAATAAGGTTGGTAAAGCCACAGAAACATTGCTGCTTTGTGTTCACTGAGCATGACCTTGAATAAGGTTGGTAAAGCCACAGAAACATTGCTGTTTCGTGTTCACTGAGCATGACCTTGAATAAGGTTGGTAAAGCCACAGAAACATTGCTGCTTTGTGTTCACTGAGCATGACCTTGAATAAGGTTGGTAAAGCCACAGAAACATTGCTGCTTTGTGTTCACTGAGCATGACCTTGAATAAGGTTGGTAAAGCCACAGAAACATTGCTGCTTTGTGTTCACTGAGCATGACCTTGAATAAGGTTGGTAAAGCCACAGAAACATTGCTGCTTTGTGTTCACTGAGCATGACCTTGAATAAGGTTGGTAAAGCCACAGAAACATTGCTGCTTTGTGTTCACTGAGCATGACCTTGAATAAGGTTGGTAAAGCCACAGAAACATTGCTGCTTTGTGTTCACTGAGCATGACCTTGAATAAGGTTGGTAAAGCCACAGAAACATTGCTGCTTTGTGTTCACTGAGCATGACCTTGAATAAGGTTGGTAAAGCCACAGAAACATTGCTGTTTTGTGTTCACTGAGCATGACCTTGAATAAGGTTGGTAAAGCCACAGAAACATTGCTGTTTTGTGTTCACTGAGCATGACCTTGAATAAGGTTGGTAAAGCCACAGAAACATTGCTGTTTCGTGTTCACTGTTACGATGTAATTGTGAATTAGTCTACCATTATCCTTCTGCCAAGTCACTTAATGCCGATGGGCATGAATATAATATGTTGACAGGTGCTCTTTGAAGGCATTAACGTGCCATGGTGATGGCTATATGGGAGGAGATAATGATGGTGTTCTTTACCGGTTTCCTACATAGAAGCACCTATTGATATCATTAATTACAAATCCCATAGAATGGTGGCCGATCGTCTTTCATTTCTCATGAAGTTCCGGTAATATATAAGGAGGTGAGGGAGAGAGATGGATAACTAAATGGCTGTAGTTTATCTTAGCTAGATTGCAAAAGAAGTTCTTACAACTTATATTAATCACTGTCGAGACCTCATTCCTGATGGAATCCATCACCACGAGGGAGAGAAGAGGCAATGTAGAATTTTAAATGCCTTGCCTAAGGGTACAATCATGGCTCAAGCAGGGTACAAACTCTGGGCATTTTGCACCTGAAGTGAATGCGCTACCACTACGCTATCACAACTTCCACAAACTGGCTGTCATATGTATGTAGACATAAATCTCTATGTGGGAAAATATTATCTATAGATGGTCATTGGCACATGCTGTATACAACATGAAGACAGATGGTCATTGGCACATGCTGTATACAACATGAAGATAGATGGTCATTGGCACATGCTGTATACAACATGAAGATAGATGGTCATTGGCACATGCTGTATACAACATGAAGACAGATGGTCATTGGCACATGCTGTATACAACATGAAGATAGATGGTCATTGGCACATGCTGTATACAACATGAAGACAGATGGTCATTGGCACATGCTGTATACAACATGAAGACAGATGGTCATTGGCACATGCTGTATACAACATGAAGACAGATGGTAAGTGGCACATGCTGTATACAACATGAAGACAGATGGTCATTGGCACATGCTGTATACAACATGAAGACAGATGGTAAGTGGCACATGCTGTATACAACATGAAGACAGATGGTCATTGGCATATATGCTGTATACAACATGAAGACAGATGGTCATTGGCACATGCTGTATACAACATGAAGACAGATGGTCATTGGCACATGCTGTATACAACATGAAGACAGATGGTAAGTGGCACATGCTGTATACAACATGAAGACAGATGGTCATTGGCATATATGCTGTATACAACATGAAGACAGATGGTCATTGGCATATGCTGTATACAACATGAAGACAGATGGTCATTGGCACATGCTGTACCGGGTATACGCAAAAGTAGAAAAAGAAGTATCATAACTACTTTCTGAGAAAATAACGCATGTGCACTTGGTGCTAGTTTGTTTACTTCCAGTATCGTCTAGAATTTGACATGTAACAGTAGTTTGTACACAAGTTTGTGTATCTAATTCAGTAATTGTGATTTATTCATGATGAATGCATGATTTTGATTATTAATCTTCAAATTCATATCAAAGTAATTAAGACGTTATTATGTGGCTAGTTTCATATCAGCCAAGGTATCGACCCTTGGTAACTATGCCGTTATGAAACCAGGGATCATTCTAGAGGGCGATGTGGGCGAAATTGTCGCCCTAGGGACCCTGACTTAGCCCTCTGGGGGCCCCACATCTCCATTTTTTGTTTTTTTTTACGATTTTCAAACAAAATTTGGTCAAGTAAGATACACTGGCCCATTATAAAGCACTCCTTCTATTCAAATGTTGTATTTAATGGTTGTAGGCCTACTGTGAATTTTAACCCTATTTTGCAGAAGTATATTAAAGAACACCATTTAAGGAAGCGATGAACCCTGGAAACTATCCGCGTAATAACCTCTAACTAAACTTATATAAGCAAAGGACAAGTAAGTAAATGTTTTATTATAGTGACGTGTGTCATTCATTACACATACATCCTAATATTTACATTACTATTGCATTTTCGTACAAGAGTTTCCAACTAATGATATGCAGTCGACATGCGCACCCGAAGTTACGGGCATTCGCAGAGTTAGGCAGCATTCGTCACGAGAAAAGGCATGTCTTACAGGTTACGCTGTTCCAAGGATGATCTATTTACCTGTTCAGGCACACAGTCATTTGCAAATCTGGACTAAAAACACTTTAAATGAAAAGTGTGCTATATTTTCTTTGTGTCATTGAAAAGAATAATTAATGTAAATATAAGGAATGAATCGCGGGTTAATAGTTTCCATTGGGGATATGAACTACATTGGGCGTGCTTAAAGTAAACGTGGATGCCTTCGGCCTCCACACTCTTTAACCACGCCCAATGTAGTTCATACCCCGATGGAAACTATTAACACGCGATTCATTCCTTAATTATAACACACATGTATGTACATACTATGTATATGTATATTTAAAGAAATGAAATATTGTTTAAACTAATTATAACACAGTTAGTTACACCCGGTCCAAAGAGCCGATTAGTCACTTTCATATATACTATTTCTAAAATACATGAGATCAAATGTATGTATGGTACCCATTCAACCCCAAGTATCTGACATGGACTGGTGCATGCTATTCATAAACTAATAAATGAATCAGAAAATCACATTTGGACAAGTTCATTTATCAAAATGGGTAATTATGTCTAAAAATAGTCATATCACTGGCAAAAAGTGCAGATCCTGATGAGACGGCTCGTCACGAGCCGGCTCATCTGGATCTACACTTTTCATAAGCCTATTTAGAGGCCTGTGGGGTTGAAAGGGTTAAAGTGATGTGACATAACACGAACGACCAAACATGTGCTTAGTTCCGAGAAGCATATCATTAAATGTATAAAAGTGGTCTGCTACGCAATTTCTAAAACTGAAGTAATCATTTATGGAACTAGGCAACACTTATCAAAATTAAACATTTCTAGTGTCAACGTTGGCGGTTGTGACGTAAAATGCGTTGATCATGTCAGAGATCTGGGTGTTCACATGACCAGTACACTCAACTTCGACCATCACATTCAAAAAGTGTCAGATAGCATGTGTGCAGTTACGAAATCTTGAAGCTATACGTAAACATCTCACAAAACAGTTTACTGAATCGTTAGTGCACGGGTTGGTTCATTCGCACATCGACTTCTGCAATGGTCTGCTTACAGAAATTCCAGTCTATCAAGTCGACAAACTACAGCGAGTCCAAAATCATGCCGCTAGAGTAGTCCTTAATGCCTCGTTTGAACAACCCAGTGCGGAACTTCTGAAAGAACTCCACTGGCTTCCAGTTAAAGCCAGAATCATTTTCAAAGTTCTAGTGATGGTATTCCATGTCAATAATGAAACAGCTCCAGTATATCTGGGAGAAATGTTTGTACCCATTCGAGGAAGGTACAGACTAAGATCACAAAGTGACACTAACTTTAACCTCCCAAGACGACAAACATAATTAGCCGATAGATCTATGGCCATTGTTGGATCTAAATTGTGGAACGATCTATCTAGTTATCTGAAAAACATTCAGTCGGAGGCCAGTTTCCGATCAAAACTGAAAACCCATCTGTATCGGCAATTTTATGAACAATAAGTGTTTTGCTCTTTGTACAAAAATAACATCTGTGATGATATAAAAACAGTTTAAATACAATATGTGTGTTCAATAAGATCGACTTTATAAGTATTGGATTGACGAGTGAAGTGTTGTATGGGCATTCTCTTGGGTTCGAGCTCTGTCGTGTGGTGATGGGCAGATCACTGTACTAGCCCAATCACTGTACTGGCCACATCACGGTTGTCATTCTTACGGCGGTGTTTGGGTTTATGGTTCATATTGCCACTTTTCTCGCAAATCCAATCACTCACTTATAAATATACTGTAATGGTGTAGATATTATGATATAAATTAATAGGTATGTTCTTATCCAATTACTAGAATCCTAGTTATAGCTATATATGTATACATTTTTATTTATATTTCCATATATTATTGTCATGGGTAAATGTTTAAAATTGCATCTGTAATTGTTAAGCGAAATAGAATAATTTTTTAATTTTTGCGCTATACAAATGCTATGTATTTGTATTTAACCCTTTCAACATCACAGACCTCTAAATAGGCTAACAAAAAGTGTAGATCCAGATGAGCCGGCTCGTGACGAGCCGTCTCATCAGGATCTGAACTTTTTTCAAGTAATATAACATAACTATTTTTAGAAAATATTTTACCCATTTTGATAAATGAACTGATCCAAATGTAATTTTGTTATTAATTTATTGGTCTACAAATATCATGGACCAGTCTATGTGAGTTACTTGGTGTTGAATGGGTTAAGCATGTAATGGTGTCCACCATGAACTAGTATAGTAAATTCCTAAGCAAATCATCAAAATTAAATCATATGGTTTTTCTAGCCTACAAATCATTATGTATGATTCATACAGCTGTGATCTTTATTTACACTCTACTACCTCCCCCCCCCCCACACTACAATGAGGATTATGTTTGATTCACAATGAAGTATTTGTTCAACACTTACAGAATTCTTCATTTTATTGATGAAACTTGGATCATATGATGAACTTCTCGCTAGAGGTCTGAAAGACACAAGTAGGAAAATATCCCAAATAGTGAAAATAAAGTAACAGTCTTGTGTGTGTTTTACGTTTATTTATCGTCGCTACCGGTTGCCCATATGAGCGACGCCTCCTGATGAGATTAGTCATTTTAGATTTTGGAGGATAGTGCAATGATACAGACAGAGACCCATTCCAGAGTCTCCTCTGGTTCTTTTACGTGCACAGTGTAAAGCACCGACACCAGACCTCGGTTTAACGTCCCATCTGAAAGACTGTTAATTTTATTAGGGTCAGACGGGGGATCGAACCTGCGATCTCTGGATTACCAGTCCAGCATGTTACCACTGGACTAACTACAGATCCGTCTGTAAAAAAACCGTAACAGTCAAATATGTCATGCATATTCATTAGAATTCAGGGCTCATTCTAGAGTGTGACTTGGTCGAAATAGTCACCCTAGGGACCCTGACTAGCCTAATTTCTGGACAGCCACAGGCAGGATAAATATTTCTTGACCGGAAGCAGACGATCATTTCTGGGCAGAAAGGGGATGATAATTTCTGGACAAAATGGTAATTTCTGAGCAGAAAGGCGGGTAATTTCAGGGCAGACAAGAGTATAATTGCTGAGCTGAAAGGCGGGTAATATCAGGGCAGACAGGGAGAGTGAATTCAGGGCAGACAGGGAGAGTGAATTCAGGGCAGGAAGGGGACGATCATATCTTAACAGATATGCGACAATACTTTCTAGGAAACCAGGAGATGCTATTTCTGCAGTTTGGATAATAATTTCTGGAATAGCAGGAGAATTATTTCTTGGCAGCAAGGAAGAAATTTCTGGCAAGCCAAGAGACGATAACTTCTGGACAAGCATAGGACGATAATCTAGAAATTAACTTAGTGCATCCTTACTTCAAGATTATATTTTGATAACTGATATGAATTCCTCTGTGCATAATTTACAACATCAAATGTATAAACGAGTCACAAATGTATACATGAGTCACAATTGAACAAACAGTGGTTGAAAGTAATTTCAAAGCAGTAAAATAACATACTGCATAACATACTGCATAACATACTGCATAACATACTACATAACACACTGCATAACATACTACATAACATACTGCATAACATACTACATAACATACTGCATAACATACTACATAACATACTGCATAACACACTACATAACATACTGCATAACATACTACATAACATACTGCATAACATACTACATAACATACTGCATAACATACTACATAACATACTGCATAACATACTGCATAACATACTGCATAACATACTGCATAACACACTACATAACATACTGCATAACATACTGCATAACACACTACATAACATACTGCATAACATACTGCATAACACACTACATAACATACTGCATAACATACTGCATAACATACTGCATAACACACTACATAACATACTGCATAACATACTGCATAACACACTACATAACATAATGCATAACATACTGCATAACACACTACATAACATACTACATAACATACTGCATAACATACTGCATAACATACTACATAACATACTGCATAACATACTGCATAACATACTGCATAACATACTACATAACATACTACATAACATACTGCATCATAACATACTGCATAACATACTACATAACATACTGCATAACACACTACATAACATACTGCATCATAACATACTACATAACATACTGCATAACATACTGCATAACATACTGCATAACACACTACATAACATACTGCATCATAACATACTGCATAACATACTGCATAACACACTGCATAACATACTGCATAACACACTACATAACACACTACATAACATACTGCATAACATACTGCATAACACACTGCATAACATACTGCATAACACACTACATAACATACTGCATAACATACTGCATAACATACTACATAACATACTGCATAACACACTACATAACATACTGCATAACATACTGCATAACATACTGCATAACATACTGCTGCATAACATACTACATAACATACTGCATCATAACATACTGCATAACATACTACATAACATACTGCATCATAACATACTACATAACATACTGCATAACATACTGCATAACATACTGCATCATAACATACTGCATAACACACTGCATAACATACTGCATAACACACTACATAACATACTGCATAACATTCTGCATAACATACTACATAACATACTGCATAACACACTACATAACATACTGCATAACATACTGCATAACATACTACATAACATACTGCATCATAACATACTGCATAACATACTACATAACATACTGCATCATAACATACTACATAACATACTGCATAACATACTGCATAACATACTACATAACATACTGCATAACATACTGCATAACATACTGCATAACATACTATAACATACTGCATAACATACTACATAACATACTGCATAACACACTATATAACATACTACATAACATACTGCATCATAACATACTGCATAACATACTACATAACATACTGCATCATAACATACTATACTGCATAACATACTGCATAACATACTGCATAACATACTGCATAACACACTGCATAACATACTACATAACATACTGCATAACACACTACATAACATACTACATAACATACTGCATAACATACTGCATAACATACTACATAACATAATGCATACAAACATGCATACATACTGCATAACATACTACATAACATACTGCATAACATACTGCATAACATACTACATAACACACTGCATAACACACTACATAACATACTGCATAACATACTGCATAACATACTACATAACATACCACATAACACACTGCATAACATACTGCATAACATACTACATAACATACTACATAACATACTGCATAACATACTGCATAACATACTACATAACATACTACATAACATACTACATAACATACTGCATAACATACTACATAACATACTGCATAACATACTACATAACACACTACATAACATACTACATAACATACTGCATAACATACTACATAACATACTATATAACACACTACATAACATACTACATAACATACTACATAACATACTGCATAACATACTGCATAACATACTACATAACATACTGCATCATAACATACTGCATAACATACTACATAACATACTGCATAACATACTGCATAACACACTACATAACATACTGCATAACATACTGCATCATAACATACTGCATAACATACTGCATCATAACATACTACATAACACACTACATAACATACTACATAACATACTACATAACATACTGCATAACATACTGCATAACATACTACATAACATACTGCATAACATACTGCATCATAACATACTGCATAACATACTGCATAACATACTACATAACATACTGCATAACATACTGCATAACATACTGCATAACATACTGCATAACATACTGCATAACATACTACATAACATACTGCATAACATACTACATAACATACTGCCTAACATACTGCATAACATACTACATAACATACTGCATCATAACATACTGCATAACATACTACATAACATACTGCATAACATACTGCATAACATACTGCATAACATACTACATAACATACTGCATAACATACTGCATAACATACTGCATAACACACTGCATAACATACTACATAACATACTACATAACATACTGCATAACATACTGCATAACATACTGCATCATAACATACTACATAACATACTACATAACATACTGCATAACATACTGCATAACATACTGCATCATAACATACTACATAACATACTGCATAACATACTGCATAACATACTGCATCATAACATACTGCATAACATACTGCATCATAACATACTACATAACACACTACATAACATACTACATAACATACTACATAACATACTGCATAACATACTGCATAACATACATCATAACATACTGCATAACACACTGCATAACATACTACATAACATACTGCATAACATACTGCATCATAACATACTGCATAACATACTGCATCATAACATACTGCATCATAACATACTGCATAACATACAACATAACATACAACATAACATACTACATAACATACTGCATAACATACTGCATCATAACATACTGCATCATAACATACTGCATAACATACTGCATCATAACATACTGCATAACACACTACATAACATACTGCATAACATACTGCATCATAACATACTACATAACATACTGCATAACATACTGCATAACATACTACATAACATACTGCATCATAACATACTACATAACATACTGCATCATAACATACTACATAACATACTACATAACATACTGCATAACATACTGCATAACATACTGCATAACATACTGCATAACATACTACATAACATACTGCATCATAACATACTACATAACATACTACATAACATACTGCATAACATACTGCATAACATACTGCATAACATACTGCATAACACACTGCATAACATACTGCATAACATACTGCATAACATACTGCATACCAACATACTGCATAACAACTGCATAACACACTGCATAACATACTACATAACATACTGCATAACATACTGACATAACATACTGCATAACATACTGCATAACATACTGCATAACATACTACATAACATACTGCATAACATACTGCATAACATACTGCACATAACATACTGCATAACATACTGCATAACATACTGCATAACACACTGCATAACATACTACATAACATACTGCATAACATACTACATAACATACTGCATAACATACTGCATAACATACTGCATAACACACTGCATAACATACTACATAACATACTGCATAACATACTGCATCATAACATACTGCATAACATACTGCATCATAACATACTGCATAACATACTGCATCATAACATACTGCATAACATACTGCATAACATACTGCATAACATACTGCATAACATACTACATAACAACTGCATAACATACTGCATAACATACTGCATAACATACTACATAACATACTGCATAACATACTGCATAACATACTGCATAACATACTGCATAACATACTACATAACATACTGCATAACATACTGCATAACATACTGCATAACATACTGCATAACATACTACATAACATACTGCATAACATACTACATAACATACTGCATAACATACTGCATAACACACTGCATAACATACTACATAACATACTGCATAACATACTGCATCATAACATACTACATAACATACTGCATAACATACTGCATAACATACTGCATCATAACATACTGCATAACATACTGCATCATAACATACTGCATAACATACTGCATAACATACTACATAACACACTGCATAACATACTGCATAACATACTGCATAACATACTACATAACATACTCATAACATACTGCATAACATACTGCATAAATACTGCATCATAACATACTACATAACATACTCATAACATACTGCATCATAACATACTGCATAACATACTGCATCATAACATACTACATAACATACTACATAACACACTACATAACATACTGCATCATAACATACTGCATAACATACTGCATAACATACTGCATAACATACTACATAACATACTGCATAACATACTGCATAACATACTGCATCATAACATACTGCATAACATACTGCATAACATACTCATAACATACTGCATAACATACTGCATAACATACTGCATAACATACTGCATAACATACTGCATAACATACTGCATAACATACTGCATAACATACTGCATAACATACTGCATAACATACTGCATAACATACTGCATCATAACATACTGCATAACATACTGCATCATAACATACTGCATAACATACTCATAACATACTGCATAACATACTACATAACATACTGCATAACATACTGCATAACATACTCATAACATACTGCATAACATACTGCTCATAACACAATACTGTAACATATATAACAACGCATAACATACTACATAACATACTGCATAACATACTGCATAACATACTGCATAACATACTACATAACATACTGCATAACATACTGCATAACATACTGCATAACATACTACATAACATACTGCATCATAACATACTGCATCATAACATACTACATAACATACTACAACATACTACATAACATACTGCATAACATACTGCATAACACACTACATAAATATGCATAACATACTGCATAACATACTACATAACACCAAATACTGCATCATAACATACTGCATAACATACTGCATAACATACTGCATAACATACTACATAACATACTGCATAACATACTACATAACATACTGCATAACATACTGCATCATAACATACTGCATCATAACATACTGCATAACATACTACATAACATACAACATAACATACTGCATAACATACTGCATCATAACATACTACATAACATACTACATAACATACAACATAACATACTACATAACATACTGCATAACATACTACATAACATACTGCATAACTTAAGGCAAAACGGAAATAATGACAAAATATAGCATGTACATGTACAGCTCATGCACAATTATAAAACTTGTCTCCACAGACGGATCTGTAGTCAAGTGGCTCACACGTTGAACTGGTAATCCAGGGATCGCAGGTTCGATCCCCCGTCTGACCCTAATAAAATTAACAGTCTTTCAGATGGAACTTTAAACCGAGGTCTTGTGTCGGTGCTTTACACTGTGCACGTAAAAGATCCAGAGGAGGTCTGTATCATTGCACTATCCTCCAAAATTTTAAAATGACTAATTTCTTCAGGAGGCGTTGCTCATATGGGCAACCGGTAGCGACGATAAAAAAACTTAAATAAACGTAAACAAAACAAATAAAAAACTCCATGGTAACTCTTAAAATGCAGCATAATAAAGGCTATAAATATTTCAAATAATTGTTACAACAATTCAGTAATATGTTTTTCTTATTTGTAACTGAAAACTCGGGAAAGATTTTATGGAATTTTATTCGTTTAGAATTGTGTCGTTCTAATGATATTTCAGGACGTATTTGACAGTTACGTTCACTGCTAGTGTGCAAAGAGATACACCACTATCAATGCATTAGTATGGCAGATGGTCTCACACGACAGGTTAAATATCCTGTAACCTGTCAACAAGGTCCAGGTTTTGCAACTTACGCGCATGGCTCGGCTGCATACTACATAGAAGCTGGAAATGCGTCCATACGGAGCATGCACTACCACTAGTTATTTCGATATTAATGAATAATGACGTTATTGGGATGGAAATCCCTGTTCTATTTTTAAACAAGTGACCTTAACACTGAACCCAAATGTTTCATGTGACATGTCGACCTGCTATGGTGATGACTAGTGTCAACCTATTTCAAAATCGTCAATGTCTGAAAATGTTTTGGAGCGGAAACCATTTTTCTATTTTTAGAACCAGGGACGTTTTTCACTCTCATTGACAATAATTTGTTTGTCTCATCATTGAATGCAACTGAGCTCAATTTGAGATCTCTGGCTAACTTCATTCAATTACAAATCATCAAAAAATGCATGATGGAAGTCGTGATAGCGCAGTGGATGCGCGTTCGCTTCAGGTGCGAACGGTCCAGAGTTTGAACCCCGCTGGAGCCATTACGATTGTGCTCTTAGTTAGGCAAGGCATTTAAATTCCACATTGTCTCTTCTCTCTCCCTCGTGGCGATGGATTCCATCAGGAATGAGGTCTCGAGAGTGATTAATATAAGTTGCAAGAACTTGTTTCGCAATCGAGCTAAAATAAATTTGTATACACTAAAAATGCACTGATGCACAACACTAATCTATGAAGTTTGTTTTATCAGTTTTTCTATGGTTTATGATGTAAATAAATGTCTACGGAAATTGTTAATTTAAATGAAACAAATCAAACATAGAAAACGTTCCAACAAATAAATACATAAAATGTTCAATTTTTGTCAAATTTTATTTTACTTTTTAAGTCGACATAATACATTCATCACATATGGCCGGGTACCGGTATACACATTTAGATCCAAAATGAAATAGCCAAATGAATTACTCGAGGACTATACCTCAAGAAACATAAGCCATTTTATTCTGGATACCGTTTAAACAGTATTTGCAAAAAGCATAGAGCCAGATCAACCACCACGGAACGTGCCGTCTGATCAGGCTCTATGCTGTTTGCTTTTCAGATGATTTTGCTATGACACTTGACTATGTAGCAAATAACATAGATCCTGATCAGCATGCAGCGTTACGCTGCAGCTGATCTGGATCTATGTTGTTTGCAAAAGCCTTTAAATGTATCCAGAATGAAACTGGTTAAATGCTACTCACGCTATTGTTAACTTCTTGAATGTCGGTTGTTCTTTCTCTTTATTCTTGAAGAAGTACCAGTAGATTGCCATTCCAGCCATGAGGGACAGAATGAAGAAATCCAGATTGGAGAAATAACTCGCCGACTCCGACTCACTGTCTTGCTCCATTTTGTCGGTCCTTTTGTTTTAGTTGCCCTTAGGATATTGATTGTGGTATTTACTCTATCACACCAGTCCTTTAGAAACTGAAAGTAAGATCATTAATTAAAGACAATAATTGATACAGGTATCATGTAGACCCCCTCAAAATAATGATCAGCGGGTCATTATTCGGCCATAGAATATTGACATCCCTTGCGGAAAAATGACAACATGTGGGATAACATTAAATTTATTATAATTAATTGTTAAAGCAGCATTACATCGTAATAAAGGATGTTTTGGGTAAAATATAAATACTAATGTGCGTGTGTTTACCAAATTCGAAATAGTCGCTCAGAAACAATAAAATTCCAATAAATATAAAACGTTGTATACGCGAATTTGTTTATCAACACACGAAATGTAAACACGCACAGCACGCATGCGTGAAACAACAGAGGATGTAGAACAACGTATATATTTTGAACATGAAACACTATCTATCTACCTTCCTCTATGTCAAACCCCTTGTAGACATGTCCCTAAAAGACTTAGATAACAGAGGTAGGAATCAACATCTTAAGTAATTTAATTAAAAAAGACAACGTGGGACAAATGTTGGACACTCGTTTCAATATGTTCCGGCCAACTTGGCCTGTACTTGAGAAAAGGTACCGGCCAAGATGAAATTGTACAGGCCAATTTTTGGCCTGTACTTAAGAATTAGTTCCGGCCAAAAATAAATGGTACAGGCCAGTGAATGTGGTTCTGCATGTGCCGCAGGCAATTGCCATGCTAGGGGGGTCCGGGGGCATGCCCCCCACGAAATCTGTTTTAAGTAGACACAAATATTCGATATTTTGTTAATTCGATGAGAAAAAGCGCCTAAAATGGCGAAGATACTGTGTGTCCTGGTTCAGGCGAGTATGAACTTCAACAAACTCGCCAAGGGCTATCAAATAAGACATCGTACCATCTCACATACTATGAGATGAGATGGTACAATGGTCGCCAGATCGGACAGGTGGGTTTTCTCCGGGTACTCCAGTTTCCTCCCACATGAATGACCACATATACGCTTACATCCGAGCCAACGAGAGTGATTAATATAAGTTGTTCAAACTTGCTTCGCAATCGTTGTAAAATAAATAAAGTATAAAAATTTAAAAAAAAATTAAAAAAATAAGACATCTCGCCACGATGTCGAGTGCGCAGTAAAAGTTTCTCGCCAGTCTAAAAACGTTATCGCCATGGCGAGTTGGCGAGTGTCCAACGCTGCGGACGATGCATTCCGAAAACAAACAAGTGCGGACGATGCGTTCTGGTTGTAAACAAATGCGTGACCGATCGACTCGGAATGTCCTACTTTCGGTTTCGAGTTTGTGTTATCGCAAAAAGGTTACCAATTGAACATAAGCATATAAAGTATAATGTTAGAATGTGTAGCAGCATTGCTACCCATACGTAAAATTTGAATTGTTCAAATCTTTTTATTTCATATGATGTAATGCTGCTTTAACTCTTTCAACACCACAGACCTCTAAATTGGCTTACAAAAAAGTGTAGATCCAGATGAGCCGGCTCGTGACAAGCCGTCTCATCAGGATCTGCACTTTTTTCAAGTAATATAACTATTTTTAGAAAATAAATTACCCATTTTGATAAATGAACTGATCCAAATGTAATTTTGTTATTAATTTATTGGTCTAAAAATATCATGGACCAGTCCATGTCAGTTACTTGGTGTTGAAAGGGTTAATTATCACTGCTTAAAGCCTAACAACATATATTTTGAATCCATGATGTACAGAATAACATAAAAATATTGAATCTGAAAACAAGTATGCATATCATTTGTCTATATCAATCTCTAAAGATGATAATGAGGTGGTGTGTGCTGTATAACTAGGAGGTTCACATAATGTATATGCATAATGAGGTGGTGTGTGCTGTATAACTAGGAGGTTCACATAATGTATATGCATAATGAGGTGGTGGGTGCTGTATAACTAGGAGGTTCACATAATGTATATGCATAATGAGGTGGTTGGTGGGTGCTGTATAACTAGGAGGCTCACATAATGTATATGCATAATGAGGTGGTTGGTGGGTGCTGTATAACTAGGAGGTTCACATAATGTATATGCATAATATTTACGCAGACAAACATAAAACAAATAAGAACAATGACCGCAACCCCCTATGTATACACTGAACAAGTATGGGCAGGTCACTTCTCGATGCCATGGAATAATGACCCCTCTATGTGATGACTATATGAGAGAGAGGGTCACTTCTTGATGCCATGGAATAATGACTCCTCTATATGATGACTATATGAGAGAGGGTCACTTCTCGATGCCATGGAATAATGACTCCTCTATATGATGACTATATGAGAGAGAGGGTCACTTCTCGATGCCATGGAATAATGACCCCTCTACGATTCAATTGGGATGTTAAACCGAGGTCTCGCGTCGGTGCTGTACACTGTGCACGTAAAACAACCAGAGGAGACTCTGGAATGGGTCTCTGTCTGTATCATTGCACTATCCTCCAAAAATCCAAAATGACTAATCACTTCAGGAGAGGTCGCGCATATGGACCGGTAGCGACGATAAATAAACATAAACACACACACACACACTAAGTGACTAAGCTAAGCTAAAATGCTAGTTGAATGCTTCTTCAGCAGAAATTGATGTATATTTCTTTAACAAGTTTAATAGCACACCATTCTTATCATGTTCATTTATGTTCTCTTAACTACACTCCTTATGTAATATGTTGTTAACAATTGTAATGAGACATCTCTAATTTTCTATTACCTCCCTTGGCAGATAAAGTCTGATTTATCCCAAAATGTGAATAGGTCCTTTCAGTTGGAATCCATTGTTTTTACTGTTGTTCCCTAACCAGATGTTGCGGTATGATAATAGTGATTTTATCAAAATCGTGTTAATTAACTGATAACATTTTTTTACAAATTAGTACCTATTGATAATACTGTACGAGATCTGTCGAGATCTAGTAATTTAATAATCATAAGAAGTGATAGTGTCATAAAATTGATAGCATGCTGTGCAAAGGAAACAGCGATAAAAACAGAGGAAAACACTTAATAGAACCTATCTACTTTTATGGAATATTCAGGGGCAATAATTCACCGATGTCTCTCAGTCTGACTATTGTGGACCAAATTCAGTCTTATCTTGTTATATATTTTGAGCTGCATGATTTCAAATACCAATTAAGTTGGGTGTATGTCTTTTTTCATACATTAATTCAATATAATTTTATTAATAATTGTTAATTTTATAGCTTATGCAATTATTAATAAAATATATTGATAACATTGTTTTAGTAGGCTTTAGGGAGGGGGGTCATTATTCTATAGAAAATGGACACGTGGGTCACTTTTTCCTATAGATTGGCGGGTCAATCAGGGATCAGTTTAGAGGGCGATGTGGGCGAAATTGTCGCCCTAGGGACCCTGACTTCGCCCTCTGGGGACCGCACTTCTCCCTTAAAAAGGGTTTTTATGATTTTCAAACAAAATGTTGTCTAGTAAGATACACTGGCCCATTATAAAGCACTCCTTCTATTCAAATGTTGTATTTAATGGTTGTACTGTGCATTTTAACCCTATTTTGCATAAGTATATTAAAGAAGCGATCACACGCTTTCTCACTTCTCCCAAAAATTCTGACTTAGACTGAACCCTGGTCAATATTGTACATGTATCTGACACCCGGCCATGTATTTCTAACATCCTTAATAATAAATCTACCATACATGATTGTAGTAGTAGTTTGAGTGAGTGTAAATAGAAGCAGCATTGTTTGAAACAAGAGTATAAATTAGCAAAGAATTGATTGACCTGACTTACCAGGGTTCCTGCTGCGGGCGCCAATGGCGTCAAAAAACAAATATTGTCGCTAAATTTTGTGAATTGGCGGAAATATTTGGCGCAACCTTTTTTTTTGGCACATGTTTTGTCAAATACATGGCTTCAAATATTTATTTGTGAACTATATGGCTCTTAGTTGGCTCCAAGTTTCTTAAATTGACTCCAGTGTTTTTCAATTGGCGACAGAAGTGGCGCAGACAAACATTCAGACAGAGGGAACCCTTCTTACGTGTAATTAGGGGTCATACGAATATTCATAATGCACAATTAAATCATGAAAACAAGAAATGGAGTACATGTAGCTAAAATGGTAAATTTCCTCCTTCGGGTCAATTTAATAAGGTTTCGGGTCAATTTAAATATTTCATGTGTTAATTCATGTAATCTTTCAATAAAAGAACCGTCACAATATTGATTGTGTCTGTCCTGGTTATCCTTTTACCTGTTTGGTAAAATCCACATATTTATGCGCATAATTTGGGTAAAAAAGTGGAACTTCAAAAATTATGGACTGGGACTTCCAAAATTTGGAGACAGGAAAGTTAAGACTTCCAGTTTGGAAAATTTAGTGGAACCCCTGTGGTCAACTAGTACGACCATTATAATATTATTATTACAAGCAGATGGTACTGACTGTAATAGAGCAGAGAATGGTGTAAAACAATAAAAATTAATAGAGACAATTTTTCATTCAGTATTTTTGTATGGGGGGGGGGGTAATAAATGGCAAACATTTTATTTTCTCCAGTCGAAACCATAATATTATCCATAAATCCTATGATATCTGTATCAATAAAATGACTATCTATTTATAAATATTGTGTGAAAATATAACAAACTTGAATCCACACCAACTCTAATAAATTATGTCATGTAGAAAGTGGCTTATATCCATGATAAATAAATAAACTCTCTTCCAAAATGTCAGTGCACCAAGTAAATTCTACTTACTTACTCAAGTAGAAACGGCTAATCATACCAACATAAAATGACAGAATAAACTAACAGTATAATTTATCTGCATTACAAACAAAATGTCACGTAAACCTTTCTAAATTCTCAATTTGTAAAATGCTAATCAGTGACTTTGTGAAATGTTAATCAATGCCTTTATGATTCACAAGTCAAACTGTTCAGGTCACGTACTTAATGTACTTATCTACAATTACAGAAACCTATGCACAGATTTATAACCCCATGTGAGCTAAATAATGACATATGAGAGTGAGCTAGTTGTTATGAATAAAGTAAAACATGATCAAATTCTAAAATTTGAAGCTGATCTTTATGGTCATTTAAAATCTAAAATGCTGAATACATTGGAAGGAATGTGCAAACAACATAGATCCAGATCAGGTGGCACTGCGGCGGATCTGGATCTCAGGCAAACATCTCAAGAGCATTGAGGTTCAACTGTTGGATGTCTGGAAATGTGGGACATAAATCATTAAATGTACACAATTAGCATAAATTTGCATAATCTCGTGGCGATTTTATCACATTGCGTCCCGCATTTCCAGACTTCTAAAAGTTGAACCTACCTAGAACAATAACCTCTCTCGATGTAAATCTCAATGTAAATGGATGGCTCTGAAGAGGTTTGACTGTATGTTGTTTGCACATTCCATCCAATTGATTCAAGAATCTAAGGATTAAAGACATTATTGCCAAATTTTAGAGCAAAGATGAGATACATGTAGGTGAGATATTATGGTAAATTTGTACAAAAGCTATTTGTGATCATTGATAACACATACAGACGGATCTGTAGTCCAGTGGTCCAGTAGGTTCGATCCCCCGTCTGACCCTAATAAAATTAACAGTCTTTCAGATGGGACGTTAAACCGAGGTCTTGTGTCGGTGCTTTACACCGTGCACGTAAAAGAACAACTTATATTAATCACTCTCGTTGGCTCGGATGAAAGCGTATATGTGGTCATTCATGTGGGAGGAAACTGGAATACCCGGAGAAAACCCACCTGTCCGATCTGGCGACCATCTCACATACTTCCCTGTCCGAGGATCAAACCCGGGTCGTATTGGTGAGAAGCGAGCGCGCTAACCACTGTGCTAATCGGACATTATATCGCAAAAAGCCAAAAAAATGCATTGTGCATTGCTACTACAAATTCTTCCTATTATATTCGAACACAAATATTAAATCAATAAACATTGTGTTTGTGGTCTACAAACTTTCAAAAGTTAATGTAGGATTTCATATACCGGTCATCCATGCTCTTGAATTGACATTTATTTTGTCATTGTAGTCAATACTAAACTTTCGGTTAGAAATAATAAATTTTACTAAGATTAGTCTACAAATGAATATGCATAGGCGCACAAATTTGAGATGTAACGGTAAATCTGTAACATAAATCTCATTAGTCGGGATAACACAGGTTGTATTATGCATGTATGTTGACCATATTTACATTATTTTTTTGAGTCCACAAACTGCATATACGACCACTGTTTATTAGTTGAAATACTCAGTTTTGGAGGCAAATATTTGGGGGGAAATATATACCGTATATTATTATTATTTTATTATACCGGATTTACTCTTTTCATAGAGCAACATGCGTTCAAAAGTGCTTTACAATACATGTACATAGGATCAAACAAACAAACAAATAACAGAATCATACAATTGTCATCATGATTTAAAATTAAAGAATTAAGTTGACTGTAAACTAATAAAATAATTATTACAATTTAAAGCAGCATTACATCGTAATAAAGGATGTTTTGGGTAAAATATAAATACTAATGTGCGTGTGTTTACAAAATTCGAAAGTCGCTCAGAAACGATAAAATTCCAATAAATTTAAACCGTCATATACGCGAATTTGTTTATCAACACACGAAATTAGACACGCACAGCGCGCATGCGTGAAACAACAGAGGATGTAGAAAACAACGTATATATTTTGAACATGAAATACTATCTATCTATCGTCCTCTAATGTCGAACCCCTTGCAGGGA
The DNA here is from genome assembly GCA_014843695.1 of Archivesica marissinica. Lineage (NCBI taxonomy): Eukaryota > Metazoa > Mollusca > Bivalvia > Venerida > Vesicomyidae > Archivesica > Archivesica marissinica. The sequence continues at coordinate 41,749,082 of CM026403.1, forward strand.
TGTAGAAATGCCCCTAAAAGATGTAGCTAACAGAGGTATGAATCAACATATCAAGTAATTTAATTAAAAAAGACAACGTGGGACAAATGGGGTCGATGCATTCAGACTGTAAACAAGTGCGTACGATGCGTTCCGGATGTAAACAAGTGCGTGACCGATCGACTCGGAAAGTCCTACTTTCGGTTTCAAGTTTGTTTTATCGCAAAAAAACACTGTTTACCAAATGAACATAAGCACACAAAGTATAATGTTAGAATGTGTAGCAGCATTGCTACCCATACGTAAAAAAATATTTTTCAAATATATTTTATTTCATATGATGTCATGCTGCTTTAAAGTTATAGTAAACTAATAAAACAATGATTACAATTTATAGGTAAAGTATAAACACAGGAACTTGAAATTTTATCCATAAGCCCACATAAACCACCAAAGGTCTCGTACCTCTATCCTAGGACACCCCCCTCTATTAAAAAAAAGGGAGTGTCCTAGGATAGAGGTACGAGACCTTTGGTGGCTTATGGATAATATTTCAAGTTCCTGTGGTATAAATTTGTGTTTTCTCTGATGTAGTGTCGCTTTAAGATAATGGCGTGGAAATATGGCTATATGTAAGTAATAAAGGTGTGGTAAGTCGTTTATGAGGAGCAATGGGTTAAAATACATATAAAAACCTGTCTAAATGCAGTAAATTACTACTATATTCTATTATACTCATGAGAATTATGTGCAGTTGTGCTGTCAATGCAATGAAAGTATGAAAAAATTATAGAAGTAATAAATATTTTAGTTATATTATTGAGAATGAATAAAAGTAAATATCGCCAGTTAATAAGGATTTTTTACAGATTAAAGGTAGACAGTATTTTCATTCTTTTTTTTTTAAACTTTATTTATTTTACAACGATTGCGAAGCAAGTTTTTACAACTTATATTAATCACTCTCGTTGGCTTGGATGAAAGCGTATATGTGGTCATTCATGTGGGAGGAAACCGGAGTACCCGGAGAAAACCCACCTGTCCGATCTGGCGACCAGTGTACCATCTCACATACTTCCTGGTCCGGGGATCGAACCCGGGTCACATTGGTGAGAAGCGAGCGCTCTAACCACTGCGCTAATGGGGCAGCCTTTTCATTCTTAACCCTTTCAACATCAAGTAACTGACATGGACTGGTGTAGGCTATGATATTTTTAGACCAATAAATTAATAAGAAAATTACATTTGGACCAGTTCATTTATCAAAATAGTTTGTCTAAAAATAGTAATATTACTGGCAAAAGGTGCAGATCCTGATGAGACGACGCGACACGAGGCAGCTCATCTGGATCTACACTTTTTGTAAGCCTATTTAGAGATCTGTGGTGTTGAAAGGGTTATGGTATGTCGTAGATGCTGTATAACCCTTTTTAAACAGGTCATGGGAGTGTGTGTCCGTATTTTCATTTGTATGTATCATTTGTTATGACCTGTTGTGTTGTGGGTCGATATTGATAAGTTGGTGGTGAAATTTGTTCGTCATGATGGCTTAGTCACGTCAGTCAGCAAGTGTGTTCCAGCTACGGTCATGAAGAATGGTTGAGACGCTGCTTGTCCTGCTGTAGTCAATCTTCACAAACCTTGCTGCTCTGCATTGGACCATTTATAGCTGGTTGATGTTCTGTACAGAGCAGGGTGACCATACTGTTGATGAAAACAATTAAAGTTAGATGAATATACGTCTTGTAGGTAGTGGTTTTGGCCTGTGGACGACTGGTCTTATGTTTCTGGACCATTTATAGCTGGTTGATGTTCTGTACAGAGCAGGGTGACCATACTGTTGATGAAAACAATTAAAGTTAGATGAATGAACATATGTCTTGTAGGTATTGGTTTTGGCCTGCCATACTGCTATGAAAACTCTAAAGTTAGGCCTATGGACGACTGGTCTTATGTTTCTGCTGAGGAAGGCCATGATGCAAGTTGCCCTTTTTGTGATGTTGTTGACGTGGTTGTTCCACGAGAGGTCGTTTGAGATTGTGACTCGATGGTATTTTCCATGTTTTGTTGGTTTCTTCTTCTTGTCGTTCGCGAGATATGGAACCCGGCACTGTACCTGCCTGGCGGGTCTTCACAGGTCCAGCACCATCTCGGTTTACTCTTTCTGTCATTGTGATTCATTTTGCGTTTATGCGTAGTACCGTGGTTTATTAGAATGCGCCGTGCGGCCCAGTACTTCCGGCTTCAGCATTCGAGGTTTCTGTTGGGGTTACCTCACCCTTAGGCTAGGACTTTTAAGGCGGCCCATACATTCGCCTGATGCACACGTTGTAGGACTCGTGGAGTATTTAATAGGAGTAGCTTTGCCATGTGCTATCCTGCCCCATCCTGGTAGGTACACCGCCATATGGTCCGGGACTGCTTATTTAATTCACAGCAAACCCCCATATCTGAGGGCCGTTCCTCTATCCGCCACCTGAGGACCCGCTGGGTAGGGGATGGTCGCCCCACTACTGAATTGGGAGCAGCATGGTCCCAGTTTTGTTGGTTTGAGTATTGTGCCATGGATGGAGTAACCGGTTCGTTTTTCGTGTTACATCTAGACTATGTGGATGACCTCGCACTTGTCCGGGTTGAAAGCCATCTGCAGGTCATATTCCTATTCTTTGAGCCTGTCACGGTATGATGTATGTATATATGTTCCATTAATGTCAAACCCCTTGCAGGGACGTAGACATGTTTTCCTGTGCAAGCTTAGCCGACCCTAAGTGGCTAACCAGTACTTAGCAATATGTGTGAGATGCCTTGCTCAATGACACTACATACGTGGCCTCACCGAGTAACGAACCCGGGACTGATCGATTCCAAATCCGACGCTCTACCACTGGATCACAGTTGCCATGATAGTAGTCTCGCTGTGTTCGTATGACGAGATATATGAGATGGTCCTCAGCAAAAAGGTGGGCTGTTGAAAAGTAACCATTTCATGACATACAGACAATTGTACATTGTATATAAGTCACATGAATGGTGGCTGAATAACATTTTGTCTCGAGAATTTTGGCACATAAAGAACACGAGAAGCCAGTATAAAAACACATATCATAGGTAAAAGTACTCGCCACCCAACCCCATTTGCCTTGAACAGTATGGAAGAGCTAGAGGTACCCAAATTCCCATTGACAAACTGTGTGGCCTCCTGTCCCTGGACATATGCTGCTTCCAAATTACTGCCCTCCTCACCACCACCCACCCACACAAACACTTCGACAAGGGTATAATAACCCATATTGATGTATTTGTCAAGAAGAACTGGTCATGAAATAGGCCAAACGGTGAAAGGTTAAAAAGTAGGTCATAAATATTTAATCCACAATTTTCCATATCAGAAATTATCAAGAGCATGAAAAAACTATATTTGAAAACCGACAGAGAGAACATATAATATTTGTAACAACTATAATCCATACCTTTCAAATTAATTAAAACTATTTCCACCAGCTGATTTCATGGGAGCAGTTCAACGGAAGCTCGATTCCCGGTGGCTTAAAACAGTGTACTGTACTGTGCATGTTCGACGGAATTTACCGAGACTACTTTATTATAAAACTGTTAATGTGGATACCGATCCCTCGTGGTAACACGCTGGACTGGTAATCCGGGGATCGCAGGTTCGATCCGCCGTCTGACCCTAATCAAATTAACAGTCTTTCACTTGGCGTGAATATCTCAAATAACCTGTCGTGGGACACTCTCATAAAAAGGTCAACAAAGAAAGCAAACCAAACATTAGGATTTCTACGTAGAAACCTCCAGGTCAAATCTGAACCCCTTAAGTCCATGGCTTACCAGACACTAGTGAGACCCCAGCTTGAATATGGCTCCGAGATCTGGTCACCCCATACCCAAACATTGATAGACCAAATTGAAGGTGTCCAGCGAAGAGCAGCCCGTTGGATAAAGGCTGACTTCTATCGTACCTCTAGTTTTTACAGACATGCTACATTCCCTAAATCTATGCAGACTAGATCAATGCTATTCCCATTGAAACTTACCTAGTTCCCCTCTCCCGTCCTGCTCGCCATTGCCATTCCTTAAGCTATAGGTTAATTACAGCAACTACAGACTACTACAGGTTTTCCTTTTTTCCAAGAACAATCTACCATTGGAACCACCTCCCTCCTGACATTGTCCATCTCCCTACCATAGAGCAATTCAATACGGCAGTTTGCCATATTGAACATGCCAGTCCCTAGTTGTTCTGCGCAGCTGCTTTTAAACTTTTACCACAACTTATTTTCATTACCTTCTTAAATTATACTTTTAACTACTCATACTTTTAACTTCTTTGTGGTTTTTGACGCGCAACATGTCTACGTCCCCGCGAGGGATTCGACATTAGCGGAAGATAGATAGATAGATAGATAGATAGATAGGTAGGTAGGTAGGTAGGTAGGTAGGTAGGTAGGTAGGTAGGTAGGTAGGTAGGTAGGTAGGTAGGTAGATAGGTA